>JAYEPQ010000012.1:33720347-33977847 GCA_036321105.1 Dracaena cambodiana | reverse complement strand
TCCAAAACATCAAGCAGGCAGGGTGACTGTTGAAGGAGAAAATTTCAAAGAAGATGAGAAATTAATAGCTTCCCGGCCAGTCAAACGCGAGGCTATTTCATAGCCTCGCGTCAGCCAGAGGCTAAGCTTCACGCTAAGAGTAAAATGCAAAGCTAAGTTATTAGCTTCTCGTCTAGAGCCATTAACTCCACGTTAGCAGATTCTCAGAATATGTAATTTGTTCTGATTGAGATTTGAGATCATCCAATACCCGAATTAAATTCCACCTGAATACAAACTCAAGAGATTTAAATCAAAATTAAATATTTGATTAGAATCATTGATGAATACAAAAACCTTCCATCCCTATCTCTAAGGAAACTCTGATAACCAAGTAAAGTCTATAAATAGCCTTCATGAGAAAATTTGAGGGGATCTTTTGATAATTCAAATTACGCGCGAGAGTTTTGAAGCTTTTAGATCAGCAGACAGAGAGAGCTAGGGTCGGCCTTCTTCTTTAACAAGGAAAGTTCTTCATATCATATCGTTAACAGGTTCTATTAGTTAGATTCCATCACCATATTAGAACCCACTACTTCTGTAAAAGAGAGTGATAATATATAAATCCTTTCATTTATTTTTCTTTTGTTCTTCTTTCATTGTAATTTTGCAAATCATTGTAATCAACGGAAGAAAGTAAGAATTTTGTGAAGAACAAACTGGCGACCACAGTGGGAGGTATCTCTTTCACTAAACAATAGATCGTGGCTGTTGGCAAAATTTCCTGCTAATGAGATTATCTGTCATAAAGAGAGAGATCCATAAATGAAAGAAATACTATTTTCGCGAGTCATACTCTATTTTCTATAGAAAATGAAGTTTAAGAGTCACCTTCCTTAGGTTTGTGAACCTAATAGCAGGATAGACCTCATAAAGCCTCTTTATCTGGTCTAAGAGCAGCAAATAAAGTAATTTGAATTGCGAATCTAAAGTGTGAGATTCGCGTTCCGGTTACAGTCAAATAGGTCCGCGAATTTAAAGTTTGAAATTCGTGTTCCAGTTACAACCAAGCAGATCCGCGAATCTAAAGCTCAAAATCCCCATTCCAGCTTCGGTCAAATAGAACTGCAAATTTAAAACTCAAGATTCGTGATGTGATAAATTACTGCAAGCGTACAGTGTTGGTTGTAGCGCTTAACAGATCGTCCCACAGAGATCTCAGGTGTTTTGTGATTCTTACTATTTCTTTAGTTATAGTGGATTAACAAAGAATTCTAAGTTGGAAGGATGAGTTTTAAGTTTTAAAGATTAGCCTAGGATTTTGAATCCATTAGAATAATAGCCTAACAATAAATTATCTCTTTCTTCCTATCTTTTTAATTATGCACGGTTAAGTAACATATTAAAAAGATGATCTTTTTAATTTGATTTTAATCAAGTGCTTCTAAGTATGACCTATCAAGTGATGTGCAAGTATAGACCATCAAAGATAACACTTTTCTTAAAAACCAATCATATCGAGTAGAAAATCTCATAAACAAAAGAAAATAAATAAACTTCAAACCCTAATCTAAGCATAGGCTATCAAAGACAGAACTTAAGTATAACCTATCAAAGAATTTAGATTTACAAGTTTACTCAATTCAATTTATTTATAATAAAATCTTTATTGACAATTCTTAAAACAAACAAAGAATCAGAATTCTAAATTTCATCTAAGTATAGATTATTAAAATATTAATTAAGCATAATCTATCAAAAAATTATGATTTGAGAACTCTATCTTTTACTTATTTATAGAAAAATCAAAACTTTATTTCTTTTTAGAAAGAAGATGAGATAAATCCATATTAGATCTATTAAACTAATTTCATCTACATCCTAGGGCTAAAGAAAATTATCTACTCATAATTCTAGTAATCAAAATCCTATTTTTATTCATGAACACAATAAAATCTAATGTAGAAAGCGATAATCTATACTAGAAAGAAATTAACTCAATCTAAAAAGCGAATAAAGAATTAAAAGTAATGACTTATCTCCAGAGTACGGTATTGTGGCCGTCACCCTTTCAGAAAAACCCTAATTTTATTAATTTAAAATGAGTACAAAACTTATCGGATTCTCCTAGAATATAAGAATACGGCCAATATATGGGTTTTGGAAAACCAAACTCAATTCTAATACAATTGTGAAATTACAAGATTACAACGAAGCCACGGAAGAAAACTCGAATGGTGGGGCCCACATTAGGCCGCCATTTAGCTGAAATTACCGTTAATTAGTCGCTCAAATAATGAATTAATTTCGGAATTTTCTTCCTCTCGAGTATTGTTTACTTTTGAGTTTATTTTGATGACTGTATTGCACTTTGACTCTCTGTAGCATCGTGGTCTCATAGTTTCGCCCACTTTAGAAACTTTTCGAACTTTGATTTTCTATTCCAACTCTGATTTCATGCTATCTCCTTGTATGAATCAGATTACTTGAAAAAAATACTAAAAATGCCCGAGTAGCATTTATTTATATATAAAAATAGATAAAATATGGGATGAAAAATACAATATATGATACTCATCACACCCCCACACCTATCTTTTGCTAGTTCTCGAGCAAAACCTAATCCTAAAAAGAAAAAGATAAATCCTAACTATCTTTCGCAGGAATCGCGATTGCACTTAACACGTGTAACGAGCCTTTAAACCCCTAGGTTACCCTAGTGGATGAGTTGTATCTTGTGAGGGTTTGCAATGAATATACCCACAAAATTCATAAAGAAAATAGATGAAGAAATAAAAAAAAGAAAAATAAGGATAACCGAAAATCAAGAATAAAAATTTTATACAAAAGAAAGAATTTTTTTTATAATATTTTCATCAATTAATCTCACTAATATACAAACTCAAGAACGCATTTAGATTATCAATTTTCAAATCGAGCGTCATATCTGATACACTTATCATTTTAATAAAAAATTTAAATCCTATCTTTCAATACCCACTAACAGATAATCCATTGGCTCTTATATATCTACGTGCACGTGTGATAGTCTCTTTGGTTTTGAACTCTAATTCTAACTCATGATTCATCTCCTCTCTCAAAACAATTTTTTTCTTCTTTTTTTAATTTTTTTTAAAGAATATTTCACCTTTCATGCGAATATTAACGCTTGCTTAGGCGCAACGTATCCGATTACTCGGTTCATACTCTTTTCTTTTTATTTTTCTTTTAATTTTTTATAGAATATTTTACCTTTCATGCGAATATTCACGCTTACTTAGGCGTAAAGTACCCGATTACTTGGATCATACTCTTTTTTCAATCTTGAGACTATTGCCTTAATACCAGGCTCACCCCATTATTTTATCACTTTCTAGACTATTGTCTTAATACCAGGCTCACCCCATTATTTTATCACTCTCGAGACTATTGTCTTAATACCAGGCTCACCCTATTATTTTATTCTCACTTTTTTTGTTTAGAGAGAGAAGACTTATTCAATCGTTATCATTTTTGTCCTTAACCTAATAAATTATTGTGAAGTAAAAAATAGATGTATACTTGCCTCAAAACTACTGTTAGCGGTATTTATTTTTCAGATTTTAATCTTTTTTTTCATAAAATTCAAAGTGTATGTCCAATCTACTCTCATATCCAATTTCAAATCTAAATTTGTCCCTTTATCTATAATTAGGTTGATCTATTAATAAAAATACATAAATTTATTGTTAAATTTTATTTATTTATTTTTTTTAGTTTTTTTAAATTTTTTTCAGTTTTTTTAGTTTTTTTAAATTTTTTTCAGTTAGTTACCCTAAAAACTACCCAAAGGGTAAAATAAAGAAACCCAAAATTAAAATAAAAACTCTAAAAAAAAATATTATCTTAGAAAAACACCAAAAAAAAATATCCTAACCCACTTCCCCACACCTAAACTCATGTATGCCCTCATATACAAACTAAGTGTGGTAAAATAAATATGAAAACTATTATACAAATACTATATAAATATTGAGAGTCGTAAAAGTTACGATCTTAATATCATCACCATATTAACGTATGGAGAGCGGTTACGACCTCTTGATCGCTTCCCACTTTCATAGTGTGTGAGTTTTAAATATGAAGTGAGTGCATTATTATATCTCATCAAGCTCCTACAAGTCATGAAATTACCTGTCTGTTTCTTATGTCGTCCTCGTTTTTTCTTTGTCCACATGTAAGTATTAATAATTGGGTTAAGAAATTCTTCATTATAAACCTGCCAATCATCATTAATAACAAATATACATGTAGAAATATCGTGAGGTGAGAAGAGTGCTATATGATCAAGTGAACGTGGTGGTGACTCTTCTAACTCATGAAGTAATGCGAGCTCCTCTGTAAACAAATCCTCAAAATTTTGCTCATAAATCAGTGGCACACTTGCACAAATATCATCATATATAGAGTCAATATGTGCTAATTTATTTAATAATATGAGTTCATCTTTAAAAATTTGCTCAAATGAGGGTTCATCATCAGTGCAAGAGGTCAAATGAGAGTGCAAACTATAAATCATATTGACCTAAATGAGGGAGCTCGTTGCGTGCTTATCCATATTGAATATATTCAATACCACAGTCTTATTCCCAAACGATAACTTCATGAGGCCACTCCTACAATCAATTAATGCATTTGATATTGTAAGGAATGATCTACCCAAGATAACGAAAATTTGATTCCGTGGATTGGAGATCGGCTCAGTTTCTAAAACAATGAAGTGTACAGAAAAAATAAACTCGCCAACCTTAATGAGCACATCTTCAATCATACCAAGTGGTCTCTTAATCGAACGATCAACTAACTATAATGTGACTTTGGTAGATTGAAGTTTTCCTAACCCCAGTTACTGATAAATAGTGTAAGGAAACAAGTTGACATTTTTCCTAAATCAAGCAACTCCCTATCAAATGTAGTGTTCCTAATAGTACATGAGATTGTAGGGGAACCTGGATCTTTGTACTTGATAGGCAAGGAGTTAGAGAGGATTTGTGAGATATTTGCAGCAAGAAAAACTTTCTCAGGAATATTTCTTACTCGTTTCTTAGTATACAAATCCTTGAGGAACTTAGTATAAGTAGGAACCTGTTGTATAATATCAAGGAGTGGAATATTAATTTTCACCAGCTGAAATATTTTAAGAATCTTTTCTACTTGCGGTGAAGGCTTCCTAAGCCGATTGGGATATGATGCTTTCGGCTTAGGAACATGTTCTTCCAAATGATCATGTGACGATGATGGAGGTGATGGAGATGGTTGTGGAGAAAGGGGTGGAAGAGATGGTGTAGCCTGCGAGATAGCAGGAGTGGGATCAGGGGGCATGGCTATATTATTGTCCACTTGCTTGCCAGATTTAAGCGTGTGAATGGCATTGCATTGGTGGACATGCGACTGGTTGGAGTTTGAGGAACTAGCATTAGGGTTCGTTATGGGTTGATTTGGAAAGGTACCCGGCCACGTTCACTCATTTGACTCGCTAATTGTCCAACCTGTTACTCTACATTCTTAATAGATTGAGAGTTTATGAGCAGTTGCTGACCTGTAGTTTGAACAAAATCAGTTGACACTTTCATAAAATTTTGCATGTGCGTGTCAAGATTGGACATATGCGTGTCAAACTTGGAATGAGACTTGAGAAGATTTTCATCGTGCTTCTCAAGTGACTGAAGTCGCTTTTCTTGTTCATTCTTAAACCCCTGTTGTGGATGTGAGTGGTTTTGTGCAGGTGATCTATTCTGATTGTTCCCATAATTTGATGCATTTGGGTGTTTATAAGCACCCACATTTAGTCTTGAAAACTGACCAGTGGCTGGAGGCTGTATATTAGGGTTAGAGGCCCCTGATATTGCCCTTGACCCCATGATAGATTTGGATCGTTCTTCCAGCTAGGATTGTATGTAGGAGTGTAATGATTATTCATAGGTCCTTGATACAAGGCATAAGGATTATTCATAGGTCCTTGATACAAGGCGTTAGCCTGTCAAGTGTGGGACCTATTGAATTCATTAATAATGGACACTCCTCCATAACATGATTCAGAGTTCCGCAATTAAGGCATATGGAAACTTGAATTTGATTTACCTGACCCACCGGTGGAGCACTAGGGGTCTCCAATGCCTCAATTCTCCTCATAAGGGTTGCAATCTTAGCTTCTGCAGTTCTAGAGTTGTCGACGCAATGGATCCCACCCTTATGTGCAGAAGTTGATGCACTGGGTTTCTCAGTGGGACTCTCCCACTGCATAGTCTTTCACGATAGGTCCTCAAGAAAGTCCCATGCTTCATCCTCATTCTTTCTCATGAACTCCCACTGACACATAGACTCAAGAAGAGTTTTGGATGTGTAATCGAGTCCTTCGTACACGATTTGACACAACTGCCACTTTTTTATCGCATGGTGGGGGCAATGAGCTAATAAGTCCTTGAACCGTTCCAAATATTTCCAGAAAGGTTCTCCCAGCACTTGATGGAATTGATTAATTTGATTTTGTATCCTTGCCGTCTTATGCATGGGATAATACTTCTTAAGAAACACCGTAACGAATTCATCCCAAGTAGTGATTGAATCAATAGGCATATTGTACAACCACTTCTTGGCATTATCCTTAAGTGCAAAGGAGATAAAGCAGAGCTTAATTGCGTCCTCCGGTAAGTGCTGCAGTTTTATCATCACGCATACTTCCTGAAATTCACTGATAAAGAGATATGCATCCTCTGAATCAAAAATAGTGAATTTAGGAAGCATACTGATGTACTGCGGTTTTAATTCATAGTGATTACCCATTGCGTATGGAAGTTTGATGCATGATGGTAATGATGTACGCAACGGGTAACATCCATCCTGAAGGATCGGGATCGGTTGGTCCATCTTTTCACCCATGAACAAATTTGATCTCACTAGTCGATCAAATTGATCACGGGTCCAATGTGGCATGAACCAACGACCATCAGTGTATGCGTGAATTTCCTAAACTAATGTAAGAAGTGGGGTGTGGTGGAGATAAAACGGTGGAACAGATATGATCAAATAAAAATATGATTCTTACTGTTCCTAAATTTTTTTAGTATTTTTTACAGAATCAGAGACACAAAATACAGATATCAGGAAAATTTTGTAGTGTTTTGTACTTGAAGAGCGGCCAAATGGCGGTGTATGCCGCTAATTGGCAACCAAAACAGGGACTCTCGTAGTCTTTTTTTTTTAGTGCACTTCAAATGCTTATTTAGTCCTGTTTATTTTCCTGTATCTGCACTTTCGTGTTCCTGCACACTCAACACACACTGTTAATCCCGTAAAATGTTTGAAAAAGTAAGAAAAATACCGTCGATCCCCGGCAACGGCGCCAAAAACTTGATGTGATAAATTACTGTAAGCGTATAATGTCGATTGTAGTGCTTAATAGGTCGTCCCACAGAGATCTCAGGTGTTTTGCGATTCTTACTATTTCTTTAGTTCTAGTGGATTAACAAAGAATTCTAAGTTGGAAGGATGAGTTTTAAGTTCTAAAGATTAGCCTAGGATTTTGAATCCATTAGAATAATAGCCTAACAATAAATTATCTCTTTCTTCCTATCTTTTTAATTATGCACGGTTAAGTAATATATTAAAAGGTGATCTTTTTAATTTGATTTTAATCAAGTGCCTCTAAGTATGACTATCAAGTGATATGCAAGTATAAACCATCAAAGATAACACCTTTCTCAAAAACCAATAATATCGAGTAGAAAATCTCATAAACAAAAGAAAATAAATAAACTTCAAATCCTAATCTAAGTATAGACTATCAAAAGACTGAACTTAAGTATAATCTATCAAAGAATTTAGATTTACAAGTTTACTCAATTCAATTTATTTATAATAAAATCTTTATTGATAATTCTAAAAACAAACAAAGAATAAGAATTCCAAACTTCATCTAAGTATAGATTATCAAAATATTAATTAAGCATAATCTATCAAAGAATTATGATTTGAGAACTCTATCTTTTATTTATTTATAGAAAAAATCAAAACTTTATTTCTTTTTAGAAAGAAGATGAGATAAATCTATATTAGATCTATTAAACTAACTTAATCTACATCCTAGGGCTAAAGAAAATTAGCTACTCATAATTCTAGTACCAAAATCCTATTTTTATTCATGAACACAATAAATCTAATCTAAAAAGTGAATATATCTATACTAGAAAGCAATTAACTCTATCTAAAAAGCAAATAAAGAATTAAAAGTAATGACTTACCTCTGGAGTATGGTATTGTGGCCGTCACCTCTTCAGCAAAACCCTAATTTTATTAATTTAAAACGAGTACAAATCTTACCGGATACTCCTAGAATAAAAAGATACAGCCAATATATAGGTTTCGGAAAACCAAACCCAATTCTAATACAATTGCGAAACTACAAGCTTACAACGAAGCCACGGGAGAAAACTCGAATGGTGAGGCCCACATTAAGCCGCCATTTATCTAAAATTACCGCTAATTAGAATAATGTATTAATTTCTGAATTTTCTTCCCCTCGAGTATTGTCTCCTATTGTTTTTATTTTGATGACTGTATTGCACTTTAACTCTCTGCAGCATCGTGGTCTCGTAGTCTCGCCCACTTTAAAAACTTTTCGGACTTTGATTTCCTACTCCAACTCTGATTTCATGCTATCTCCTTGTATGAATCGGATTACCTGAAAAGACACTAAAAAAACCCTGAGTAGCATTTATTTATATACAAAAATAGATAAAGTATGGGAGGAAAAACAAAATATATGATACTCATCAATCCGTATTCTAGCTACAATCAAATAGAGCTGCCAAATAGAGCCGCGAATTTAAAGATCGAGATTTGCATCCCTGGTCATAATCAAAAGAGCCGTGAATCTAAAATTTGAGATTCGCGTTCTGCATTTCAGTTACGATCTAGAGAATTGAAAACGTCGGTTACAAAATCTGGAGATTTAATATAAATTTAACAGATCAAAAGGCGAAAAATTAATACTCAGATCATGGAGACCAACAATTGGACAGTTACAATAGCTCATGAGTCTCCAAATCGCTATGAAAATCTTGAACTAAGGTAGAAAAGAGACCAAATACCGAAAATTGAAAATAGGAGATCAAGAGATCAATACGATACAGAGAGTCCTCTTGCTATTGCTGACGAAAGTTCAAAACCCTTGCCAACTAAAAAATTTGTGCGGAGTATCAACGGAGAACAAGATTATTTTGCATAACTACTATAGAACCTAGCCTTTAACAAAGAGGGAATTCAACTTTCCTCATTTTCTGTAAACGGGAAACCGTTTGAAGTTGTAATCTTTCATTAAAACATTCAATAAAAAAGTCACCTTATAATTTTTATGGCGAACAGAAAATTGACGACTCCGCTGGGGATACCTATCATCTCTGATGATAAGGTTGTAACTCAATCCGACAATATTCAAGTTGGCAGCATGGCCGACTCACTCATAATTGAGTTTGAACAGGAGAAATATGAGGAATTTTTTCTTTGGCTCCAGAAGCCCAAACTCCTTACGAAAATGTCGTAAGGTCTCCAACAACTCGACCTCCAAAGAGGTCTCAAAGATAGCAGTCCAATCGACGGACTCTATAGACCAATCCAGTCCAAAAGTAGACTCCATTATCAGCACAAAACTCAGGGTCAGCTCTTGCTAAGACCAATGATATCCATGGGAAAACGGATCAGGATCCCATTGATAATAAGGGAAAATGACCATTTTTCGCTTTCCAGAAAGATGATGCAGAGAATAAGGTTCCTCTTACTCGTACGATGAGGAGGAACCTAATAAGAAGCAAGGCTCGTGCTCTCTGCAGGGCCATGCAGCAATAGAAAACTGTTGAACCACCATTGCGAGGACCAACCATTCAAATATGGAGTCCAAAAAGTGAAGGAATGGTTCTAGATGGAAAGAAGAATCATGATGCAGAAGGGTTTACTCGCGTTTCCTATGGGAAACAACGTACACCCACCAAATTTATTTATAATTACAAACGCGGAGCTTACATTCATGTTCCTATAACTAGACGAGGGCCCCATCCTCATGCCTTAGGAGGAAAACGTGATTTCCATGATCACGTTCTTAAATATGGGCGCGAACTTCAAATTCGCATGCCAACGGAAAAGCGCAGTTTTCAAAAATGCGCTTATGAAGAAGAGTCCACTCCCAAGGTAGAAACTCATTCACCTACTATTCCAGTTAAGGTGAAATTTGCTCCTGAGATCTTTAAAGAAATAGAGACTCCTATTCCAAAGATATTTTTCAGAGATAATGCCACCACCAATGATCAAAAGAGTTCCAATATAAGAGATCTTAGGGAACTTCTTAATAAAAAAAGAGAAGAATTCCAAGTATCTCATGTCATTGTGAATGATTAATCAATGTAGTACTATCACACTGTCATTGTGTGACTGCTCCTGCCAAATAGTCGGTTTTTAATCGACTTACAATATCTTCGTCTCAACCATCAAAGAGAAGACGACGTAACAAGTAGGAATTCTCTGAACCTGAATATCCTGAAATATCATCTAATATGATAAGTTTGGGGAAGAAGAAGAAAAGACAAAGAAAATCTCTAGAAAATATTCTTCTTACTCTGAATACTCTTCGGGCTTGAAGAGTGTATTCAGCGATGTGCGAGGTGTTTTCAAAACACTCAACTTAAGAAGGGAATGACAACCCCAGTGAATTACAGACAAATGGCTGGAGTCTCTTCTGATAAAGAAGACACAGTTAAATCAGTCATGGCTGAATCTCAGGCATCAGATTCCTTTCTTGAAGATTCCACATCCACATACATGGCACAGAATGCTACTCCGGAGAATTTTATGTGGAGAATCGATGAGCAAGATAGAACCATCCAACAACAACAAAACACTATTAATGAAATTAGAAACATGCTTAATATTTTGTTGGAATTGGAGAGAACGAAGAGGAAAAATATAGGAGAATCCTCTTCAAAGGTTACACCACATGACCCAAAATGTGACAAAGGGAAGAATGTAGAAGGAGATGATCACAATCCTCCTACAAATGAGAATGAAAAATTATGAAGAGCGCCGCGAAGACGAAGATAACCGCTTTGTGGATTCTCATTACCGAGAAGCAACCCCAAATCAAGAAGGAAATGCGAATACTGCTTGGATGGAGAGCTTTCAGAACCACTTGAATGCTCTCATGCATAAGAATGATTTGCAAGAGCTGGGGGTTATAAGGCCATATTCAGTGGAATGAGAGAGTATACCATTCCCGGAGAATTACAAGCCATTGAAGCTCAAATCTGGTAAAGGGTTGCCAAATCAGCACTTTTACTATTTTAAATCTCAAATAGGGCTTTTAACTGAAAATGACCCGATCATTACACGAGTGTTTGTTAGTATCTTAACAGGACTAGCATTTGAATGACTCCGGAGATTGGAATCGGGAACTATTAACTTGTGGAATGATATTGAGAAAGCCTTTCTGACAAGGTTTTATGAAGAGGATATGGAGGTTTCAATGCCAACACTCTTGGCCATTAAGCAGAAAAAAGGAGAATCAGCTCGGGACTTTATAAAAAGATTCAGAAATGATTCTCTCAGATGTCTACATGGGATGCCAGAGAAGACCTTGGTAGAGATCTGTCGACATAATCTCTCAACTAAAGTTCTGGCCAGAATGAGAACTGTAAAATCCTCAACCTGGAAAGATCTTTCATTGCAAACTGAAGAAGCTAAAGAGATTACGCAGAGACTTGAAGAAGAAGGAGGAGGAGAAAATTACTTGAAGAATTATGATCAAGTAGCAGAACATCAACCACCTCCAGAAAAGAACAAGCAAGAGGATCTCAAATTTGATAAAGCTCTAAAAAATAGAAGTAAAGAGGTTCCAGAAGGGTCCAAGAAGCCATTTCAATTCGACATATTGGCGTCCTGCAAGGATTACTTTGTATGAGCTCCTAAAGCGCTCTAAACCAACCAGAGAAGCTTTAAGAGAAGCTCTACAAGATTCCGAGATGTTTCTAGCACAAATGTTAGAAACAATTGAAAAAGAAGATCTCTATGCAGTATGTTATCAGGCTTCAAGAGAAAAGATCCCTTATATTACTTTCTCTCCAGAAAATATGTAAGTTAAGAATAACAAGTATCATCACCCTATATATTACAAAGGATACATAGGGTCATCAGAGATCGACCGCATCCAAGTTGATCCTTGATCTGCTTCGAGTATAATGCTGCAAAGAGTGTTATGATATCTTGGGGTCCCAATGAGCAGATTAGCGACAACGAATACTACCTCTTTTGGATTTAATGCCAATGGTAGTAGGCCGTTGGGCAAAATAAAGTTAAAATGCCAGATTGGCGATTTAAAGACGGAAGTCACATGCTACGTGATAGATACTAATACGTCTTATAATCTTCTTCTTGGAAGGCCCTGGATCCATGTCAATCTTATTGTTCCATCTACACTTTATCAGTGCATGAAATATGTGGATAAAGATGGAATGTGAAGGCTTTAGTGGCAGAGAAGCAACCCTTTAAAAGAGTTGAAAACTACTTTACTGATGCATTGCTATATCAAGACACGTTTGATGCCTCAGAAAAACCTGCTCCAGAGGCATTTGATAGTGGCAATAAGACGATGCAGAATCAGGATCCAAAGATTCGAAATCCGATGATGTAAGTTGGGACGGAGAGCCTATTGTAATAAGTCTTGAAGGCCTTGATGTAAATGATACCACCCATTTTGACGGTGAGTGGATAATAAATGAAGATATAGAATTTGTTTATTTTTTTTGTGTTGATTCTAAACCTTCAAGCACTAGTACTGATGTGGTCAGTGATTACCTAGATAAAATATACTCTTCGGCTGCTTTTCAAGCACCCATTCGATCATCCTTTTATGAACAAAGTGATGACGATAGAGATGCGAATGAAGCCATTTTTGAAGTCCCTTCTAAGGACAAAATTAAAAACCTATAATATTTGGAAAAGCAAATGATAAAAGTAAAGCAAAATATTTAGGTTCTGAAAAAGAACAGGAAAATCCCGAGTTCTTCCTTTATGGTGAAAATTCCCATAAGTTAATGAGAAAAATGAGATATAACCTAGCAAAGGGTAGGGGGTTGAATTTAGGAAAAAGAAGAGATAATATCCCTCGTTCGAGAATATATTGATGTCTTCGCTTGGAATTATAAAGACATGCTAGGACTAGACCCAAAAGTCGCAGTTCATAAGTTGAATATCCGGCCATATGCAAAGCAAGTGAAACAACAACAATGAAGATTTCGTCTAGAAATTATGGAGGCAATCGAGGTTGAAATTAAAAAGTTAATCGAATCGGGTTTCATTCGCGAAGAACAATATCCTGACTGGGTCGCGAATATAGTTCTTGTACCCAAAAAGAATGGAAAGATCAAGGTCTGCATTGATTTCAGAGATTTGAATGAAGCATGCCCGAAGGATGAATTTCCATTACCTATTACAGATGTCATGATAGACAACACTTGTGACTATGAATGCATGTCATTTATGGATGGATTTTCAGGATACAATCAAATCAAGATGTACCGTGATGATGAAAAGCATACATTCTTCAGAACACCACTTGGAGTATACTGTTATACAATCATGCCATTTGGTTTGAAGAATGCTGGCGCCACATACTAACATGCCATGAACACGATATTCCAAGAACATCTGTGAAAGACAGTAGAATATTATGTACATGATCTGGCAATTAAAAGCGAAAACAAGGATGATCATCTTTGCGACTTGAAAACAATGTTTGATCTTATGCGGAAACACTAGCTTAAGATGAACCCTACTAAATCTTTTCTAGGGGTTTCTAGTGAAAAATTCCTAGGTTTTGTAGTTACTTTCCAAGGAATTTATTTTGATCCAGACAAAATCAAGGCAATCCAAGACATGCCACCTCCTAAGAATCTCAAAGAACTAAGAGGGCTACAAGGTAGACTAGCGTACATCTACAGATTTATATCAAACTTATCTGGCAGATGCCAACCTTTCACAAGATTGATGAATAAAGGGGTATCATTTGTTTGGAATGACGCATGCCACAAGGCCTCTGAAGAAATCAAGGAATATCTCACCAAACCGCCTATACTTGTAGCTCCAATTTTAGGAATAACTTTCCTATTATATGTGAGGGCTATGGATCATTCATTGGGAACTTTATTGGTGCAGAAGAATGAATTGGGTCATAAACAAGCCATTTATTACCTCAGCAGAATGATAATTGGAGCTGAACATCGATATAACCCAGTGGAAAATGAATGTTTAGCTTTAGTGTTCGCTATTCAGAAAATACGATACTATTTATTGGGCAAACTATCCATGTTATATCGAGAGTTAACCCCTTAAAGATATTAATGACTAAACTAGGGTCATTAAATTCAAGACAATCCAATTAGGCTATTTTACTATCACAATATGATATGCATTTTATTCCACAAAAATCAATCAAGGGTCAGGCTATAGCTGACTTCCTTACTGAACACCCAATTCCAGCATCATCAAAATTGTGTGAAGAAATTTCTGATGAACTAGGCGAAGGAAGTTCAGTTCCAAAAGAGGACATTTAGTGAGAAGATACTGAAGTGAATGCTATTACGGAGGATGTATGACAGCTTTTCTTCCATGGTGCCTCCAGGATGGGACCCAAAGGAAAGATGGTAGCAGGAGTAGGAGTTGTCCTTGTCTCTCCTTATAACCACATCATTCCTCGAGCATACTCATTGATAAGTTCATATTCCAATAATGTCGCTGAATATAATGACCTAATGATTGGTTTAAAAATAACCAAACAGCTGGGGCTGAAATATTTGGAAGATATGGAGATTTCCAACTTGTTATAAATCAAATTAAAGGAGAATATGAAGTTAAAAACGAAGATCTTTTGCCATATTATCAAGCAATAATAAAGATAGTTGATAGCTTTGATAGTTTTTACATTAGTATGTAAAGCGCCATCAGAATAGTTATGCAGATTCGCTAGCTTCCTTAGTTGCCACTTTAGCTTTATCCAAAAATGCTAAGAAACGAATTATAGTGGGAAGTAAGGAATTGTTCTGTCCAAAGAATGAGTTTGAAGTGGAATTAAAAAAGCAAAAAACAAGTGAAGTATATACTCTTGAGTCAAATCTTGAACCAAGAGATTGGCGATTTCCTTACATAGATTATGTTCTTTATGAAATATTGCCAGAAAATCCTAAAGAAGCAAGAGCAGTTCGAAGAAAAGCTATTCGATTCTATTATAATGCCGAATTTCAGACATTATATAGAAAATCCTATGATGGAATTTTACTTCATTGTCTTTCCAATAAAGAAGCTCAAGAAGCACTCGAAGAGGCTCATAATGGCATCTGCGAAGCACATCAACCAGTACCAAAAGTTTGGAACATACTCTTAAGAATGAGTTATAATTGGCCTAAGATGATGACAGATGTGGTTATCTATGCTAAGAAATGTAGAGCCTGCCAGATACATGCGACTTCATACACCATGCTCCGGAATATCTCCACCCGACAGTTACATCATGGCTATTTGAACAACGGGGAATGGATATTATTTGATTAATTTTCCCACCATCAACAAAAGGACATCGGTTCATACTAGTTATAACAGATTACTTCTCAAAGTGGACTGAAGCTATTTCTCTCACCGAAGTAAAGTCATCAGATGTAATCAAATTCATTAAATATCATGTACTATATCGCTTTGGGGTGCCCAGAAAAATTATTCATGACAACATACCTCAGTTTTGAGTCAGTCATTTTCCAGATCTTATAATAAATATTGAATTGAAAATGTGGCTTCTTTTCTATATTATTCTGCAGCCAATGGTTTAGTAGAAACTTTCAACAAAACTATTGTAAAACTCCTCTAGAAATTTATTTCATCCAATCAAAGAGACTGGGATGAAAAACTTGGAGAATGTCTTTGGGCATATCGAACTATTGTCCAAACTCCTACTAAAACAACACCATTTTCTCTGGTGTATGGGTCTGAAGCGGTCTTGCCATTGAAACTCCAAATTCTGTTATTACGAGTTGCATTAGCAGCCAAAATGATACAAGAAGAATGATATCAATAAACACTTCTAGAGTTAGAAGCTTTGGATGATAAGCGGCTAGAAGCTTAGTAAAGCATCGAATTTTACTAGGCACGGATTTCTAAAATCTTTAACAGAAAAGTAAGTCAGAGAACTTTTAAAAATGGTGATATGGTCCTCTCAGTAAGGAGACCGATCATAACTAATCAAAAATCCAAAAGAAAGTTCTAGCCAAAATAGGAAGGGCCCTTTGTCATTGATACAGTTTACTCTAATGGCGTATATCGAATGGAAAGACCAAATGGTGACAAAATAATGATGCCAATTAATGAAAAATTTATGAAGAAATATTATTCTTAAAAGTTGCGGAGCACCAGCTATATCTGTAATTTAGCATGGGTAGCTCAATGCGAACAACGCACCAAACCCATTTGTAACTGGGAGTTCGCTAAAGAACCTCTAAGACTTGTCTTATCTTTTATAAATTTTGAATTGTGAATCAAATTTTCCTTTCCTCCAAATTTGCTATGTTAAAAATATTTCTAGCGAATCAAATTTTCCTTTTCTCCAAATTTGCTAAGTTAAAAATACTTTTGGCAAATCACGTTTTCCTTTCCTCCAAATTTGCTAAGTTAAAAATACCTTTGGCAAATCAAATTTTCTTTTTCTCCAAATTTGCTAAGTTAAAAATACCTCTGGCGAATCAAATTTTCCTTTTCTCCAAATTTGCTAAGTTAAAAATATCTCTGGCAATTCAAAAGCTGTTATATTACAAGTCACTAAACAGCGCGAACTTTAACTTGATCAGAAAAGTTAACAGTTCTATCCTGACTCAAGAAATTTACTCATAAGCTGTTATACTACAAGTCACTGAACAACGTGAACTTTAACTTGATCAGAAAAGTTAACAGTTATTTCTATCTTGACTCAAGAAATTTACTCATTCACAGCAAAATTTGTTTTTGGGCAATTAAATAATAACTTCATATTGCCAAGTTAACAATTATCTCTAAACAATATTTTCAGAAGTCAATGATCATCAAGTTAACAGTTACCTCTGATGATCAACATCAATGATCATCAAGTTAAAAGTTATCTCTGATGATCAACATCAAAATCATTCATTAAGTTAACAATTACCTCTGATTGAATGACAATAAAAAATAATCTTTATTCATTATAAAATCAAAATTACAAAGAGTTCCTTGAAATCATACAGTTATTGAAAATGAGTACAATTCATTGAGTTAAGAGAACATTAAAATTTTTCATTATCTACAGGATAGGTTAAAGGCTAAAAGCTTACTTCTGTCGCCTCCTCCTGCCAATGGTTTAGGACCTCCAAGTTGGCTCTCTTAGTCACGATCAACATCACTAGTGACTTAATTAGTTCAAAACTGGATGTACCAAATGCATATCCCCAAGCGTACAATATGAGGGATTGCTGAAATTGAGTGCTGCCCATAACTATTTAGCATCCTTACCTTAAAAGATGCTAGGTGGGAAATAAACAATGCCACATACCCGAAATCTTTTCTCTTATGAAAAGTACATGAGATCTTCTGGTTCTACAAAGGTATTGGAAGAAATTATGAACCAGTTGGGTCTGGGCCATTGTTAAGAAAATTGACTACGGTTATATCCTGTGATAGATCCAAAATCTTGTTAGGAAAAATAAAGAAAATACCTGATTTATGTTCATAATAAGAAAAATTTACCCTAGTTTAGAAAAATGATTACGGTCATAAGGATTTTCCCAATGGAATACTCCTTTTCAACCAAGTTGATGCTATCTGGGGGCCTTGTAACATGCCAGTCCCAATCCATCACCTTAACCAGGGAAGAGGAAGAAGAATAAAGCAACATAATAAGATTAATTCTGGAGAAGAACTTCAAAAAGATAGAGAGACCAGAAGAATTCTCAAGTCAGAATGGTTCTTTGTGAGAAGAGTTCAACGCCTTATATAGAAAATTTCATGATCTAAATCTTCGATTAAGAGACCTTATAGGTGAAATATTTGGTTGAGATCTTTGACCTACATCTTGATAAAATTTATTATTTTTTCATGGGGCACTAAGATACTAGTGCCAAAGGAAATGAAATCTTCAGTTGAGATCTTTGATTGGAATCCTGTCATTAATGAAGACATGCAGCACTTAGATCTTTGCACCAAAATGTCCAGATTAAATGAATGAAAAGTCATTCCATATATACACTCACGGATTTTATGTGAAGCTGCATTCATAAAGCCAAGGATTTTAAACAAGGGTCATAGGCAAATTCGCGGATTTCCAAACTTAAAGCGCGAGCCTGATACAAACTCATGAAGACAAATACAAAGTCACATTTTTGAAGCACAAAGTCATGTCTAATATACAGAAACTGAGACATGTCAAGATCTATACAGTGTAAAGCCGAAGGAATTATTTCAAAATTTTCATTAACAGAATCAGAAAGTAATGAAAAAATTACATGAGTTCCTTGAATCATAAAAAAAAAAAAATCATTAAAATTCAATGATTCAAGAGAGCCTTTATCTTTTCCTCCGCATCACTAATTTCCTACTGAATGATCTCATAAGCTTAAACAACAACTTGTCGGTGCATTTCTTCTTCACTGGCAATTGTACTATTTGCGGAAGCAGTTTCCAGTGTTTCCAATTCAGCTTGTGCAGCCAGAAGACCTTTAGTTATATTGTCACACTGCCTAGACAAACTGATGAGATTCTTCAATCTCTTCGCGCTCTTTAATGATGTTAATCAAGAAAGCTTGGGCTCTATCAATGGATTCCTGAGTTCTAGCAATATCCTGGTCATGGTGTTTAACAATTGAAGCAACATTCTCTACCTAAAGGACTAGAGATTGACTGTCCAATGAACTCTTTTCAATACAGGCCTTGTAAATATCAACTTTTTTCTTAATCTCCCTTTGAAATTTGAGCTGTTCTTCCCTCAATTTCTGGAAGGTAGCTTCAACTATTGTAGACTTATCTATGTTGCGAGATCTTGACAAAGATTCAGCATGATTTTGGAGTTGAGCTATCATGAGTCTGTAAGGAGTAGCTTTCTCTTCTCCACCAATGCTAGCTATACTAGTTAAGTAAATGTTAAGAATATTAGCAACAAAAGAAAAAGAGACCCCTTTCAAGAGTTTATCAATACAGCGGTCCAGAAAATGAAGAAAGGTTTCCACGGTATCTTGCAACAAGTCAATTTCAAGAGCATCAATCTCTATATGACATGATGAAGAAGAACTAGCAACAGCTGAAGTGGATGGAACCTGCACTATGCTTTGATGCGTAGAGGCAACAATGCTAGTGTCAAAAGGAGCAATACTTCTAGCAGCTTCAATAGGAGCAACAACTTCAATCATCTCAACAGAAGCAACAACTGTAGCAACCTCAGTAGCGATAGCAGTCTCGGCAACTTCTACTGGAGGAACCACTATTTCAGAAGTATTAATGGAAGAAGCAACTACCACAGTCACCCCACGGGTTTCTTCAGAGGTAATGTTCGCAGTAGTATCAACCAGTGGAACATTGTCTGCTGATATATGCTATGAAGTTGGAGTGGAAGGAAAAGTTGATAAAAAAAGAAAAATGGTTAAATGATGATAAAAAATGACGCAAGATGATTAAAGTTTAAGAATAAACCTTGAGGTTGAGCACTGGATTCTCCAGGCGCATATATTTCAGCTCTTTCTTCTTTCGTTAGAAAAGTATATTTGATATGGTCTACATAGAAGCAGAAGAATGAATATCATCACTGTCAACGTCATCACCATCATCACTCCCATCATCAGGATCTCCTAAAGGAGGTACTATCATCAAGGAAGAACCTGATGTACGGATTTTCCCAATTATTTGCACGTCATCGTCATCAACACTCTTAGACACTGGACATGCAAGGATTGCAGAATCCTCTTGTGCAGGTGGGGCAGCAGAGGAAGGCTCAATTTCTAAGGTAGGGTCACTAGGAAAAACGGGCCCTTGACTTCGGGTTTTTTTAGAAGAACACGAATCAGACTCGTGTCATCTTCATCTTCCTGTTATTCTTCAATAGTTTCAAAAGCTGAACTGAATTTACTCCATTATTATGAACCAAGTTATTAATTATTTCGAACAAATCCCGAAATTCTAAACTACCTGTTATCCAATAAAGTCCTAAAATTCCTAATAATAAACCAAAATCCCCTATACGATTGGTTACAAAAGGAATTAGTGGATTCTTTTTGGTAGTCAGTGGAATTTATAGAATATGATTGAATTGCGTAATATAAATATAATAAGAATAGTATTTATTGTATTAAGTACATGCTGATACGGCTATCTATTTTATCCTAAAGGTTATCTTATTGATGATATCGATATTGATGATAATGACGATATCCATATTGATGATAGTGACGATATTGATGATGGCCTTGATACGAAGCTGCTAACTATGACGAATGTGCTAACTATGTATATGACGCCGAAAATAGACCGATTTGATATCACCCTTCAATTCGAATTAGCAAAAGCAATGTCTCCAGTTCGGTAGAACGCGGGTCTCCAAAACCCGATGTCGTAGGTTCAAATCCTACAGAGCATGATTCCGTTTATGTTATTTCGAATCACAATAAAAAAAACTTAACAAAACATAGTTGAATTACAACTTGAATTTGACCTCCTGCTCATGGCCTATTAGAAGTAGAAGGCGCTCTGGCGGGATCCTCACGGACAGAAAAAGATTGCAGTCAGTTTGATAATAATCGAGTGACATTACTTCTTCGGTCCGAACCAAGGAATCCGTTAGATATGATGCAAATGATCCACCAATCCCAAGGATCTATAATTAATCCTATGGATCCAACAATGTATAGAATGGTCATTCTTTATTCGGCCCAATCCTTTTTTTTTAGGAAAAGGATTGGGTCAAGTTTAATTGCAATCAATCAATTAGGAGAACAAACAGAAATTACTGAATTATGTGCGCCTAGTTCTTATCTATTTGTCTATTTTTGTTTATCTATCTTATCCACTGGTTCGAACAAAAACTAATTAGTCGGAGTCGGGGGACTCCTACAAATACAAGACCAACAAAAGAATAGGTACTAGATCCGTGTAACTTAAGTATTGTATTCGACTTGATTGGGTCAGAATGCAGTTTTTAGAAAGGATTATGTCACGATTTTCACTTCATAAATTGACTGGGATTGGGTATACCAAAACAAAAATATATCAGTAACTTTTTGATCATGGGCAGGAAAAAAGTCATATGGAATTCATCCATGAAGATTAATGAAAAAGGATAGGTATTTTATCCGAGATTTTGCAAATCGTGACTGGATCTTTTGGAATGAATTGTGACGCGAGATAAAACTCAAATTGAAAAAGAAATCTTTCTTTTTTGATTTTCCGTATGGGTTGCCCGGGACTCGAACCCGGAACTAGTCGGATGAAGTAAATCATTTTTTCTTGTTGCAATAGAAGAAAAGACTCCTTCCAAAACCGTGCTTGCATTTTTCATTGCACACGACTTTCCCTAAGATTTCGAATAGCTGTCCCGAATTCAAGTTGATTATGTTTCGCTTCTTCCTCAGAGAAAGACGATCAAACAATTCCTCGGCTCCAGCCAATATGGTTTGCGGAATAATAGGCAAATCACTAAGGTGTCTCAATCTCTTCAGCTTATACAAAAGCACTTTAGGAGGAGATTTTGGCTGAGGAGAAGTCTCTTTCGTTTCATGAAGTGGAGAAGTTAGAATATCAAGAGAAGAAGACTGATCCGATGGGACCATAGCAGTGCTCTCTTCTTCTCTCTGTTTTGTTCTTAACTCCAACTTTCAGAAAGGTATTCTTCCCCAAAGTCCTCCATCCCAGCTACTTTCTAGCTATTGGCCTCCTTCTGAGCATACCATGCTCTAATGTCTCTTAGACAAGTGAGGTTTGCATTAAAATTCTGAGGCATGGAGTTAGCAACAATATGCCATTTGCAAAACATGAAACTCATATATGAGTTTGGAGTCTTGAGCGGGAGATCAAACTTGGCTTGTGTAACACCAGAAATGAAATGGAACCAAGCTCTAGCTCCTTCGAACAAATTTCCAACAAAGCTTATCTCCTTGTTTAGATTTCTAACATACAGTTGATCATAACCAAATTGTCGAGTAAAGCGACTTGGGTAGTAGGGCTCTATACAGCAATGGTTTCTTAAGCGGAGAACCAGATATCCTAGGCGAATGTTTATTAGCCACCAGAAGCACCCAGGGGATAAAGTTGTAAATTTGTCAGTGCCAGCAATATCCGTGAATTCATCCCCATATCCAGCATTTGAAAAGTATGGGAAACACTTAATAACTCGTAATTCGTGTGATAATGAAGTGTTTTGCAGATCGCATCCATATAACTTCCCTTCCATTGCGATCTTTCATAATGTTGCACTTTGGGGGAGCTTAAATCAATCTGCGAATCAATTGGGCTCATCAAGGAAGGACAGTGTAGAGCCAACCAAGCCATCATATACGTGTAGGAAAGTTCTACACGCAAATTAGGAGTTTTGACAATCAACTCTCCTTTGTCATTCTGCTCCTTCTTGACATTGTAGAATTTGTCAATCAATTTTCTTAGCCCACTTTAAATCCCAGACACTATCGCAGGGAGAAGACTGCGTGGTCGGTCGAATGCTAGCAAAACAGTCAAATACACTACTCTAACAGGTAGAGTCTCCTGCGATGGGATCACGCATTTTTTCAACCAAAACATCAAGAAACCTGCCAATAAAGCAGGATCTAACAGAGGTTGAAGAGCTTGATAATGTAAACTTTCGAAGGATGTCCCGACCTTGAAGACATCCTCATTAGATTCAGCGACAAATGCATCTGTCCCGAAATTAATGATTCTTCTTTCGACCTTCTGTTCAGAAACTCGAGGAAGATGGGTAAAATTAAAACTATTCTTCAAAAATTTGTGAAGAAGGTATTGCATCCACTTCTTTTGTTTCACATTGCGGGTGCCAGACATGTGAGCATAGATGTGATAGTGGCAAAATAATTTCCAATAAGTGTCATAAATCATGGGATGCTGAGTCTTTAGCAAATGAAACTCTTCTCCTGTGGGGACGTATTCTTCATAAGGAATTCTCTCATAGGCAGTCCTGAGACTTCATGCATCTCATGCAGAGCAAATCCCAGTTCACCGCGGGAAGTAAAAACTGTACAAGTATCGGGATTGTACAGTTCTAATAAAGAAAAGAAGTGGAACCGGCTGGGGAAAATACCATGTTGAACCGCCCTAATAACATGGTAGAGGTTCGCATGCTGAAGCTGATCTCTAAAAGTCCTCAAGAAGAAATCAGTCAGAATTGTCCACTCTTCTTTATAATTTTTTTAGAGCACTGCACGTCGCGCGGTGTCTGGTGCGCCCCCGGCGGCCCTTGAAAATCCGGAGGACCGAGTGAAAACCTCAGAGAGAAGCCTAGAGTTCAGATCTCTCAGAAAAAGTTAAAAAGTACTTTACTTGATGTGGTCAGGATTTTATAGCAGATAATTTGACGAATGAGATTTCTGGATAGACGTGATCTATGGCCCGAATCACGTGAGTATCTTTTTATTTAATGAGACTCGGACAACGTCTCAATCTTTACGCCTAACAAAGTGATAATTTTCCAGATTTTCCGCAAAAAGAGTGCCCACAATTCTAATACAGAGTCATGCTCGATTCTAATACAGAGTCATACTCTTTTTGAGGTTCGTGATTCTAAAACAGAGTAGTACTCTTCTTAAAAGCGTGAAATCTGCAGGTCTAATACAGAGTTTTATCCTTTTTCAAAGGTGCAGAAGTCCGAGATTCTAACTCAGAGTCCTGCTTCTTTTCAAAATATAAGATCTACAAAGATGATGTTTCTGCCAAATTATCCGAAGTATTCCAAAACACCTCCAAAACCATAAAATTTTGAAAACTTTGCAAGAAGTTTTGTTGGTGAAATTTCCTGCTAATGAGATCATGTCATGAAGAGAGAGATCTATAAATGAAAGAAAGACTACTTTCGCTAGTCATGCTCTATTTTCTATAAAAAATGAAGTGAGAGTCACCTTCCTTAGTTTTGTGAACCTAATAGCAGGATAGACCTCATAAAGCCTCATTATCTGGTTTAAGAGCAGCAAACAAAATCATTTGAACTGCGAATCAAAGTGTGAGATTCGCGTTCCAGTTACAATCAAATAGGTCCGTGAATTTAAAGTTTGAAATTCGCATTCCAATTACAACCAAGCAGATTCGCGAATCTAAAGCTCAAGATCTGCATTCCAGCTTCAGTCAAATAGAGCTGTGAATTTAAAGCTCAAGATCCGCATTCTAGCTACAATCAAATAGAGCCACCAAATAGAGCCGTGAATCTAAAGATCTAGATTCGCGTCCCTGGTCATAATCAAAGGAGCCGCGAATCTAAAATTTGAGATTCGCATTATACATTTCAGTTACGATCTAGAGGATTGGAGACGCCGGTTACAAATTTTGAAGATTTAATATAAATTTACCAGATCAAAATGCGGGAAATTAATACTCAAATCATAGAGAGCAACAGTTGGATGGTTACAATAGCTCAAGAGTCTCCAAATCACTATAAAAAGCTCGAACTAAGGTATAAAAGGGACTGAAGATCGGAAATTGAAAATAGGAGATCAGGAGATCAATACGATACAGAGAGTCCTCTTACTATTGCTGTCTAAAGTTCAAAACCCTTGCCAACTAAAAATTTTGTGCGGAGTGTCAACGGAAAGTAAGATCATCCTCCACAGATACTATAGAATCCAGCCTTAAACAAAGGAGAATTCAACTTTCCTCATTTTTTGTAAATGGAAAACCGTTTGAAGTTGTAATCTTTTATTGAGAAATTCAATAAAGAAGTCACCTTACAATTTTTTATGTCGAACAGTGGCGCAATCCGACGTGGAGAAAATCAGACAGGTCATGGATATGCTCGCCATCAAAATTTACTAGCAAAAGTATGGGGATTATCTCTCCTCTAGGTCGGTTAATCCGACAGCAACTGTTCCCATAAAAATTGTAAATGACGCTCTATTGAGATTTTTCAATAAAGGATTATAATCCAACAGTTTTTCATTTACAGAAGATGAGGAAAATGGATTTCCTCTTTGTTTAAAATTGGGTTATGAGCTAGCTGTGGAGGACGATCCTGCTCTCCGTTGACACTCTGCACAAACTCTTTCAATTGGCAGAAAAAGAAGGCTCTGGACTCTTGATCACAAGGGGTAATTCAAGAAGAAGATGATCGATCCCTTCTCTTTCGTTCTCCTGCCTTTTATAGGAGTTCTAGGCAACGTCTCTGTCTCATTCGTTTGACCGTTAGCCCCACTACTTGAGAAGTGCCGTCATACTCATAAGGTAGTTACTCCCACGATCGAAATAATGCCTCCGCATTCGTTTGGTAGTCAGCTCCACGAACCGAGGTGGCAACTCCCTTGTTCGGGTTGGGTGACTTTGTATTAAATCCTCCCCGGAAATTATGGGTAGTATCGCGAATCTCAATTTTAGATTTGCAAAACTGTTCTGTCGTCACTGTATCGTGAACCTTGATCTTTAGGTTCGCGGATCTACTAAGTTGCGGATCTGCTTTGTTTTCCAAAATTTTTCGCTGACAAAACACCCTCCAAAATTTTCAAAACTCTCATGATTCTTTGAGAAGTTTTGGAATACTTTGGATATATCATTTTGTATTAGAATCTCCATTTTTCATATTTTTGAGAGTACAATTTTGTATTAGAACTTTCTTTAATTGAGGGCAACATGACTCTGTCTTAATATCTTGAACTCCCATTTTGAAAGGAACACGACTCTGTATTAGCGCCATGAATTTACTACTTTTGAAAGAAAAATGCGACTCTGTATTAGCGCTACAATTTGCTACTTTTGAAGGAAAATGCGACTTTGTGTTAGCGCCACAATTTTCAACTCTTGAAATATACGACTATGTGTTAGAGTCGCGAATTTGCATTTTGGAAGGAAATGCGACTCTGTATTAGAGTCGCGAACTGTCATTTTTCTAGGGGAACGCGACTCTGTATTAGGGTTGCGAACCTTCATTTCGGAGAAGAAGATGACTCTGTGTTAGGATCGCAAACTTTCATTCTCTCACTTTTGGAAGGGGAGCACGACACTGTATT
Organism: Dracaena cambodiana; assembly: GCA_036321105.1. NCBI lineage: Eukaryota > Viridiplantae > Streptophyta > Magnoliopsida > Asparagales > Asparagaceae > Dracaena > Dracaena cambodiana. The sequence goes on along the minus strand of JAYEPQ010000012.1, from coordinate 33,951,601 downwards.
ATGATCGCGACTTTCATTTTGGAGGGAATGCGACTCTGTTATTAGGATCGCGACCTTTTCCCTTCTGGTTGCGGAAAAACCAGAAGGCTGTTGCTTTTTACGGCGTAGGAACTGAGACGTTCTCTGAGCCGCATTAAATGAAAAGGTACTAACGAGATTTGGGCTAAAGATCACGTCCATCCGAAGATCTCGGCCGTCAAATCATCTGCTATATAACCTCAATTTCATGAGAGAGATCATTCCTATCTCAAGAAATTTGAACTCCAAGTTTTTTCTTTTAGGGTTCTTAAGACTTCTCATCTTCGGCCTCCTTTAGCTTTCGATTCTTCTCGTGAGGGATTTCCTGAATCTGTAAAAGATACCGAAGAAAGTTTCTTCCTCCGATACTGCGGCCAATGGTCATCAAGACCCTCAAGCAACCTCCAGATCGATGGTGGTTCGGCAGGAACCCTTGATTGGAGGTAATAGTAATAACTTTCGAAAGGCAATCCCTTTCTTAATTTTTTTTGTCTTGAATCTGAATGTCTCCTTTTGCAGTTGATTATACTTTGACTCCTTGGCCTAAGGACCATTACTTCGGATACTCGGATGGCTATGACAAGAAGAAAGAGTTCAGATTTGGTCAAGTTTTCCCGCATTGTACAGCATCTGATAGCCAAGAGAGGGAAAATAAAATTCTTCATCCTACTCGCTCAATATTACGAGAACTGATGACCAATGTATCTTTTGAAGGAGATGATCGATCCTTGTTACACAGACCCGCCTTTTTGTTTGGGGACCACATTTCGGTGCCCGATAGCATTTGGAAGATGGAGATTATAAGTGGCTTCGTCAAGTTGAGAGTCGCTACTTGTTTCTCCCCAATATGTAGAGGTCCTACCCATTCTTATTCCTCCAATCCCTTTCTGTGCCCAGACGAATGGACTGGCACATAAACAGGCCACAGGACAGTATCTTATTGGGAGGATTTAACTCTCAAGGTGCTTTCCTCGTACTACTGGGAAACGCTTTTGTGGATTGCTCCCGGGGCTGCTTAAACATGACTTCCCTAGAGGCGAAACACCCATAGTTGCACAGACTTTCTTGCACCAATTCGCCAATGCACAAGGGAAGTTTTCTGTTCAAGATTTTTGCCTCCCTAGATGGGTTCACTGCTCTTCAAAAGGAGAGTGGGCAGTTTTGATTGACTTCTTTCTGAAAACCTTTAGAGACCAGCTTCATCATGCGAAGTTATATCGCGCTATCAGGGCTGTTCAGCACGGTATTCCTGCTAGCAGGTTCCATTTTTAAGCTTTACTGGAACTGTACAATCTTGATACTTGTATAATCTTTTACCCTCACGGCGAATTGGGTTTTGCCTTCCACGAGATGTATGAAATTTCGGGACTGCCCATGAGAGACATCTCGTATGAAGAGTACGTCGTTACTGGGGAAGAACTCCATCTGCTAAAGACCTAAGACCCTTTGGTCTATAATACTTATTGGGAGCTGCTCTGCCACTATCATATTTGCACCCACATGTCCGACATCGCAATTTGAAGCCGAAGAAGTGGTTGCAATATCTTTTGCCCAACTTTTCCAAGCGTAATCCTAATTTCACTCGCCTTCCTCCAGCTTCTAAAAAGGAGGTCGAGAGAAGAATTGCGACTCGGGACAGACACTTACGTCACCAAATCTAATGAGGATGTTTTCAAGGCTGGAACGTCATTTGAAAGTTTTCACTATCAGGCCCTCCAACCTTTATCTGATCCTGCTTTTTTGGCGGGCTATTTGATAGTATGGTTGAAGAAGTGTGTTATTCCTTCGCAGGGAAACATACCCGTTAGGGCCGTATACCTAGCCGTCCTACTTGCATTTGGTAGGCAACTCAGTCTGTTGCCCGCGATGGTGTGCAACGTCCAAAGCGGACTGAGGAGATTGTCTGATAAATTCTGCAACATGAAGAAGAAGCAGAGGAAGAAAAGAGATCCAATCATTAAGACTCCTAATCCGCACGTAAAGCTTCCTTATACCTATTTGATGGCTTAGTTAGTTCTACATTGCCCCACTTTGATGAGTCCTGCTGATTCGCAGATTGATTTGAATTCTCCCAAAGTGCAGCACTATGAGAGGTCGCAATGGAGAGGGGGCTACATGGCCGCGATCTGCAAGACCCTTTGTCACTTCGCGAACTTCGAGCTATTTCGATGTTTTTCGTACTTTCCAAATGCTGTGTACAGGGAGGAATTCATGGACATTGTTGGTGCTGATAAATTCAGTGTTGTATCTCCGGGGTGCGTCTGGTGGTTGATAAACATTCGCCCAGGACATTTGGTTCTTCGTTTGGGGAATTATTGCTATATAGAGCCTTACTACCCGAACCGTTTCGTTTGACAGTTCAGGTATGATCAGCTCTATGTTGGTAATTCCAATAGGGAAATGAGTTTTGTTGGGAATGCCTTCGAAGGAGCTCGAGCTTGGTTTCATTTCATCGCAGGTGGAACCCAGGCTAGATTTGATCTTCCACTCAAGACCCCGAACTCGAATATGAGTTTCAGTTTCTGTAAGTGGTTCGCGGATGCTAATTTTGCTCCCCAGAACTTCAGTGTAAACCATACCTGTCTGAGAGAGATCATAGCTTGGTATGCCCAGAAAAAGAAGACTGGCAGCACGAAAGTAGCAGGGATGGAAGATTTCAGGGGCAAAAAGTGCCTCTGATGAGTCGGAACTGGCGACTCAACAAGGGGAGGAGGATAGTAATGCACCGGCTTTATCAACTCGGCCTGCCTCTCTTGATACTTCTCCTCTCCCAACTTTGAAGAAAACTTCTCAACCGCAGTCTCCTCCGAAGAACATTTCGCATAAGCGGAAGAGACTAAGGCGCCTCAATGACTTGCCTATCAGTCCGCAGGGCATTGATCTGCAGGACACCCCATCTGGAGCCGGTACTGCAGTACCCAGTTTGGTTTCTGAGACCCTTGTGGAGGAACCTAAGGAAGATGAAGACGACTCGTTTTTAACCCTCCGCTCCCTTAAGAAGCGTCGGAGTCAAGGACCTGTTTTTTGCAGCGATCCTACTCCCGCTACTCAAGAGGATCCTGCGATTCTCACCCACCAGGTCGCTGTTGAAGTAGGGGCTTCTTCTACTGTACAAGAGGATCCTGCAATCCTCGTTCATCAAGCTTCCACGGACGATAAAGTACAAATAATTGGGGAGATCTACATATCAGGTTCCCTAAAATTAGCACCTCCTTCGGAAGATCAAGATGAATGGGGTGATGACGATGATGTCAGCAGTGGCAATCTTCACTCTTCCACCCCTCCATCAGACAATGGTAAGTGCGTCTATTTGAGCGAAGACGTTCGGACCGAAGTATATGGGCCTAAGGTATTCGGACCTGAGGTGTACGGACCTGGAAAATTCAGTGTTCAACCTTTAGGTTCGCATCTTTCTTTTTTTTTTCATTAAAAGTTCTGTTATTATTAAATGATATTGTGACATTCAACTATCAACTTTATCCTTTGCCAGCTCCAGTTTTGACTCCATATTTAGAGTGCATGGACACGAAGGTAACTCCACCAGATGACACCATCACGGAAGCTGGCGCTGATGAGGTGACCGAGGTTACCACTTCTGTTGTTGATACTATGGAGGTAATAATTCCCGAGGCTACTATGTCCACGGTCTCGGTCATAGCTGCTCCGACCAATATTTTGGTTCAGGATGTTGCAGCTAGTAGCTCTGCTGAAGCCTCTAGAGGTCCCGTTCCTCTTGATGTTTGCATTGTTGTCTCTGTGTAGCAGAGTACGGTTCAAATCGTCTCTGCCGCAGCCAGTGTTGATCCCTCTCATGCAGAGGTTGATGTCTTTGAAGTTGATTTATTGAAGGATACGGTGGAAACTTTTCTCCACTTCCTTGATCATTGTATTGACAAGATACTGAAGAGGACTTCTTTTGCTTCGCTTGTTAATGTTCTCAATATTTATTTGACTGGTATTGTCAGCATTGGCGGAGAAGAGAAAGCTACTCCTTTTAGACTTATGATAGCTCAACTTCAAAAGCATACCGAATTCTTATCGAAGGCCAGAAGTGCCGACAAATCTGAGGCAGTTGAGGCCATTTTCCAGAAGCTGAAAGGGGAACAACTTAGGTTCCAGAAGGAGACCCAGGAGAAGGCCAATGCTTGCAGAGCTTCCATGGAGAAGGGCCAATTAGGCAGTCAATCCTTAGCCCTGCAGGTGGAGGCCGCTGCTTCAATTGTCAAGGACCATGATCATGCTATTGTCAGGACACAAGGGTCCATTGCCAGAGCTCAAGCTTTCTTGGCTAAGATCACCAAGGAACGTGATGAGTCAATGAGAAATCTCAGTAACTTATCCTGTCAGCGGGACAATACCATCAGAGATCATCAGGCGATACAGGATGAATTAGATATGCTAGAGGCTACTGTAGTGCATAATGTCATTGCCAATGACGAGGAATTGCGTCGCCAAGCCTCTGTCCAAGCTTACAAGTTCATTCAGCAAGATATTGACGATGCTGAGGAGAAAATTAAAGTTTTTTTGAATCATTGAACTGTAAAAGCTTATTCTTTTTGTGGTTCTCTGTTGCTCCTTCTTTTTGTAGTGATTCCCCTGACATTTATTGTGCATGGTATGACTCCTTGCTTATATAGAGAACTTGATTTTGTATTTCAAAGGTATAACTTTGTATTTGTCTTTGAAAATTTACAACAAACCCGCCATCTTATGTCTGAAATTTGCGAGTCTCCGTATAACTCTGGTATTTGTGTATCTGTCACGTGACTTTCATGACTCTTTATCAGATTTGCGACTTTACATCCGGAAGTTCGCGGATTAACAAAATACATACTAAATTCGCGATCTTGACTTCCAAGAATTGCGAGTTTAAGTTCGCGATGTTGTGCCCGGAAGTTCGCGGGATAACCCAAAACTCCTCAGAATTTGTAGAGACTTCTGCAAGCTTTGGGATGAAGCAGTCGGACGTGGAATCCCAAGCGTCACACGTCTTTATTAATGAAGAGATCTTTGGGCCGCAATATCTAAACGTCCCATGCAACAGTAATAAATTCTGTTGAGATTTGAACCGAAAATCTTAACCGAAGATTTCGGCTTTATCTTTTCCTAACTAGACTGTCTATATAAGAAGCATGGCTTCTTCTATGCAAGATCATTCTAACGAGAGAAAATTTCTTCTCCCTTATCTTCTCTTCCTTTCTTTTGTACTTGATTTATTCGTGCGGCCATATTTTCTTCTTCTCCAACTGAAGTGATGGATAGGAGTTGGCATGTTACAAGACTTCTAGACTGCATCAATCCAGCGGGGTGTTCCACCGAAAAGGTTCTTCTGACCGTAGTCATTTTTCTTAATTAAGGTAAACTTCTTCGTCTGATTAATATCATCGTCTTTCTTCTCTTCTTTCCTTTTAACAAGAATTTGATTTGGCTGCAGGAGATAATTGTAGTTATTCTCCTTAACAATGACCCAGACCCGATGGGCTCGTAATTGCTTTCAATACCTCTAGGGTCTTGGAAGGTCTCATGTATTTTTCATGAGAGAAAAGATTTCGGGTCTGTGGCATTGTTTTTCTTCTTTCCTAGCATCCCACAAGATTGGGGGTGCTAATGACTAGAGCCTTGAATTTGTGCAACCCCTCACGTCGTACATTTGGGGGTGTGAATTTGATATGCCTAGGTTTAAACTAATCAAGTCACTGGCATCATCACTTGGGGAACTAACCAGAAGATCCCTGATTATGGTCAGAAAGAAGAAACAAGTCTGTACCCTTAAGCCGTCCTTGAAGAGGAGACTATAAGAGCAAATTGGAACTGGAGGCTACGGAAGCAAACTTTTTAATCTGAGCCATGCTGAAAGAGAAGCCTACAGAAGCAAGTTTGTCATTCCAGAAGAAGAGCCTGCAGGAGCAAACGAGCCATGCTGAAAGAAACGGCTACAGAAACAAGTTTGTCATTCCAGAAGAAGAGCCTGCAGGAGCAGGCTACTGCCTTTTAAGTCATCCCTTGGAAGAGGAGGCTACATAAGCAAACTCCTTTTTTTTTTTACTTCAGTAATTTGTATTCATTCTTGTTGACTGTATGTTGCTAGAGAATTCTCTGTAATTTTGATCTGATAATGAATAAAGAAACTCTTTCTTTTTTTTATAACTAAGAGTGACTGATGGATGATTCTAATGTTAATTACCAGAGATAACTGTTAACTTGATAATTTTAAAATCAATCAAAATTTTCCAAGCACCCAAAATTATTGTGAATGAAAGAACTTTTACTAACCAGATTGAAATTCGCACTGTCTAGTATAAAGAGTTTGATTCGCCAGAGGTATTTTCTAATTTGGCAAGTTTAAAAGAAGGAAATTTGATTCGTCAAAAGTATTTTTTAACTTGGCAAATTTGGAGAGAAATTTTGATTCGCCAGAGGTATTTTTTAACTTGGCAAATTTGAAAGAAGGAAATTTGATTCGCCAGAGGTATTTTTTAACTTGGTAAATTTGAAAGAAGGAAATTTGATTCACCAGAGGTATATTTTAACTTGGCAAATTTGAAAGAAGGAAATTTGATTTGCTAGAGGTATTTTTTAATTTGGCAAATTTGAAAGAAGAAAATTTGATTCGCCAGAAGTATATTTTAACTTGGCAAATTTGAAAGAAAAAAATTTGATTTGCCAGAGGTATTTTTTAACTTGGCAAATTTGAAAGAAAAATGTGATTCGCGACTTAAAGATCTTTAGTTCGGAACCACGAATCTTTATTAATGAACTTCTGATTACAGATAAGGTTTTGTTCATCATTTGCATTGAACTACCCCGATCACATTACAACTGGTGTTTTGCAATTTTACTAAGAATAATATTTCTTCAGAAACTTTCCATTGATTGGCATCATGATCTTATCATCGTTCGGTTTTTCCAACCGTTATGCACCGTTGGAGTAAACTGTATCAATGACAAAAGGTCCCTCCCACTTCGGCTGGAACTTTCCTCTAGGCTTTTTGCTAGTTATGATCGGTCTTCTAACTGACAGGACCAGATCACCCTTCTTGAATGTTTTTCGTTTGGCCTTTTTATTAAAAGTTCTGGAGATCCGTACCTAGTATAGTTCAATACTCTGTGGTACGATATACCCACAGACTTCTCTGAGCTTCTCATCCCAGTCCCTTTGATTGGATGACACAAACCTTTTGAGAAGTTTTACAATAGCCTTATTGAAAGCTTCTGCTAGACCATTGGCCGCAGGGTAATATGGTGACAAAGCTACATTTTCGATCCTGTACTTGTTGCAGAATCTGGAATATACTTGGCTCACGAACTGAGGCCCGTTATCCTGAATGATCCTCTTGGGCACTCCAAAGCGATAAAGCACATGGTGTTTGATCAATTTGATAACATCCGATGACTTTACTTCGATCAGGGAAACGGCTTCAGTCCATTTTAAAAAATAATCCGTTATGGCTAAAATGAATTGGTGTCCTCTTGTTGATGGTGGAGAAATTGGCCCGACAATGTCCATACCCCATTGCTCAAACGGCCACGATGTAGCCATTGGGTGGAGAATTCTGGAGCTTGATGTATAAAATCTGCATGTATTTGGCAGGTCCTAGACTTCTTCGCGTAGTTAACCGCTTCTGTCATTATCTTAGGCCAGTAATAAACCATCCTTCGGATTCTATCGCAGAGTTTTGGCCCTGGCTGGTGTGCTCCGCAGATGCCAGCATGAACTTCTTCGAGTACTTTTGAGTTTCGAGTTTCGCGGTTAGAGAGACAGCGAAGTAAAATTCCATCATAAGATTTCCTGTACAATGTCTGGAGCTCCGCATTGTAGTAGAACCAGACAGCCCTCTTTGAATTTCCCTGGCTTCTTTTGGATCTTCGGGTAATATACTGTAAAGGACATAGTCTATGTAAGGAAAACGTCAATCCCTCGGTTCTAGACTTGACTCAAAAACATCAGATTCATCTTCCTGTGGTTACCTCATTTCCTCTTTGAGTTCATCCCTTGGACAAAATAATTCTCTGCTTCCTACTGTAATTTGCCTTCTAGCATACTTGGGCAAGGCTAATGTAGCAGCTAAGAAATCTAGTGAATCTGGATAACTATTTCGGTGGCGCTTTACGTGGCTGACATAGAAACCATCGAAAGCATCGACTATTTTGATCACCGCATGATAATACGGCAAAAGGTTTTCATGTTTGACCTCATACTCCCATTTTACTTGATTTAAAACAAGTTGAGAATCTCCAAATGCCTCCAAATATTTGACCCCCAATTGTTTAGCTATTTTTAGACTGATTAGGAGGGCGTTATACTCCGCGACATTGTTGGAGCACGAACTTGTTAATGAGTAAGCTCGAGGAAAGATGTGGTTGTGAGGAGAGATGAAAACAACTCCTACCTCTGCTATCATTCTTCCCTCGGATCCCATTCGGGAGGCACCATCGAAGAAAAGTTGCCATACAGCTTTCGAGACTGTATTTGCCTCCGGAGACTCTTGCGAGCCGTCTTCTTCTGGAATCGGGCTCCATTCTTCCAACTCTCTAGGGATTTGTTTGTATAACTTCGAGGATGCCGGGACTGAATGTTTGGCTAGGAAGTCGCCCACGACCTATCCTTTAACCAACTTTTGCAGAACAAAATGCATATCGTATTGTGATAGCAAAATAGCCCAATTGGATAGTCTTGAATTCAACGATCCAAGTTTAGTCATTAGTATTCTCAGGGGGTTAGCTCTCGATACAACGTGGATGGTTTGTTCAACTAAATAGTGTCGCATTTTCTGCACTACAAATACTAAAGCTAAACATTCCTTCTCCACTGGGTATAAACCAATGTTCCGCTCCGATCATCATTCTGCTGAGGTAATAAATAGCTTGTTCATGACCCGACTCATTCTTTTGCGCTAACAAGGCTCCCAAGGAGTGGTCCATAGCCCTTACGCATAGCGGGAATACTCCCAAGACTAGGGCTACGAGCACTGGTGGTTTCATAAGAAATTGTTTGACTTCTTCAAAAGCCTTTTGGCATGTATCATCCCAAACAAATGATACTTCTTTCCTCATCAACATGGTAAATGACTGACATTTACTGGACAAATTTGATATAAACCTGCGGATATACACCAGCCTACCTTGCAGTCCCCTTAACTCTTTGAGGTTACGGGGAGGTGGCATATCCTGGATAGCCTTAATCTTGTCTGGATCGAGATAAATCCCTTTTGACGTTACGACAAAGCCGAGGAATTTTCTACTAGAAACCCCCATAACAGACTTAGTTGGGTCATCTTGAGCTGGTGTTTCCTCATGAGGTCGAACACCATCTTCAAATCTTTCAAGTGATCACCCTTATCATTGCTTTTAATTGCTAGATCATTTACGTAGCATTCCATTGTCTTCTGGAGATGCTCTTGGAATATCACGTTCATAGCATGTTGATACGTGGCACCCGCATTCTTCAGGCCGAAGAGCATAACTGTATAATAGTATACCCCAAGTGGTATTTTGAAAGACGTATGCTTCTCATCATCAGAGTACATCTTTATTTGATTATACCCTGAGAAACCATCCATGAACGTCATACGCTCATATCCACAAGTATTATCTATTATAACATCTGTGATGGGTAACGGGAATTCAACTTTAGGGCAGGCTTCATTCAAATCCCTGAAGTCAATGCAAATTCGGATTTTTCCATTCTTCTTAGTCACAGGAACTATATTCGCAACCAATCGGGTGCTGTTCCTCGTGAATAAAGCCTGACTCAATCAACTTTTTGATTTCGACTTCAATGGCCTCCATGATCTCTGGGTGAAATCTTCGTTGCTACTGCTTTATTGGTTTAGCATTTGGCCTGATGTTTAGCTTATGAACCGTGACACTTGGGTCTAATCCTGGCATCTCCTCATAACTCCAGGCTAAAATATCGATGTACTCGTGAATGAGGGATATTAATCCTTCTCTCTCTTTCAAGGATGGGTTTTAACTTATAAATATGGGTTTAGGATTCTTTTCATCTCCCATATTTATTTGGATTACTTTATCTTCGGTTGGATGCTCATGTTGTTCAAACATAATCTCCCACTTCACATTAAGATGCTTGGCCCAGGGGTCATCTTTTATCGGCGGAGCTTCTTCTAAGTCTTCGTCTTCTTGATCACGGAGGCCTTGTTCGCGAACACCTAGCGGAAAATCATGCCAATACTGACATCTGAATCCCAGCAGGATGATTCTAACGAATGATCAAACTGCTTTTCCTCGGTTCTCTCTCCAAAGGAACCTTCGGGAGTGGTGACGTATCCTAACCCACTGTCGGTTTTTTGATAATAATCTGGCATTTTTCCTTATAGGACAAAGGGTTGAAGAATTGTTCTTCTTCCTTTTCCAAAGTTCAATCCCCTGCCTTTGGCCAGATTATATCCCATTTTCTTTATTAATCTATGAGAATTTTCATCATAATGAAAGAACTCGGGATTTCCCTGTTCTTCCTCAGAATCTAAGCATTTCTTTTTATTCTTGTGACTTACCCTTCCAAATACTATGGCTTTTTGGTTCCGTCCTTGGGAGGAACCTCAAAAACAACCTTGTTAGTACTTTCGAGTCATCACTTAATTCGTATAAGGATGATCGGATAGGTGCTTGGAAGGAAGTCAGAGAACATATCTCATTCAAACAATCGTTGAATGCATCAGTGCTAGTGCTTGAGAGCTCAGAATCAACACTAGAAGAATAAGAAAACTCTAAATTTTTATTTATCACCCATTCACCATCAGAGTGAACGGTGTTATTTACATCAAGGCCTTCGAGGCTTATCACAATGGGCTCACCGTTCTAAATTACATCCTCGGATTCTGAATCTTCGGATCCTGATTTTGTGTCAACTTCCTCGCCGCTATCAGAGTCATTTAGAACAGGCTCATCTTAAACATCGAACGCATCTTGATACAACAACGCGTCAGTAAACTAGTTTTCAACTCCTTTAAAGGGTTGTTTTTCTATGACCAGTGTTCTTACACCCCCGTCTCTGTCCACGTACTTCATACATTGATGTAACGTGGATGGGACAATGAGGTTGCTATGGATCCAGGGTCTCTCTAATAGTTGGTTGTATAATATGTCCGCGTCTATCGCGTAGCACGTGACTTCCGTCTTCAGGTCGCCGATTTGGCACTTAAACTTTATCTTACCCAACGGTCTACTACCGTTAGTATTGAATCCGAAGATACTAGTGTTGGTCGCTGCTAATCTGTTCATCGGAACTCCAAGGTATCGTAGCATCCTCCGTGGCATGATGCTCAAGGCTGAGCCTGGATCAACTTGAATGCGATCAATCTCTATAAACCCTATGTATCCCTTAAAATACAAAGGGCGGTGATACTTATTGCTCCTGACTTGCATGTCTTCTAGAGAGAAAGTGATGTAGAGGACGTTCTTACCAGAGACCTGGTGACACGTCATGCAAAGAGATTCTTCCTTCCCAATCATCTCTGGTATCTGTGCCAAGAATACCTCCGAATCTTACAGAGCTTCTCTTAAAACTTCTCTAATAGATTTAAAAAATTTCAGGAGCTCGTACAAGGTTATCCTCGCAGGAATATTGGCTAACTGCGTTAAGATGTCAAACTGAAACGACTTCTATAAATCTTCCGCAAGCTCTTTTTCCTTCTTCTTCAGAACTTTATCAAACTTAAGCTCTTTTCGTTTGGTCTTCTCTGAAGATGGTTGAGATTCTGTGGCCTGACCATAGTTCTTCAAATAATTTTTTCCCGAACGGGTCCCCGAGAGAGGGGGATCCGTGTCAGCTGCAAGAGAGTCTCCAATTTCTTCTTTCGAATCTGTTAGAGTAGGAATGCCACCGTCATCTTCGGGAATTGCGGAGATGACATTGGAAGTAAAGATCTTCCCTTTTTGCCTTCTTCCAGATGAGTTGGAAGTCCATTGTTCATCATTAAGGAGATCTAGATGCACCCACATTATCTCCCTCCTATCAGTTTCGAAGGGGGACAATCTTTTCTCCTGCTGTTGATGCGGATCAAAATTCACGACCTGCATCGTGCCTCTAGGAATGGGTTGCACTCCGTCTTAAACTGTTGACTCTATCCAGTCGGGCGCTTTACCGAACTTGACAGTCACCATGTTCGCGGTCACTTTTTTCTGGTGTTCTTAGAGCTTGATGACATTGGTATCCACTAAGGCTTGAATCTTATCCTTAAGGATATAACAATTTTGGGTAGGGTGATTAATAATACTATGGTAGACACAGTAATTAGGATTATTAACTCTCTCTGCTTCTTCCGGACGTTTAGATTCTGGCAGATCAGCATCTTCTTACTCATGAGGAGGTTGAAGATGGTTTCTGTATGCTCATCCTTGAAGGAATATTGTTTTTGAGGCATACGTGTCTGAAGAGGGAGCTTCGGAGAAGACTTTACGGGTTGCGGAATATCAACCACCATTGTCTCTTTTCCCTTAAATCCTCAGGATCAGGACCTGTGGTTGTTATCGTTATTTCGCTTCTGTTTCTCCTCGCCTCCTTCTTCTTCGAACCTTTGTGCGATCTCCTCAGCCTCCTCAGCTTGTAGGGCAAGATCTTTCCAAGTCGAGAACTTCACTGCTCCCATCCTGGCTAGAACTTAGTTAACAAATTATGTCGACAGGTTTCTACCAAGGTCTTTTCTGGCATCCCATGCGGGCATCTGAGAGAATCATTTCGGAAGCTTTTAAGGAAGTCCCGGGCGGACTCCCCTTTCTTCTGCTTAGTAGCTAAAAGCGCCGGCATTGACACCTCTATATCGTCTTCATAGAATCTAGTCAAAAAGGCTTTTTCCATATCATTCCATGAATTTATGGTCCCTGGTTCTAGCCTCCGGAACCACTCAAATGCTAGTCTTGTCAAGGTACTAACAAATGTCCGCATAATGATGGGGTCGTTTCCGGCTAAATGCCCGATTTGCGACTTAAAATAGTAAATGTGCTAATTGAAGATCCTTTACCATCAAAAGATTTGAGCTTCAAGGGCTTGTAGCTTTCCGGGAATGACATACTTTCCCATTCCACGGGATATGGCCTTACAACGCCCAGCTCATGGAAATCACTTTTATGCATGAGGGCATTCAGTTGATTTTGGAAGCTTTCCACCTAGACAGCATTCGCGTTCCCTTCCTGATGCACGGAGCAGTCATCATTATCTTCATGATATTCTGCTTCTTCTTCATTATTGCGAGGACCATGACCTTCTTCTTCCGCCCTCTTTCCCTTGTCGGTTTTTGGGTCACGAGGTGGCGTCTGCGAAGATGTATCCTTCAACCTAGTCTTTTTCACCTCCAACAGAACGTGCAACATATTTTTAAGTTCGTTGATAGAGTTCTGTTGTTACTGGATATTTTTGTCTTGTTCATCCATCCTTCGAATGAACTCCTCTAGAGTACTGTTTTGGGCCATGTATGTGGAAGCAGAGTCTTCCAGGAACGAATCAGATGTTTGTGACTCAGCCATAACAGACTTGGTTGTGTCTTCTTTATCGGAGGAGACTCCCACCATTTGTCTATAATTCATTGGAATTGTCATCCCACTTTTGAGTCGAGTGTTTTGGAAAACTCCTCGCTCTTCATTGAGTATGTCCTTCAGGCCTAAAGAGAGCTCTGAGTTGGAAGCACCTCCTTCGAAGACTTTCTTCGTCTTCTTTTTCTTCTTCTTTTCCCCGACACTTATCATATTGGATGACGCCTCAGGGTATTTGGGCTCAGAAAACTTGAGCCTATTTCGTCATCTCCTCTTTGCCGGTTGGGATGAGGATGTTAATGGAGCAGATAGTCGATGGAACACCGACGGTCTAGTATGGGTTGAACAATGATATTGAGATAGTACTGCATTGATCAGTCGTTCGCAATGGCAATGAGATTCGTGGGATTCTTCCCTCTTTCTGTCTAGAAGTTCCCGAAGATCACTTGCATTGGAATTCTTGGTGATGACGTTACTTATGAAAGATAGCCTTGGGACCGGCATCCCTCTTTCGTCGAAGGCTCTTGGAGCAGGTCTCACTCTTGCTGGAACAGTGAGTGAGATAGTCTTAGCCTTAGAGATAGGCACACGTCTTCCGCAAACTTGAGGTTCGCGGGCTTCTTCAATTGTGTGATCATGCTTTCCCCCTGAAATACGAGGGACGCGGATGTATGCTCCGCGTTTGTAATCATAGATAACTTTGGTGGATTTACTCCGTTTTTTGTAGGAAACGCGAGTAAATCCTTCTGCATCTTGATCTTCTGCAATCTCGCATTTTGGCATCCATACTTGTACAGTAGGCCATTGCGATGATGAGTTGGGGGTTTCCTTTTGTTTTGTGGTCCTGCGAAGGGCACGAGCTTTGCTTCTTCTTAGGTTCCTTCTCATTGTATGAGTGAGAGGAACCTCCTCCGCATCACAGACTTGTGGAGTAGGTAGTAGTCGTTTCCCCTCGTTGAAGTGGGGACCTTGATTCACTTTGCTTCAGAGATCAGGAGTCTTAGCTGAAACTGGCTTAGAGCCCAATGTTGGTGAAGAAGAGAATTTCGGACCAGTTTGGTCCACTGACTCCCTCGGTTGAGTTATTGTCCTTGGAGCCTCCTTGGAGATTGATCCCTTTGAGACTTTACGGCAATCCCGTATGGAAGTAAGGCTCTTGGAGCCTGAAGAAAGGAATTCTTCATACCTTTCTTGGTCAACTTGAATGGTGAGCGAGTTGACCAGGCTGCCAATTGGAATGTTGTCGGATTGAGCTACTACCAGATCACCGGAGGTGATGGCAGTCCCCAGCAGAATCGCCAATCTTTTGTTCACCATAAAAATTGTAAATGATGCTCTATTGAGATTTTTCAATAAATGATTACAATCCAACGGTTTCTCGTTTACAGAAAATGAGAAAAATTGATTTTCTCTTTGTTTAAAGCTGGGTTCTGAGATAGCTGGAGGACGATCCTGCTCTCCCTTGACATTCCACACAAACTCTTTCAATTGGCAGAAAAAGAAGGCTCTGGACTCTTGATCACAAGGGGGTAATTCAAGAAGAAGATGATCGATCCCTTCTCTTTCGTTCTCCCACCTTTTGTAGGGTTTCTAGGGCAACTCTTCATCTCATTCGTTCGACCGTTAGCCCCACTACTCGAGAAGTGCCGTCATACTAGTAAGGTAGTTACTTCCACGATCGAAGTAATGCTGTTGCATTCATTTGGCAGTCAGCTCCATGATTCGAGGTGGCAACTCTCTTGTTCGGGTCAGGTGATTTTGTATTAAACCCCTCCCCGAAAACTATGGATAGTATCGCGAATCTCAATTTTAGATTCACAAATCTGTTCTGTTGTCGCTAGGTCGCGAACCTCGATCTTTACGTTCACGGATCTGCTGAGTTGTGGATCTTCTTTGTTTTCTAGAATTTTCACCGACAGCAACGAGGCACTATCGCCGCGTGATCTATAGAACCCATGAATCGGGTAAAGGGGAATTCTTCGTTAATCAGGGATCCTTTGAGTCTGTGGCCATAAAACCATCATACGAACAGAAACCCCTAGGGGAGGGTCCTATTCTACCTGCCGAAGAGGGACAGAAGACTGGTTTCACTAGATCGCAGTTTTGCAAATGAAATTATCGAGCAAAACGAAGAGCTCTCAAAGCCCGCGTAAAACGTAAGGCAGAAGCACAAGCAGAACATGAGGTTATCTATTTACCTCGCGAATTGGCTTGCGTAAATTGTAAGATCAATGTAAATCACATTAAATGCGAAGCTAACCACAAGCCAGCATGTGATGAGAATTCTCCATATGAGGCTAAGTTTGAATCTGAACTTGGACAGAGCTGGCAAAGTTGCCAAAACTTGCATAAAACATGAAGTTAGTCCCAAAGATTAGCCAGCATATGAAGAAAACTCTCCACGCGAGGCTATCAAAATTGGACAAAAACTTAATGCTAGCGTAAAATGCGAAGCTATGAAACTTGCATAAAGCGCAAGGTTAAGCCAGTATGTGCGGATATTTCCCCACATGAGGCTAAACATTCTCTGGAAGTTAAATTTCTATAGAAAAGCAAAGCCAACATAAAATGTGAGGCTAGCGTAAAACGCGAAGTTATGTTCCAGTCTTGCATGAGAGCTTTAAAACGTGAAACTAACCCCAAGCTCAGCATAAAACAACCGAAATACAGATTGTAGGCTAATGAGCAGAGTGTTGAATATCTTACAGACCAGCAACTCGATATTATTCTCCATCAGCTAAGTGGGCCCCACAACCAGAACACTTCTGAAAGTTCCTCTTCTTCTAAATCCCCTGATCTAAGGGAATACTTGACAAGTAAATGGAAGGCGACTCAACCACCCTCTACATGCTATTGCGATCAGTTAATATTAGTTGTGTTAGATAACTGTTGTTGTAATAAGCAAAGAGTATCTGTATTTGACAGAATAGCTAAGCCAGATCAAAGCACTCCAAAAAAGAAGAAGGGTTAAACTGAAATACAGTATCAACAAAGAAAGAGAATTAAAGGCGGTTACCTCAAATATGGTGGACAAAGGTAAGAAGGTTTTGGAGAAAGAGCACAAGTCAGACGCAGATAATGAAGAACCTCACCATTTTAGCTGACTCAAGACCGGCATCATCGCTCCTTGAAATTATAAAAGACTTGCAAGAGGATCTGAGGACAATGATAGTGACCATTCTGCATAGTATCGCCACAATCATATGCTTTCTCTCGACTAAGAAAATCAATATCACATGTGGTGGATAGGTCTGATTACATAGATCAAAGGATGGAAGCACATGAGCGAGTAATCCAGTAGCAGCAAAAGGCTATCAACGAACTCAAGATGATACTCATGAAGGTGGTCAAAAACACTTAGAAAATAGCAGAAGAAATGACCAAAACCTCTTCTTCAGAACCACCCAAAACAAATGAGGATAAGGAACCACATGAAGAAGAAAAAACTTACTCGGAGCATGGAGAAGACTCTAAATTCTTCTTTGTTGACCCTCATGACGAACAGATGAAGAAACTCCAGAGCCAACTACATGCATTAATACAAAAGAAAGACTTGAAGGAGGTGGGGGTTTTGAGACCCTACCCACTGAAAGTGGGATTTTGCTCCTTTTTCTGAAAAGTATAAACCCCTCAAATTGGAGTCATTTAATGGGAAGGGATCCCCAAGTCAACACATATATTATTTCTTATCGCAAGCATGTCATCTAATTGGAAATGACTCCATAATGACCAAGATATTTGTGAATATCCTATGAGGGCCTGCCTTTATGTGGTTTATGCAGTTGGCACTAGAGACTATCAATACCTGGTATGATGTGGAGAAACAATTTCTGGCACATTTCTTTGAGGATGATACTGAGATATCGGTTTATTCCCTTCTTGCAACAAAATAAGGAGAAGAAAAAACGGTTAAGAGTTTCATAGAACGCTTCTGGGAAAAATCCATATAATGTCGACACGGTATGACCCAAAAGACCCTCGTAGAAAGTCGTAAATATAATTTTAAGACCGACGTACTGATAAAAATAGGATTTGTAGAGTCCAAGATTTGGAAGGACCTATTGAAGAAGGGAGAGTAAGCAGAAGATATAATTTGCTAGATAAAAGAACTCGCACTACGAGGAGCTCTGGAAACAACATGCCATATCCATGGAAGCTTAAAAATAAAGGGAAGCCTGTGTTGGTATCCGATGCAAATCCAAATCCAAGACCCCAAAATCCAAGAGGTGTGGGCCCAAACAGGCCCCGACCTGATAGGAGTACTCGTTCAAGACGGAGCAGATTGATACTCAATTTCATCTCCTCAATAAAAAAGGTATGCTAAAACTTCCAGAGAATCGAAAGGCAGAAGATTCAGGAAAGGCCAATGATCCTAATTATTGCTTGTTCTACTAGAACATAGGGCATCCAACCAACGATTGCTATCCTCTTAAGATTCGAATCCAATTATTGATATAAGCCGGTGTCCTCCAGCTTGAAGAAGAACAAAAGAAGGTTTTTACGAATATGACAACTCTGGTCATAGAAACCGATGAGTTCTCTGTGAGAGTAACCCCTGTACCAACAGGGAAGCTAATGTTAATCAACCATGATTACCATAGAATGAAGCAGAAGGGACTCTCCCCGGTTTCTACCAAAAAATAAGAAATCATGAGGGTAAACCTAGACTTGCTGAAAGACGAACAATCGACTTTCCGGTCGATTCAATAAAAACTAAAGGAAATACTCGATCGATGCTTGCACAACAGAGATTGAACCTGCCGGGATTCTTGCCGAGCACGGGCAGCCGACAGTGGCAAGCATACTCCTCGTGTACGCTCCAAACTATAGTTGTAATCGAGTCGTTCTTATTCACTAGCAGCTAGATTGGGCCGGGGGTGCCGAATATGTTGACAGTAATACGTATCATGCTGTTTCTACTGCTCTTGCTAACCACTAGAAATTTTTGTGTGATGACTAGGAATTTGATGGCAAAATAATTTTCATAAATTAAAAAAATTCAACAAAAACAAAAAAAAAGAAGAAAAAAAGAAAAAATGAAAAAAATATGAAAAAGAAGTACGAATTTTTGCTATCCAGTGCTGCCATGGCAATTGGAAGAGAAATAAAAAATTTCATTCTGGGGATAAGAGTATGACCATCAATGGTCCAAACTCTTAAAGGTAAAGGAAAGAGAAAATGTTTGGCATCTAAGCCCAAACAAAAGTCTTGACAACCCATTATGCTGAGGTAAAATGCATGAACTGTCAATGCTATTAAAGCAATGGAAAAAGAATAAGTTTCTCACCAACTTATCGTGCTAAGGGATAAAGCACGAATCATCCAATGCTGTTAAAATAAAGGAAAGAGAACAAGTTTCTCAATAACTCATCATACTGAGGTAAAAATATAAACAATCCAAATCTCAAGAAGCAATGGAAAGAGGAAACATTTGATATTTAAGCCCAAGCAAATTCTCAACAATTCACCATATTGAGAGGAATAGTATGGCTAGCCCAATGCAAATGACGATTGGTAAAGGCATGCCAAATCTGTTTATAACTGGGAGTTTGCTAAAAATTCCATTACAAACTTGTCACAATAAACCTATAGCTACTAAAGCAAAGGAGAGTGAAAATCATGATAACCTATCATGCTAGGAGATAAAGTACGAATTACCCAATGTTATTAAAGCGGCAGAAAGAGGAGATCGAGTTCCTCGCCAACTCTATCATACTGAGGGTAAAAGTATATGATTAACTATCCAAAGCCAAAAAGCTAAGGGGAAAGAAATGAAAATCCTTGACAATTCACCATGTTGAGGGAAATAATAAGGCTAGCCTAAAGCAAACGACAATTGGTAACGGCACTCCAAATCTATTGATAGCTGGGAGTTTACTAAAAATCCCATGAACCTGTCATGTTAAGCTCCTATCTCTGACAATGAGACTTGATGCTTGGGCCTGACAAGGGTTTCCTAAGGATGTTTGTGTCTTTTAAAGCAAGCATTAATGAATTTAGAATAGGATGCATGGCTTTCTCTAAAATGTTACAAAAATATGAGTTACATTGATTATTTATAGACTTATAAAAGCCTAATAGGAATTATATTTACAAGGAAATTCTAAATTATCTCAAAAATCTCTAGAAAATCCAATCTGCGGCTTTCCCTTTCAACAACGCTATCGACAGCAACCGTTGGATTCATCACATAGTCGACTACCTATTGGCTATCGACAGCGAGACCAGTAAATTACAGTTCTAAACTGATATTTGAGATATATTTTGATACTTTGATTTCCTTACATGTAAAACCGCCGCAAAAAAACTAGAAAATACTAGAAAAATATCATAGTGGAATTTAATTAATAAAAATAATTTTCCAATCAACAAAATTAGATTGCGCTTGCATAAAACAAACTAAAATAATTATACTTTTTAAGCATAACCACACCCACCAACTTGAGTTTTTCTAGTCCCAAACATATTTGTAAACTAAGAAACTAAACTAAAGACCTAACTAAAAAGAAAAATAAATATTAACTCACTTTCAGAGGAATTACGATTACACTTAGCACGTGCAATGAGATGTTAAATCTCTATGTTATCTTACTGGACAAGTGTTGTCTCATGAGGGTTTCTAGTGATTTTACCCACAAACATCAAGAAATGTTTGAGTTTAAAAAATAAATAAAAATAAGGATAAGTGTAAAATAAAGAAAAAGAAAAATATTACTATCTTATTATTACCTATCTATACTATTATTTTTATTTTCACTTCTCTTCCACATCAAGCTCAATTAGAGATGCATATACAGATATTTATGAAAATGTCAAGCTTAATCAATTACTTAAAATCTAATACCCTTATATATCCATTATGATCGTTTAAATCGTATCGTAGATATACTTTTACTTTTAATTATCCTCTTCTTTGCACTCTTGTGGGCATTATATAAGCCTTGTCAAGTTTTAAACTACAAACAAACTTATATATACCCTTTTCACACACACACACACACACACACACACACACACACACACACACACACACACACACACACACACACACACACACATATATATATATATATATATATATATATATATATATATATATATATATATATATATATATATATATATATATATGTATGTATGTATATATATGTGTGTGTGTGTATATATATATATATATATATATATATATATGTATATATATGTGTGTGTGTGTGTATATATATATATATATCTATATATATATATATATATATATATATATATATATATATATATATATATATATATATATATATATATATATATATATATGAATGAATGAATGAATGAATGATAGGCCTTCCTTTTAAGCTTTCTCTTGGTCATCAACTTCTCATGACTCATTCTGTTAGTGTTCATAATGCATACTTGATTCTAATTGTAAGTATACATATATATTATTGTCAGATTTAAAATCCTAATTAAGATTACATAAGAATTACTATCATATAAGCATCCAAATTAAGATATCAATCTCATAAATATTCAATGTAAAGTACTTCTAATCTTACTTTTTTACTTCAAAGAAACAAAAAAAAGTTGAAATTTCTTTTTATGTTATTTAGTTATGAAACAAAAAAGTATAGTGTATCTATCACACTCCTAACTTAAATTATGCAATGTCCTAAGTGCATCAAGAATATAACTATGAAAATAATACACTAATAAATAATGTAAGAGGTTAAGATTAGAAAACATCTGGTTTTGTCGGTTCTCTAAAAAAACTCACTTCCTTTAGTAGTTGATATCAATAATGCCTCCGATGAAGACCTTATTGTCACTTGCATTTTTGATACTGGTAGAATCATGAAGTCACCTAGCTCATTCCTTCATCTTTATATGCAGAAATAGGAGCATTCTTACCAGCTACTTGTCTAAATACTTTGGTGAGAAACTGATATTGTCATTATTGACGATGTTCGGTTTGGACTTGTCGTTCTTTAATAACTTGCAACCTTGCATCGAATATGTCTGTCATCGTTATGATAGATTCATTTAGTGTTTGGAGTGTAATTTCTTCTGGTCAGGCCGCCCCAGCTGTTGCATCTCCTTGTTCTTGCCCTTGCTCTCCACATTCCTGATCTTGTTCTCTATGACTGACATATAGGGGCAACAACATGTTGTTGCTCTTATTGTACCTGTTGTTCTTACTGGATGTGTCGAGCGCTCATGCTTCTTCAGACGGTCATATCTTTGAATGGTTGTATGAGTTTCTCAAATGTGTCATCTTGTGAAGGAAGGACTCTATTGTTCATGCAAATTATTGTTATCAGAGATGGCAGAACTAAGTTGGGCTTTACCAATCTTGGATGCTAGATACACTCATGGGTTTGACCCATGATTGAACTATCTCGAAGTACATGATATATGCGACATTGAACATGCGACTTTCCAAAATCATATTTAATAACACCATGTCCCTTGTTTATATTTTCGTTGTTGTGGAGAACTGTAGGATGTTATATTTAAAAAACAGGCTTACCAAGACATACTTCTTTCTAATGAAGCCTACTTTCAAGAATGCAACATCACTTAAGTTTTCACAGAGCTCTTTGAACAGGCGGGAGCCGCTTGGTATCTCATTCACAATATACACAAGGGAAGGGAGGTTCTTAGGCACATCAGGTACAGGAATTACCCTCAAAATTTCTTGTCTCGTGAGTGGTACTTCCCTACCTCTTAATATGGAGTATCCATGTTGATCACCAAGTACCGGTTGTAGATTAGCATAGAACTCACGCACGATCTCATTACATGCTAGCTTGTGTGCATACCTCGTATATGCTTCTAATTTTCTAGCTTGTATCTATGCTCTGAAGGCAAGTTCTCGTGTATCTTTGAATGATCAATTGCATGTTCAGGCCAAAACTTCAAGTTTTCATAGTTCTCCAAAATTCTCTTATTTCCTTTTGCAGCTCTTGGTCTCTGTGGAGAAAATTGGCCTGAGGATTCCACTCATGGCCTCTTGGAAACGGTTTGCTTGTTTGGTCCCATTCTGCAAAATTAATCACAAAAAATAGAACTTAACATGAGATTATTATTTCTCCAAAAAAATCATGCATGAATTTAACACATATATTATATATGACTATTTTATTTAATTTCCATTCTTTCCCTCTTTTTAATTACATAATTCAATATTTTCCCAATTCCTCTTTCAAAAATTATCATACTCTACTTTAATTTTACTATTAGTGTATGAGTTTGATAAATGACAATTATTCAAGAAATCCATGAAGTATTATACTAAAAAGTTAAGATTTTTATTTCTTTTAACCTTGATTTTAGCATATAATTCAATTATTCCATGAAATTCACCAAAAATCCTTATAAAATTTGCTAAACCATCCCTAATCTACTAAGAAGTAAAGATCTAACTTCAATTTACTCAAATTTGTCCATATAAATCATAGATCTAGGTTTTTGAGACAAAAATCTACTTTTTATGAAGAACAATTCAAAGAAAATCCAAGAGAAAAAAACTTACTTGCATGAAAATCAATGAAAATTCGAAGAAAAATCAAAGGGCAAGGATAGTTTTAGCTATCGAAAGGAGAGTTTTGATCTTTGGTGTTGTAGAAAGGGGGTTAGGGTTTGGTTGTGGAGAAAAAGAAACTCAAAAATCTATTTATAATTGTGTTCTCTATCGACAGCTGTGGCCGCTTCGACATCAACTTCGACAACCACTCTCTATTGAGAACTGCATCAAGCCAAAAAAAATAGGATTTTCTTTTGATTTTCGATATCGATTGGGCCATGCGGATACACAGTTTTAACTATGAACGGTCCTATCCACCGTGAACATAATTTTTCCGAAAATATATGAAGGTGTGAATCATATAGGAGCATTTTGTCAGAAGGATGAAAAACACGACATGTGATATGGTGATAATGCCATATTCTCATTTTCTCCTTCGAAATGCATTAATTGTCATATATATATATATATATATATATATATATATATATATATATATATATATATATATATATATATATATATATATCACGTTTTATCTCTTCCAATTTATTTATTTTTAGCTTTCATTATGGGCCAGCTAAATTGAGATCTAGATTAAATAATTTGATTGCCCAATATGCCTTATCCTCTATCTTTATAGGCAAATGATAATCTTTTCTACAAACTATTCTATATGGATACATGCCTAAGGGTGTTTTATATGTTGTATGGTAAACCCATAAAGTATCAGTCTAAATGACCAATTTTTGCGAGATGGATTAACCATTTTCTCTAGTATTTGCTTGATTTCCCTATTAGCTAGGTCAACTTATCTATTTGACTGTAAGTGATAAGGTGTAGAAATCTTGTGCATGATATGATATTTCTTCATTAAATTTTCAAAGGTTTTGTTGCAGAAATAAGATCCTCTATCACTTATTATGGCTTTGGAAACTCCAAATCTGAACAATATATGTTTCTTTAAAAATTTAATAACAGTTTGTTGATCTTTGTTTCTACAACTTTACCTATTTAGAGACATAATCGAACACTATGAAGATAAATCTATCTATTAATAGGAAACAGTCCTATGAAGTCAATGCCCTAACAATTGAATATTTTAATTGTAAGTGTGGGTGTTAGAGGCATACCAATCTTCCTGGTTATGCTCCTAGTTTCTAACATGACTCACTTTGTTTACAAAATTTATATACGTCTCTAAACATAGTAGGCTAATAGAAACCACATTGGAGTATTTTGGCTACTTTTTTAGATGAAAAGTGGTCCCCACATGCTTCTGTATGACAGAAAGCAATTATGTTTTGAATCTCGTCATCAGGCACACAACGCCTAATTATTTTATCTGAGCAATATTTAAATAGGTAAGCGTCATCAAAAAAGAAATGACATACCTTGTATAAGAATGTCATTTGTCTTGCACACTCCAATAATCGGCATTTCGCATGCAATAATAAAATTAATAATATCAGCAAACTAGAGAAATGTTCTGATTGAAAATAGCTGCTCAACAGGTAACGAATCCCTAATTGGTAGATTATCATTATCAAAAGTTAGTCGAGAGAGGTGGTCTGCAACCATCTTCTCTATTCTCTTTTTGACTTTAAATTCAAGATCAAACTTTTGGAGCAGCAGTATCTGTCAGATTAATCTTAGTTTTGCATCTTTCTTTGACAAAAGATATTTAAGTATTGAATGATCTGTAAAAACAACTATATGTGAGCTCAAAAATATGAACAAAATTTATCAAGAGCAAAAACTATAACTAGAAGCTCTTTCTTTATTGTGGTATAATTCATCTAAGCATCATTGAGTCTTCCTAGCATAGTAGACCACGTAGAAATTTTTATCTCTTTGTTGCCCTAGTACAACTCCAATTACATAATTGCTTGCATCACACATAATCTCGAATGGAAGTAACAAATTTGGAGATTGCATTATTGATGAGGTGATAAACATCTCCTTGAGGGTTTCGAAGGCTGCTTGGCACACTGTATCCATTCAAACTACACATCTTATGTAAGAAGGTGAGAAATGGGACTAATAATAGTACTAAAATTCTTTATAAATCTTCTATAAAAACCTGCATGTCCTAAGAATGAACGCATGTCTTCACGATTTTAGGTATCGATATTTTAAAATAGACTTAATCTTAGTCTTATCTACTTTGATACTTTTATATGAAACTATATGGCCTAACACAGTATCTTTCATAACCATGAAATGACATTTTTCTCAATTTATGAATAGATTTTTCTTTTGGCATCTTTTGAGCATAGATCCTACATTAGTTAAACAAGATTCGAAATTGCTTCCAAATACAGAGAAATCATTCATGAATACCTCTAGATAATTCAGCAATGTCTCTAAAAATACTTATCGTACACCTTTAAAATGTTGCGGGCGCATTGCATAATCCAAATGGCATTCTTCTAAAAGCACAAGTACCAAAGAGGCAGATAAAAGTTATCTTTTCGTGGTCCTCTAAAACAATTTTAATCTGTTAAGAGCTTGAATAACCATCAAGAAAATAGAAAACTCATGCCCAACAACTCTTTCAAGTACTTGGTCAAGAAATAGTAACGGAAAATGATCATTGTATGTTACTTGATTTAGCTTTCGATACTCGATAGACATACACCAACTCGTTATATCACGAGTGGGTATCATCTATCAATCCTCGTTTTTAATTATTATTATCCCACTCTTTTTCGAAACAACTTGAGTTGGACTTACCCACTTACTATCAGCAATTGGATAGATGATGCCAACATCAAAATTTTTTTATACTTCAACTTTAACCACTTCTTTCATGACAGGGTTAAGCCTTCGTTGCATTTGCTTAATAGGATTGGCTCCATCCTCCAAAGTAATACGATATATACAAATAAGGGAGTCCATACCTTTGAGTCCATCATATTCCATCTAAGAGCTCTTTTATACTTTTGCAATATCGTTAGTAATCGCTTTTCCTAATTCTCATCAAGATGCATTGAGATGACCACTAGAAAAAAATTTTTAGGTCCCAAAAACGTATACTTGGGATTTTTAGATAGCGGTTTTAGCTCAAGTATTGTTGCTTGGATATCAGATGGTACCAATTTTCTTATAATTTGAGGTAACTCTTCATACACTTTTTTTGTTGGGATTCATCCCGCGATATCAAACATCGAGCATTAATTAAATATTTTATAATTTTAGTAATATGTTCGGATTTGAGATAATCAAGGAGGTCATTGTTCATTGTTAATGTCAGCTCCAAAGAATCAAATATGCACAATGATATAATATCTTCTTCATCACGGATTTGTTCAATATAATTAATATCTTGGAAATCATCATTATCTATATTCGGTTGTTTACAAACATTAAATAGATTAAGTTCAAGGGTCATATTTCCAAATGAAAATTTCATTACACCATTCCTGCAATTTATAGCTGCATTAGCTATAACTAAGAATAGATGTTCGAGGATAACTGGAATATGAAGATGTGAATTTTTTATAGGTGCAGTGCCGATAATTATAAAATCTACTGGTAAGTAAAAGTTTTCGATCTGTACTAAAATATCTTCCATAATGCCCTTAGGAAGTCTTTCCAAGTAGTGTGATCGGTGTAGATTTAAGTTTTCCTAGACCTAAGTGCTTGTAAATTGAAAATGGTAAGAGATTTACGCTAGTCCTCAAATTTAGCAAAACTTTTTCTATATTATGTTGATATATCACATAAGAAATAGTAGGACATTCAGGATCCTTGTATTTAAGAGACATGCTATAACAGAATAATGTACTTACCTATTCTATGAAAAATGCTTTCTTCTGTATATTGTAATGTCTTTTGATGATGTAAAAGTCCTTTAAGAATTTTACATATGAGAGGACTTGTTTAAATGCTTCCAATAGAGGTATATTGATTTGTATCTGTTTAAAAATTTTCAAAATATCATCATAAGATGCATTAATATTTTTAGACTTTAATCTTTGAGGAAATGGTATAGGTGGTTTATAATTTATGGAAGAGTTCTTTAAAATTATCATTTTTAGATTGTTATGCTAAATTATTGCCCTGTTTCTCCTTAGTATTTTCTTCTAAAATGGATTCATCAAGCACTTTACCACTTCTTAAATTTATTACAATAATTATCTTAGGTATATCATTATTAATGGAAGAAGTAATAACATTTATACCTTCAATTTTACCTAAAATACTGGCCTCCGGTTAAGATGGTAGCTTATTTTTTCCTTTTGTTTACAATGCAGAATTGAGGTGACTTATCTATGAGCGGATATCACTGAAAGTTGTCTCATTTTGACTGTTGATTATTTGTTGTGACTGAATAAACTGCTATCGTGCTTGGATCATCTGAACCATTCTCTGTTGTATCTGTAATAAATTATCCTTAAAATTTCTCTTCGGTGGTGGATGGTACACCGAATGTTGGTTAGTAGGTTGGACGCATTGTTGAAGTGGATTAGTGTGTAGCTTATTTTGATTATTAAATTATTGTTGAGGATTCTGCTTCCATTGAAGATTTGGATGATCTCCAACCATGATTATATATTTATGAATATGGGTTGTTTGCTGGTTGAGGAGCAGTGTTAAAGGAATTAGTTGGTTCATTCAATACTTCTTTAAAAGTGGGAAGTGTTGGACATTCATGAGTCACGTATCCTTATAATTCGCAAATATCACAAATTTTCGGAACTTCTTCTTTTACTTTAACTATTTCAGTTTTCTTTCCAAACAAATCTTGAAATTTCTTAGTAATAGAAATTAATTATGCAGGTATATCTTTAGTTTCTTCCAATTTAATAAATTCATCTCTATTCTAAGGTTTCTTATTTAATTGGTGTCTACCCGAAGTATCCTCAATTTTTTAGGCTTGTGAATTTTTGGCAAGTAAATCAAGATAATCTCATGATTCTTCAGCATCTTTGTTCAAAAATTCACCATTACACGTAGTTTTTACAAATTGCCTAGTTATAGTATTTAGCCCTTGATAGAAGGTACTTATAATACTCTATATCTCGAAACCATGATGCGAGCATGAGAATAGTAAATCATTAAATTTACCCCAACACTTGAATAATGATTTATCTTCTTTCTGTCGAAAGCTAAGAATTTATTTTCGCATATAATTTGTTCGATATGAAGGAAAGAATTCTTTTAAAAATTCTCTTTGTATCTCATCCCATCTTCCTATTTAATTGGGACGTAAAAAATGTAACCATATCTTTACTTTATCCTTAAGGGAGAATAGAAAGAGTTTAAGCTTTAAGTTGCTCTGCAACAATGTTTTGAAGAGTAATGGTAGAGAAAACTTCTACGAATTCTCGAATGTGCAAATATGAGCTCTCTGTATCCATCTTTTGGAATTTAGGTAAAAGTTGAACTGCTCCAGATTTAATCTCGAAGTGTCCCATATTCAAAGAAAATGCAACGCATGAAGGTTGGGTTATCCTATCAGGTTGTAGATATTCTCTTAAAATCATTCATTGCCTCCATGATGGCTATAGTTATTATTTGTATTATCATCTCCAAATCCATTATTATTATTATTATTAATGTTATTATTATTATTATTAGTGCTTATGTCGTAAGGTATTTGGTGGATTGGAAGTGTGTGTGGATTTGAGTAGATCGAATAAGTCTACCGTTTGAAACTCTCCTCCAACTAGTCATGCAATTTCGGAATCGAAAACATTAATGACGTAGGAACTATAATCTATACTAAAGTGTACAATAGTATGGATCCCCAACAACGGCGCCAAAAACTTGACTGCGATCTAAATTGTACACTCTCAAGTGTAAGAGATCAACAAGTACTACAAGGGTAGTAACCCAAAATCATTCTCTCGATGATCGTTTTGTTATTGTTTGACACTAAAAATAAATTACAAAACTAAAAAGAAATAAAGATTGGATTTTTATTAACTAAAAACTAAAACTAAAGTAACGAGGATATAAATCTATTTTAATTAAACTTGTTGACAGTTGGATGTAATTCTCCTATAAGATAATTTATAGGATGTATTTATACTTTATATATCTCAGTTATATAGATAACATGTTCTTTTTGCAACCGGAAAATAAATCAATGAGGCACAAAATATATTAAGTTGCAAACTTGATACTTTAAACAACTTCTAGTTAATCCAAGATGAATTTCAAGTTTATCTAAGCATGCAATATATAACAACAACAACTAAACCTTTCATCCCAAGTATTTGGAGTAGGCTACATGAACCAAAAAAAGAATCACGCCGGATCGATCACTAAGCATGCAATATGTATAAATAAAAATAAATATTCAAAGTACAAGTATATACCGCACCTAAAGAGTCTACGATATATCAAAAACTAAGCAACGAATATATCGTCAAATAATAAAACATCAAAAACTCAAAATTATATCTTAATCTTTTCAAAAATAACAGAGAATCAAAGATATTAATTTCACATAAATCAATTAAAATCAATAAGTATAAAAAATTACATACCAGTAAATCACGTAGGATTTGTTATTCCATCTGAACCAACTCAAGAATTTAGCCACTCATGCTCATCATAGTTATGAATGAAGAGAGAGAATTCTCTTATTGAATTCTATGCATGAGTATAAAAACTAAATCTTGAATCTACTATTCAATATTCTAAAACCTCTTTCTAAAATGTTACAAAATCTTAATTACATTGGCTATTTATAACCTAACTAAATCTTAATAGGAATTCTTTTTACAAAGAAATTCTAAATTCTCTCAAAAATCTCTAGAAAATCCAATTTGCGGCTTCCCCCTTCAACAGTAATATCAACAACAGCCCTCGGGTTCATCACACAGTCGACGACTGTCGACAGCTACCTGTTGGCTGTCGACAGCCAGACCTATAAATTTATAGCTCTAAACTGATATTTGAGATATGCTTCAATACTTTAATTTTCTTGCATATAAAACCTTGCAAAAATAATAGAAAATACTAGAAAACATCACAGTGAGGAATTTGATTAATAAAAGTAATTTTCCATTAATTTCTTGCATTAATCAATAAAATTGGATTACGTTTACATAAATAAACTAAAATAATTATACTTTTTAAGCATAATCAGTTAACAAGATGCGAAAGAGGACGATGTTAAAGACTGGAGATAAGACATTGCTGAGGCAAAATGGAAGGGCAAGTTTGTACCATATGCGGATAGATACTGTCAAGATATCAGCAAGAAACTTGGTGCCTTCCAAATTCGGCACGCGAGTGAGTTTGAGGCAAAGGTTGAGGATGAAATAACAAGGAGGACAATAAATATTAGGGACTAATCTTATTCTTGCAAATGGTGGCAGTTGCTGGGCTACCTACATCCATGTGGCTAACTATATTGGGACTATAAGGAATGCTAAATGGGACTTGTATTGTGATGACCACTTCACAATCCATAGGTATATCATGAATAAATTTAGTTTCAATTCACGTTACAAATTCATATTAATTATGCAAACTAAGTATTTTCCTTGTGCAGGTACAAGATAGCATATCGAAATCAATTACACCACTTCCATCAAAGGATCAATGGGTTTCTACTGACAAGGGTTACATCATTGGACCCCCAATGCAAAGAGACCTAGAGGGAGGCCTAAGAAGAAAAGAATGCAGTCAAATGAGGGAGATGAAAGATCAAATAGTAGCTTCTCCAGAAGAATCTACAAATGCACCAGATGCCAAGGATATGGCACCACAGAAGCACATGCAAGCACCCACTTAATCTTGCATCTGCACAAACTTCTCAACCTTCAGGGAGTGAGGTTGGTTTCTCTATGGAAGCTTTGCAAGCACCTTCCAGGTATGATACCTAGCTAGATGTTGTTCATGTCATTTATCTCTAAATTGATTGTATTTGTATGTACATGTCACTAACAATGCTACAACAGATCTAGTCTTGCACCATCAAAAAGGAAGAGAGTTAGTCTTGCTAGGGGTAGGGGTAATTCTCAAGGAGCTAGAGTTCCAAGGATTTGGTCAAACCAATTTGCCAACCGCAGCTACTCGTATGGCACAATTTATTCCTTCTTATTTAAGATTCATGTTTCTCAGAGTCAACTTCATTTATATTACCTATCACATTCAACTATATGTAATGTGTTTGCATATTTTACTACAGATCACAACCCACGCAGAGAAGAGTAAATAATAACCCAATTAGAGGAAGGAGTGCTCACCTAATTGGGAGACTGGCTTCCATACAGAGCAGCATCAGCAGCCCCATGCACAGCCACATGCTCAACTTGATGCATTGCCACATGCACAACCCCATGCACAACCCCATGCACAACCTCATATACAGCCCCATGCATAGCCCCCTAGACAAGGTTTGTTTGTAATTTGATCATTTAATTGTTTGTGTATAAGATGATGTTAAAAAAGAGTTTTCTTTGTAGGCCCACCTCTGCACCCCAAAGGACAGGAGTTTCGAAAGGGGCACACCATTTTTCCTAGTGAGCCCACTTAAAAACTTCACCTATATATCAACTTTGTCCCTTAAAAATGTAAGTTTTTGCCCTCTCCTTCAACCTCACGTTCCCTCTCGTTCTGCCGCGCACGACAAGTGAGATTTTTTCTTTTTTTTTAAAGCATAAAATACATTTCATTTGAGTTGGTCTACACTTCCTTTAGATCATTTGCTATTTTCAAGCCGAATTATTTCTTCATTTTCGTATATTATTTCATTAGAAATCCAAACAAAAAAGAAATTTTTGAGTTGTGTTGAACGAGACATAAATGGAGAATACAATCATGTCGTTGGTTCCATTCGATGCTCAAAATCCTCTTCAGGTATGATTCCATCATCCCCGTATAAATTATTCCAAATATAACTTAGGATTTTGATTTAAATTGAATAGAATGAGATTAAGATTTTTTGGTTGGGTTTTCAGTTTGATCCGGTGGAAAAACCCGTGGGAGAATGTCACTGTCCGAAGTGAAAGTCCGGACACAATTCCTCGGTCCGGACTAACAGTCCAGACATAGATGCTTTGTCCGGACTTTTAGTCCGGACAAACTTTTTTTGTCCGGACTGAAAGTCCGGACAAAACAGTTTTGTTCGGACATTCAGTCCAGACAAAGCCATTCTATCCAGACTGTAAGTCTGGACAAATGGTTTTTTTTCAATTGTTTCTTATCAATTAATAAGTATTAATATTGTTAAAGTATTGACACACTGGGTAATGTTTCGATGCAAAGTAGCCGAGTCGAGAATGAATTAGTTGTTGATTATGGTTTGGACTTCACAACAAATCAGGTATAATAACATTTAGAAAAGCTATTCATATTGAAATCAGAATATTTCCACTAAAAACATATCTTCTCTATTTTGACTATAGGTATTTACAAATCGAGACGAAATTTGCCAGTGGGTGCGCGATATGGGAAAGAAATCAGGATTTGCCATCATGGTTTCAAAATCTGATATTAGAGGTCAATTTAAGAAGGGGAGAATATGGTTTAGATGTGAACGGGGTGGACAACCAAGATTCAAGAAATTAAAGAATGATGAGGGCCACAGGGACAGTAAAAAATGTGGATGTGCCTTTCAATTAAAGGGTCAACAGATATCAACTAGTCAATAATCTACTGTCTTGATAATTGTAATCATAAGTAATTTTGTAAATAGTCTAAAGTTTAAATTAATGTACATGAAGCTGAACAAGTATAGATAAATGTAATCCAAAGTATGTAATTTTGTGTATATATTAGTTAAACCAAAGTATTTAATTATGGATACAGGTACTGCAATTGAATTGATAATTTTCATTTTAACGTTAAATTATTTGATTTAAAAGCATACTGATATGGGTTTGGAGTTCCCTGTCCGGGCTGCACACCCCGGACCCAGTCCGGACAAGGAGCCTCATGTCCGGGGTGTGCAACCCGGACAACTGATACCAAATCCATATCAGTATGATCTTTAATCAAATAATTAAATGTTAAAATGAACATTATCAATTCAATTGCAGTACAAATGTACATAATAAGTCCTGGCAAGAATAGAAATCAATTCAATTGCAGTACAAATATACATAATAAGTCCTGAACATCCAAGAATAGAAAGTTTTGATCGAGTACAATCAAAAAGCAAACTCAATTCAAAATATCTTAAAGTATGACAAAAAACATTGTGACTCATCTTCTTGAAAGTCAGTGAACATTGTCTTCGAGTTTCTTACAATATCCATGAAGATACATGATAAAAGTTGAACATTAAATTTACGGGCTCTAAAACAAATTTAGAGATATCATCACACCTAGAATCTAAACTAATCACTGTCTCTGTGTCTTCCTCGGGGGTTGATGTTAACGTGTGGTTCGAGTCGTTCCCGTTGTATCGGGTGCATTAGGAGTGGCTTGTTCCTCTGGTTGAGTGCAACCAGTTAGCACGATTTTAATCTTCGCAAGAGCACTAAATAACACCCCATGCCGCTTCTTGAATGCCTTTTCACCTTGCGCAAGTAATGGATCAATTATAACTACTGCATGTGTGTATCTCTGTAGAACCAGAACAGAAAAAATTGAAGGCATCAGTTAAACTTGGTACTATATGAGACATAAAATAAAAAACATATATGGAAATTACTTCATCCAGTACATCCGGACGGATTGATTGACTTCCTTCCTCTAGATGGAGTTCATCTGGTGTTGCACCAAGGAAACACTATGAAACTTTAGATAGCCACGGAATATAATCTGTCATGCACTCCGATGGATAGTCAGCAATGGCCCCACAGTACTCTTGATGCAGTATGTGATCTAGCCAATTAATCCACATTTTCTCAATGTGACCGTACTTCACCACGTAGCTATTGGTTGTTAGACCCCGAGATTCACGTAACGGTGAGAATGGTGGAGGCAGAACGTACTGTTTGCGACCGAATTGCCTTAGCACATGCACCAGGTGGTAAGGCTCAACCACATGGTACGTCTTCAGAGTACCCATATAAAAGGCAATTTCTCTGAAAGGGTAGAATTCTCTATGATTCCTATATGGATCCCAAATTACATGCAAGTTTGATAAGTACACAGAACTAAGTAAATTACCCACATGTAACTTGCATATTAAATAAGTACACAAATAGCACAAGAGATGATATGGGTGTAACAACAACGCCAGCAGAACAACCGGAAGCATCAGTTGCTACTACTTTCGATACTTCCACTTCAGACAAGTCACCAGCAGAAAGATCATCATCTTGGTTTAACTCTCCTCCCTTGAAGACTGTCATCAGGAAGGGAAGAAAAGGCCATGCGATCTGTCATTCAAGAGTTGATTTTGACTGAAGCTGGTACTGCAGCCTTAAGTTCTACTCTTAATACAATAGAGGAGGAACATGAAGATGATGAGCTAAGGTTGCACCCTCGCTCATCTAAGAAGCGTCGCAGCTAAGGCCCCATAATTAGGATTGAAGAGGGTACTCAGGCAGCAACTGAATTTCCTAGTGAATCAACTACAGAAACTTCTTCAACTGCTCCAGTTGCTGAGCCTTCGTCTACTGCTGAATCTCCTACAGAAGTGCAGGCAGAATAAGAGGAATTACTAAGGACTATTGCTGAAGATATTACAACTCCTGCTCCTCCCACAATTCAAGTCGTTGACGATGATGAAGTACAAGTTGTTAGAGAGACTCATGGATCAAATTCTTCTCTAATGACAATGCCTAGTGGTTCAATTTCTTGAACTAGTCTTACTACTTATCCTGTCCAGAACCATAAGTTTTTACTTGAGTTTCTAAATCTTGGTTTCTCTTATCAAATCCATCACTTTACTTTAATAGACTTGTAGAGGAGGTATGGTCTAATCTTTGGATTCTTTAGGGAAACTTGGTTATTTAGGTGACGACGATGATGTTTATAGTAATGATGTCCGTTCTTCAACACCCCCATCGGATCACAGCCAGTACACCTTCTCGACGGCAGAAGAAAGAGCCAAGCTGTATGATCCTGGAGAACCTAGTGCTCAACCCTTGAGTTCTTCCCTAAGTAAGGCGCAATTTTAATTGTTTTCTTTTTTTGATCTTTCTTTCTTGTTTTTTTTTTCTAACTTTTTTATAGGATTGCCATCTCTTCTCCAACTTCAGAACTTGAACCTATAACTACTTTAGCAATCATGCCACTTCCCATAGTAATTGAAACTCCTTCTACTGAGGCTGCTCCTATTGAGGTTGCTTCTTCTTCATATCGGGATGCGATGTGAATTTCTTCAAGCTTGACAAGTCTGCTCCCTTATTTACCTCCTATTACTGAAGTTTTTATTGCATCTACTTCTGTTATTCCTTCATCGGTACTGGCAACTTTATCTATTCCATCAAAAAGGGACACAGAAATTGACACACTTGCTAAGGAGTTGGTCCAATATGCCATTAGGGATTTCTTCTCTTTTTTTGGGATATTTGTATGAGTATAATTTAAATGGAAGATCCTTTGGCTCTATTGCCACTCTCCTGAACAATTATATCTTTGGCATAGCAAGCATGGGTGGAGAGGATAGAGCATCTCTCTACAAGGCCATAATAGCTCAACTCCAAGATTACGCTGAGACTTTATCGAATATTTGCAATGCAGATAAGTCTGAGATGGTTGAAGCTACTTATAAGAAGTTATTGGAGGAGCAATTTAAAGTTCGGGAAGAGGCTTAGAGAAAATAGATGCTCATCAGGCGCAGCTTGTTGAAATCCAATCTGCTAGTGACTCTCTGTGTACTGAGATAG
The DNA here is from genome assembly GCA_036321105.1 of Dracaena cambodiana. Lineage (NCBI taxonomy): Eukaryota > Viridiplantae > Streptophyta > Magnoliopsida > Asparagales > Asparagaceae > Dracaena > Dracaena cambodiana. The sequence continues at coordinate 33,915,829 of JAYEPQ010000012.1, read as the reverse complement.
AGAGTGTTATTGTTTCGGCCAAGAGTCAGGATCAAGCCATTATGAAGACTCGAGAGACTATTGCTAAAGCCCATGCTTATCTTGAAAGGACTCTTAAAGCCTGCGAAGAAACCATAAAGACCATCATTTACTTATCTAGGCAGCGTGATGATCTAAACAAGGCTATCATGGCTAAGCAAGCGGAACTGGAAACTCTTAAATCTGACCCATCTAACAACCTGACTATTAGTGAAGAAGAGCTGCGGAGATAGGCAGTGGTTCAAGCTTACGAGGCTAATGTTGAAGAAAAGATTAAAGCTCCCTCAACTCAATCATTTGTATTTCTCTTTTTTTTTTCTTGATATTGTATGACTTTGAATATTTTGTCAAGAAGCTTTTGAAATGCTAAATTGATGATGTATTTTGATGAGTAGAAAAAAAAATTTGTTGTCATTCAATTAGAGGTAAGTGTTAACTTGATGAATGGATTTGGTTGATGATTAGAGATATCTGTTAACTTGATACAGCATTAACTCTTTTACATATTGTCCAAAGGTAATTATTAACTTGACAATATAGAGTTTGTATTCAAATACCCAAGTATATTTGCGACAAATTAATAATTTTCTTAAAAAGGATAGAAGTAATCATTAACTTTTTAGGACAAGTTGTAATTTTAGCTATTCAGTGACTTGTAGTATAACAGGTTTTGAATTGGCAGAAATAATTTTTAACTTGGCAAATTTTGCAAGAAATAGATTTTGATTTTGTCAGAGATAACTTTTAACTTGACAAATTTGGATGAAATGGATTTTGATTTTGTCCGAGATAATTTATAACTTGACAAATTTGGTGGAAAGTGAATTTGATTTTGTTAGATTTAATTTTTAACATGACAAATTTGGTGGAATGTGAATTTTATTTTGTCAGAGGTAATTTTTAACTTAACAAATTTCGTAAAAAGTGAATTTGATTTTGTTAGAGGTAATTTTTAAGTTAACAAATTTAATGGAAAGCTTTGCTCAGCTGAGGAAATTGCTGTTATAAAACGAGTGACAATATATATTGACTATACTGATAGTCAGTTTCATAAAGATTATAAGTGTGGAGTTTGCTTTGCAACAGAGTCTCTAGAAAAGAACCCAATTTTATAAGGTTCCGATAGAGCTGATTAGAAATGAACTCCTTCAATGTAGATGAATTCCATTGGATTGCTAGACAAATTGGTTCTATTTTGGATATAATAGTCAAGAATTAGACACACTCATTAGTCACATTAAGAGTAACATAAGAATCGTATTTATTCTTTATGTTTTCTTCTCATGATAAGTTGGATATTTGTTGATATTGCAAACTTTGAAGCAAGAATATATATCGAGGTCTTTATACCTCCGCCATTTAGGCAGACCAATAATCAAGACATAGTGTTGAATTTTTCCTTTTGTTGAGAAAAAAATTCAAGTATGTGTATCAAATGATTTGATAATAATGTTATCACTTTTCTGATGTACTGGTCGGAGATACACCAAATAGCTTGTAGATAACTCAAGAAAATGTGTCATTCTTTGTCGTGTTCTTCAGAAAGAATACTACTAAAAGTTTCTCTATGAAATCTTATTATTACCACATTTTCGGATAGCAGTTAAGGATTCACAGGTAATCTTGTTAATTATTCGGGAATATGATTCATTCTTTGCCACGTTCTTCGGAAAGAGTACTACAAGAAGTTTTTATATGAAATCTTCTTATTATCGTATTTTCGAACAAGGGTCAGGAATTATCTGATTCAGTCAAAGACGCTACAGAGGATTATTGATGGGATATATATCTCAAACTGCAAAATATGACTTGATTACTTCTTACTATTACATAAACTGTTTGTACATAATCGGATTTGCATTGAGCAATTCGGAATTCTTCTGATACCCATCAAAGCCTCTTTTGGTAGTTATCGGAGACTAGATAACTAGTTTGGCCATGATCACTTTGAGTTAATTGGATTTTCCAATTGGAGGGATTAGCAGTTAGATTTTCTAGTATTATCGCTGATATATTCTATACCGAAAAGATTCGGATATGCAGCGGTGGATTTTCCCATATTCAAACAGATGAACTTTAGGACAAACTACAAGAAGAGTAAGATGATGAGTACTTATGTGATTTCTTGAATCTTATATTAAGAGTAATATTTCCTCAAAAAAATTTCATTGATCGGCATCATAATCTTGTTGTCGTTTGATTTTGCTAACCAATATGCACCATTTGGTATCAATGACAAAAGGTCCTTCCCATTTTGGCTGGAGTTTTTATTTGGACTTTTAATTGGTTATGATTGGTCTTCTTACTGAAAAGACTAAATCACCTTTATTGAAAGTTCTCTACTTGACATTTTTATTAAAAGTTTTAGAAATTCAAGCTTGGTAAAATTCAATACTCTGTTGTGCTTCAAGATGTTTGTCATCAAGAGCTTCCAACTCTAGAAGTCTTTATCGATGTTTCTCTTCCTGTATCATTTTAGTTGCTAATGCAACTCGTAATGATAGAATTTGAATCTCCAAAGGAAGTACTGCTTCGAATACATATACCAAAGAGAAAGGTGTAACATTCGTAGGCATTTTGACAGTTGTTTGGTACGACAAGAGGCATTCGCCAAGCTTTTCATCCCAATCACATTAGTTGGATGAAATGAACTTCTTAAGGAGCTTCAGAATGGTTTTGTTAAAAGCTTCTGCTAAACAATTGGCAGCGGGATACTAGAAAGATGAAGCTACACTTTCAATCTGGTATTGTTGCAAAACCTGAAGAATGACTAACTCACGAATTGAGGTTTGTTGTCATGAACAATTCTCCTAGGTACCCGAAGCGATATATGATATGATGTTTGATGAATTTGATCATATCTGATATTTTTGCTTCAGTTAGCTTCAGTCCATTTTGAGAAGTAATCTGTTATGGCCAATATGAACATGTGATCTCTTGTTAACGATGGCAAGATTGACCGAATAATGGCCATTCTCGACATTTCAAAGGGCCATAATATAGCCATTGGGTGAAGATATTCTAATGGCTAATGTATGAATCGGCATGTATTTCACAGACTTTGTATTTTCGGATATAAGCAACTGCATCTATCATCATCTTGGCCAATAATATTCCATTCTTTGGAGTCTATCCCAAAGTTTCGGTCATGGTTGATGTGCTCTGTAGATGCCACTATGAGCTTCTTCAAGTTCTTCTTGAGCTTATTTCTTAGAGAGGCAGTGAAGGAGGATTCCATCGTAAGATTTTCTGTATAATATCATAATTTCGGCATTATAATAAAATTGAACAGCCTTTCTTCGATTCATTGCTAGTTTTTTAGGATCTTCTGGAAATAATCCATAAAAAACATAGTCTATAAATAGAAATTGTCATCTCTTGGTTCAAGATTAGATTCAATAGCATGTACTTCATATGCTTCTTGCTTAATGCCAATCGAGTAGAATAATTCTTTACTTCCCACTGTTATGTACTTGCTGGAATTTACAGGCAATGCTAAGGTAGCAACCAAAGAAGCTAATGAATCGGCATAATTGTTCTTATAGCGAGGCACATGACTGATGTAGAAGCCGCTAAAGCTGTTAGCCATTTTCGCGACTTCTTGGTAGTCGGGCAAGAGATCTTAATTTTTAACTTCATATTCTCCATATGCCTCTAAATATTTCACCCCCAGTTGTTTGGCTATCTTTAGGCTAATCATTAGAGCATTGTATGCGGCGATATTGTTAGAGCATGATTTCGTTAATGAATATGATCGAGGGATGATATGGTTGCAGGGAGAGACAAAGACAATCCCACTTCTGCTACCATCTTTCCTTTAGCTTCCTTTCTAGAGGCACTATCAAAGAAAAGTTGCCAGACCTCTTCTGTGGTAGCATTTGCTTCAACATGGAGTGCTATCATCTAGAGCTACACTTCATTTAGCTATTTTATCTGGGATGTCTTTGTACAGTTTTTAAGACACTAAAATTGGATACTTGGCTAAGAAATCAGCTATAGCTTAACCATTGATTTGACTTTTTGGGATGAAGAGCATATAGTATTGCAAAAGTAGGATAGCCCAATTAGACAGTCTGGAACTTAATAATCCTGATTTGGTCATTAATGTTCTTAATAGATTAACTCTTGATATAACGTAGATGGTTTGTCCTACTAGATGTGTCGTATTTTATATACTACAAACACCAAACCTAGGTATTCTTTCTCCATTGAATTATATCAATGTTCAACTCCAACCATCATTCTTCTCAAATAATAGGTGGCTTGTTCATGTCCCAATTCATTCTTTTGAGCTAATAACTCTCCCAAAGAATGGTACATGGCTCTCACATATAACAGGAAATGTATTCCTGAAATTGGTGCTACAACGACTAGCGGCTTTGTGAGTAATTCCTTGATTTCTTCAAAAGCCTATTAACAAGCATCATTCTAGACAAATGATACTCCTTTCTTCATCAACCGTGTTGATGGTTCACATCTTCCAGACAAGCACATCTCCCAGACAAGTTTGATAGGAACCTGCGTATGTATACCAACCTTCCCTGTAGCCCTCTCAATTCTTTGAGATTTCTAAGTAGTTGCATTTCTTGGATTGCTTTAATCTTGTTTGGATCAAGATGAATTCCATGAGAGGTGACTACAAATCCTAGAAATTTTCCACCGAAAACCTCCAGAAAAGATTTAGTTCGATTTATCACAAGCTGGTGTTTTCGCATAAAATCGAACACCACTCTCAAATCCTAAAGATGATTATCTTTGCTCTTGTTTTTTATAACTAAATCATCCACATAGCATTCTACGGTCTTCCAAAGATGATCTTGAAATATGGTATTCATGGCATGTTGATATGTGGTGCCAATATTCTTTAGGCCAAAGGGCATAACTGTATAACAGTATACCCTACTGGTGTTCGAAAAGACGTATGTTTCTCATCGTTGGGATACATTCTGATTTGATTATATCCTGAAAATCCATCCATGAATAACATCCCTTCGAAGCCATAAGTATTGTCAATCATGACATCTGTGAGTGGCAAAGAAAATTCATCTTTCGGACATACTTCATTTAAGTCTTCGAAATCGATGCACACTCTGATTTTCCCATTCTTTTTAGTCACGGGGACTATATTTGGTACCTAATCAGGATGTTGTTCTTTGCGAATAAAGCTTGATTCAATTAGGTTTTTAATTTTAGCTTCAATGGCTTCCATTATTTCAAGACAGAATCTTCATTGTTGTTTAACGGCTTCTATGTCTGGTCGGATATTCAACCTATGCATTGCCACTTTTGAGTCTAATCCTGGCACGTCTTCATAATTCTAGGTAAAAATATTAATATATTCTCGAATAAGAGTAATCAACTCTATTTTTTCTTTTGAAGATAAATTTTCACTTATCAATATGTGTTTAGGATTAGTTTCGTCAAACATATTTATATGGATCACTTTATCTTCTGTTAGAGATTCACGTTGTTCAAATTAAATCTCTCACTTCATATTCAGATGTTTTGCCCAAGAATCATCCTTGATTAGTGGCAATTCTTTGTCTTCTTTCTGACCTATGGAGACCATGTTAATAGAGACTTCTTGAAAAATTGCTCCCACACTAACATTTGAATCCTAGCATAAAAATTCAGATGAATGACTATGATGGATTTCTTCAGAATTTATTTCCGAAAGAATTTCAGGATTGATAATATATCCCAACTCTCTGCCAGTTTTATTATAATAATCTGGTATTTTTCCTTTTGGAACAAAATGTTGAAGCATAGTTCTTCTTCCTTTTCCAAAGTTTAACCCCTGCCTTCAGCTATGTTATATCCCATCTTTTTTATTATTTTATGGGTATTTTTATTATAATGGAAGAACTCGGGATTTTCCTATTCTTCTTCAGAATATAAATAATTTTCTTTATTATTGTTGTTTGCTTTTCCAAATAAAATAGGTCTTCGACCTTTATAATTTGGAGGAACTTCAAAGAGCGCTTCACTCGCATCTCCATCATCATCACTTTGTATATTAAATGATGAACGAATGGGTGCTTGGAATGATGCTAAGGACTATATTTTATCTAGTTGATTTCTAACCGCATCAGTACTAGTATTCAAGGGTTCAGAATTAATACCAAATGAATAAGCAAACTCTACATTTTATTAATTATCCACTTGCCATCAAGATTGGCGGTGTCATTTACATCAAACTTTCAAGGCTTATTACAATTGGCTCTACATCCCAACCTTCGTTATCTTTGGATCTCGAATCTTCGGATCCTGATTCAGGGTTGACCTCATTGCCGTTGTCTGATTCTTCCATGGTAGGATGCTCAGCTGCTTCAAAAGTATCTTGATATAGCACCACATCCGTAAAATAATTTTCAAAGGGGTCGCTTTTTTGCCACTATAGTTTTCATATTCCCTTCTTTGTCCACATATTTCACACATAGGTGAAGAATAGAAGGGACAATGAGATTGAGATAGATTTATGGCCTTCCGAGCAACAGGTTGTAAGACGTATCAGCATCTATTATATAACATGTGACTTCTATCTTTAAATCACCAATCTGACATTTCAAATTCATCTTGCCCAAGGGTTTACAACCATTAGCGTTGAATCCAAAAATGGTTCTGTTCGTTGATGCCAATCTATTCATTGTGACCCCAAGATACCACAGTACTCTCCTTGGCATTATTCTCAAAGCGGATCCAGAGTCGACTTGAACTTGGTCAATCTATGTTGACTCTATATAACCTTTATAGTACAAAGGTTGATGATACTTATTATTTTTCACTTGCATATCTTCTAGAGAGAAGATTATGCAAAATATCTTTTTAGAATCTTGATGACATGCTGTATAAACTTCTTCGTTTGTTATTTCTGGAATCTAAGCCAGAAATACTTCAAAATCTTATAGAGCTTCCCTTAAAGCTTCCCTAGTTTACTTGGACAGCCTCAGGAGCTCATACAAAGTGATTTTTATAGGGATGTTGGCCAGTTGTGCCAACACATCAAATTGGAAAGCCTTTTTGGAGCTTTTCGTTGCCTTTTTTTCTTTATTTTTAAAAGCTTTTTCAAATTTAAAATCTTTTTGTTTGTTCTTCTTAGGAAACTGAGATTCAACCACTTGGTCATAATCTTTCAAGTAGTTTCATCATGAATGAATTCCAAAAGGTTGTTGTTGTTGGTCGTCCTTGACAGCCAATGATTCTTTGAGCTCCTCTTCTGGATCTGTAAGAGGATGAACTGTTGTATCATCTTCAGAGACTACGGTGATAGCATTAGAAGTGCATTCCTTTTCCTTGGACTTCTTTTTGGACGAACTTGAGGTCCACTGTTCATTCTTGAGAAGGTCTGGATGTACCCACATTATCTCTCTTTTCAACATCTCAAAGAAAGATAATCCTTTCTTTTATTGTTGATGAGGATTATAATTTACAATTCTCATAGTACCTTTGAGAATCGACATTACTCCATCTTAAATGGTTGACTCTATCCAATCTGGAGTTTTTTCAAATTTAATAGAAACCATGTTTGTTGTCACTTTCTTCTGCTCTGGTTGTAGCTTAATGATATTGGCATTCACCAGGGCTTGTATCTTGTCCTTCAAGATGTAACAGCTTTTTGTAGGATGGTTAATGATCCTATGATATAAGCAATAATTAGGATCATCAACCTTTACTATTTCTTCTAGACGCTTTGACTCCAGCAATTTCAAAATGTTTCTCTTCAGAGCATATTAAAAAGGGTAATAGTATGCTCATCCTTGAAGGAATACTATTTTTGAGGAGCCCTTGATGGAGGAATCCTCGTGGGAGCAGGTTTAGCTGGAGCTAGAGCATCTATCGCCATTATCTCTTTCCCTTTAGGTTGAGACAATTGAAGTGTTCCAGATTGGTCTTCCTCCATCAGCTTCAAGCCGTTGTGCAATTTCCTCAGCTTCTTCGGCTTGCGTTGATAGTTCTTTCCAAGTAGTAGACTTTACAGCCTCTATCCTAACAAGAACTTTGGTGGAAAAATTATGTCTACAGGTTCCACTAAGGTCTTTTATAACATCCTATGCGAACATCTCAAATAATCATTCCAAAATCTTTTGATGAAACCTCAAGCCGACTCCTCCTTCTTTCGTTTTGTAGCAAGGAGTGCTGGCATTGAAATCTCTATGTCATCCTAATAGAATCTTGTCAAGAAGATCTTTCCCATGTCACTCTATAAGTTGATGGTTCCTGCCTCTAATATTCGGAACCATTCAAATGCTAGATCCGTGAGGGTACTAACAAAATCCATGTGATAATAAGGTCATTTCTAGCCAGATGACATGTTTGTGATTTAAAATAGTAAAGGTGCTGGTTCGGCGATCCTTTACCATCGAAAGACTTAAACTTTAGAGGTTCGCAATTTTCTGGGAAAGGTATATTTTCCCACTCCATCGAATATGGCTTCACGACTCCCAGCTCTTGCAAATCACTCTTATGAACCAGAGTATTGAGCTAGTTCTGGAAGCTTTCCATTAGAGCAGCAAGCAGATTGACTTCGTGTTCTGAACTCTCGGATTGATGACGCGAGTGTTCAGAACGATTGCCCTCTTCTTCATGTGCTGTCGGTGCTCCCAACAGGAGTACATGGTTCATTCTCTTTTCTTTTTCCTTTGTCCTTCCTAGGAATGCGGGAACTTCTGGAAGAATATTCTCCTTTGTTTTTCAATTTCCATTTGATCAAGAATTGGAGCACTTTCCTAATCTCACTTATGGATTCCTGTTGCTTATGGATGATCTTTCATACTCATCCATCCTCTTCATAAACTCCTCAGGATTTTCCTGCGCCATGTGTGTAGAGGCAGAGTTTTCTAAGAATGAGTCAGAAGTTTGGGCCTCTGCTAATGCGGAGTTTATTCCTTTCTCTTCATCGGAGAAGATTCTGGCCATCTTCCGACAATCTAATGGCACTGTCGCCCCTTCTGAATTGGGTGTTTCAAAAAACACCATGAATATTCTCTTCAGATCAGAAGAGTGTTCAAAATCTGATGAATCTAACCGAGGAACTCTCCTTGTCTTCTTCTTCTTTCCCAAAGTTATCATATTGGATGATACTTCAGGATTCTCTAGTTCAGAAAGTTCTTGTCTAATGTTGTTTCTTCTTCTCTTTGAAGGTTGGGTTAGAGACGATGCAAGTCTGTTGAAGATAGACGGCCTTACGGGAGTTAAAACACAACAACAGTGAGAGAGCACCGCATTAATCAACTGTTCACAATGACAGTGAGATACTTGGAATTCTCTTTTCTGGTTGAGAAATTTCCTAAGGTCCCCTATATTTGAATTCGTGGGATTGCTGGCAGAGGCAACATTCCCTCCAAATAGTATTTTCGAAATAGGAAAATCTATCCCCTTGAAAATCCCAAAGCAAACTTGACCATAGCCTTTGCAGCTGGAGAATAAACTTCTGATGAAGCTGGAATGATTGGAACCGAAGGTACATTGGAACCGAAGCTAATGTACCTTCGGTTCCAATCATTCCAATCATGCCTCTAAGTCTAGGGACTCAGACCCGCGTTTCTTCAGGCTTGTGTTTTGAAGGCCGCATTTTTCATCAGGGACACAAACTTGAGGTCCACATCTAGCTTCAAGAACGCGGGTCTGAGGCCAGCGTTTGGCTTCAAAAATGCAACCATGAGGTCCACGTGTTGCTTCTGAAACACAAGTCTAGGGCCTGCGTTTGGTTTCAAAAGCGCGACCATGAGGTCTGTGCTTGGTTTGTTAAACATGGATATAAACTCCGCAAACGTACTTGACTGGTGAGCAGCATTTCTTGTAAGAAACACGAATGGATTCATCTGCATCTTGATCCAGCTTCTTGTTGGAGACCGTAACTTCACTCTTCGATCGCCATACTTGAATTAGAGTTTCATGTGGTTTTCAATGAAAGATTTTTCTTTCATGGCTCTATGAAAAGCGCGAGCCTTACTCTTATAAGGTTCCTCTTCATGGTGCGGATGAGAGGAACCTTCTTATCAAGATCATCTCCTTGGAGATCAGAGAATTGTCATTTTCCTTTATTGTTGTTGGAATTCTGAACCATCTCCTTGAAATCAACATGGGTCTTCGGTGAAATAGACCTAGAGACTAGTGCTTTAGGAGAGAAAACTTCTCCTTTGAGACCAGGAAGGTCTAGAGAGTCCACATGCAGGTCACTTGAACTATAATTTTTAGAGCCTCGTTAGAGGCTGCATTTGTAGACCTTGTGACATTTCCGCAAGAATCTTGAGCTCGTGGAGTCAAAAAAGATAAATACTCCATATTTCTCTAGGTCGACCTCGATAACAAGTGCTCGACCATGGTGCCAATAGGGATATTGTCGAATTGGGCTACAGTCATATCATCAGAGATGATCAGACTTCCCGGCAGAGTCGTCAATCTTCTATTTGCCATGGGAATTGAATTTTGTTAAACTTTAAAATAAAAAGTTACAACGAGAATGGTTTCTCATTTACAAAAGATAAGAAAAAGTGATTTCTCTTTGTTTAAAATTGGGTTTTGTTGCAGATTTGAAGGACGATCATGTTTTCCGTTGACGATCCGAACATGAACTCTTCAGATGACAGCTTCTGCAAAGCTCTTGAACAGGAGGAACTCTGTTTTTTTTTTATTAGCACAAGCTCTAAGTGGAGGTAATCCAAATCCTTTCTTAGCCTAGTGTTTGACTATTTATAGAGGTCTAGAAATTTTTGAATTACTATAACTGTCCAATTAATAGCCTCTGTAATTTGAGAATTAATTTCTTATTTTTAATCCCATAGATTTGTAATAAATCTCCAGGATTTGTAATTGAAATCTTAAATTTTTTATATTTGTAGCTGAAACACGGATCTCAGATTTTAGATTCGCGTTTATAACTCATTGCAGCTTGCATGGCATGCTCAGACACGCATTTAGGTATCAACAAGGATAGATAATTTTTTTATCCTTGAAGACTTTAGAGTGAAAATGCAACCCTCTGAGATTTGTATTTTAATTATATTTAGCTCTAATCATGAGCTCAAAACGCGACCCTGCATATGAAATGCAGGTTTTGCTTCTTAAATTTCTAAGGTTTTTGAAGTTAAGGTGCAGCCTTGTGGGGTCCATACTCAGTCTTAATGCATACTTTTCTTCTTTAGCCTTCTTGGCTTAAAAATGCGGGTCTGTCTAATGATGACCGTTTTATTAATCTCTTGGCTATTTCCAACGCTCTGGAGGGTCGCGTTTTTCTTTATTTCTAGAGATATTCAATATCTCAATATTATGAGATCAAAACACGACCTTCAAATGTTCGTGTTTTGTTGTATTTGAAGAGATGATCAATCCCTTGACATTATTAAGGCTAAATGGGACCGTCATAGGTCCGCATTTTGACTCTTTGAATGTATTCTCTTTTAATTTCAAAATTTTCACCAACAAGCATGATGAACAAAACATACACACATGCCAATATGCCAATATCACTTAAAGATTATGTTAATGACAAAAAGAATGACCTTAGCTAATCTATTTATCGATTTCCTTTTATTTCTCCTTCTTTTCTTATTAAGTGTAAGCATGTTTTAAGCACATATACATTAGTGTAAGAAAGACTACAAATTATTGTGTAACATGCATATATGCTGGAAAGTACAATATGCATAATATGCACATATTCGGGAAAGCACAATATGCACAACAAGCACAACATATGAACATGAACAAGCACAATATGTACAATATATACAAAATTACAAACAACATGCACATCAAAATGTGCACAACATGCACGACATTCACAATAATCACAACACGCTAACATGGATAACAAGCCCAATATTTTGCATGTAACCATATATGTACAAATTTCAATTAAAGGTTACTTATGGTGAGATGGACTCTTTGTTTGTGACTTTTATTATTCTGTATAACGTCGAAACTGCTATGAGAATATCATCAGGGAAATCAACATTCAATTTTTGACAAGATATCTTAGTTTTCATATCAAGCCTGTAGCTTTTATATCATACCAGCAACATGGATGTGCGCATTTCACGCAACCAAGATCCAAAATGAAAGAAATAAAGCTCTTGTTATTAGATACAAAAACAAAAAAGGTAAACCTTTGCTTGCTTAATTGCGGAGAAGATCACAAGGGACCGACTATGGATTCACCAAAATCAGAAACAAAATAAAAGCAAATGAACTAAAAGTCAGGAAGTTCTCTAGATGTTAAGGCTCACCAGAAGAAACAAACTCTGCCACTTAAATGGTCGAATTATGGGTATAAACGATAACACAATTGCAGATAGAACATCCTGTGGACAATGGTTTAGGTACAAATTCTTGACTGGAAAGAAATGCTCAGCTTAAGAAAGAAGAACAAATTTGCATTTCAAATTTAGTCTCTTAAAGTAGAAAACCATACCAAATTTGGGCATACAACCACCACTTGTTTTTCCAATAATGCTCCTGCAATTAGTGTCAAAACCTAAAAGACGAGTAGCATTAGCTTCCATTTCAAATTTAGTCTCTCATGGTAGAAAACCAATGACCAGGTTTTCGTTCTTTTTCTTTTTCTTTTCCATTTTCCTCTTTGCACATGAAACATCATTAACATGCAAGTTCTTGAAAATGAAAGCACTCTAGTGTAAAAGTTCCAAGTCTACATATCAGTATTGTTATGGTAAGCAGTCTAATAGAAGAAATTACTTCATAGAAACCTTCAATTAGAAGTTTGCATCTGAAAGCCGTTATCTTTGGATAGAAACACAGGCATAAATAGATGGCTTCCAATTTGAACTAAACTACTTATGAAATCATAATTTCCCCTCATCAAAGGCACGACCAGAACCTTTATCATGACATGCAAAGATTTGAATGAAGTAGCATGAGGGCTGATCACACAAGCAGTTCAAAACATGAATACATTGCCTGGAAAGAAAACTTCTTTTTTTGTTTGCAAAGATTTGGATGAACACGTTACATTTTCTTTTGTAGTTGTTGACTTTCTTGTAGATGCCACTAGTTTTGCTGATAGCATTCCTATTTCCATTTCGAATGAATAAAAATTGTGCCCATGAATGTTTCTTTTTTCCTTCATTTAGCTAGGGATGTCATAGAGCCTTGGGCATTAAACAGTTGCATATGCCTATGGGAAGTTCTTTTCTCATATTCTAACGTATACATAAGCATATGAAATAGCTATGCAAGCTATGTTAAATGTGTGTTCTCCAATGAGAGACGTTTAATTTTTTGTAGAAAAACCTAACCACTTATTAAGTGAGAAAGACACAAGTAAATCTAGTAAATTGAATTTAGCCCCTGCGATAATAAATCTAAAACCAAGTAAAAAAAGGCAAAATTGAAACACTTTCCACTTAGCATGGGCTTTAGCATAGTACCTGGGCCACCAGCAGCTAAAAGAATGTCTCGGACTATTTTGCTATGCAGCTCATTTGGGATTCACTACCACGTGGCGATAAATGCTCAAAACAAAAAATTAAAAAAATTAAAAATTAAAAAAGAAAAAAGGGACAGGATGGAAACATCTTTATGGATTGCAAACGTTTACCATCAATCTGGACATCCGGAGACAAAAATTGTTTCTTTTTCTCCAAAGTAGCTTTTTCTTCACTCTAAGCAAATTGCACGTAGGATGAATACTTGCCCATCTAGTTCCCTCAAAAAAAGCTTCCTGAATTCTGGCAAGGAAAGCATATTAGAAGATGCGAAAAACCTGAACGGAAAGAGAGAGAAAAAGAATGCAACCATTTGAATACTAATTTTTAAGGCTTTTTCTTCCCTCCAAAGTGAAACCTTCTGGCATGTCTGTCATTCAAGGCATGACTTGTTAAAAAGTAAATATAACCAAAACTCAATCTCTATATTCATAAATCAAAGTATTACATATATTTATAGACCTCTCGACTCCACATAAACCACTCAATAGGCGATATAGTACTAAACTCAAACTAAATCCAAATACAAAATAGTATTCTAATTTATCACTCTCCCTCAAGTTAGGATACAAATAGCAATCATACCCAACTTGTTACATAGATTAGAAAACATAGTTGGTGATGCAGTTTTAGTTAGAATATCGGCCAATTGCTCTGACGAAGGAGTAAACGGAGTACATATTATTTTCTTCATCAAATTATCTTGAACCATATGACAGTCTATCTCTATATACTTAGTACGATCATTAACACTAGATTTTGAGTAATATAGATGGCTGACTGATTATCACAGTACATAGGCATAGGATCTTTTGTGTTGAACTCAAATTCAGTCAGCAAATTCTTTAACAATAAGAATTCGCATGTAGTATATGTCATGATCCGATATTCTGTCTCAGCTAAAGACTATACACTACATCATATTTCTTACTCCTCCATGTGACTAGATACCTCCAATAAATATAAGATATCCAGTGGTTGACTTTCTATCACCTTTATCTCCTATATATACAGCATCTGAAAAGGCAAAGATTTTAACATGTCCATATTTTTTAATAAAATAATCATTTTTCAGGAGAGCTCTTAATATATGCCAAAATTCTCAGAGCAGTTTTCCAGTATATGTCCCTTGATTTATGCATGAACTGACTCAGCAACCCAACAGTAAAAGAAATATCAGGTCTAGTGACTGCAAAAAAGATAAGCTTACCAACCATTCTTCTATACTACTTAACATTCTCATACAAAGTACTGTCGTCACTCCACATATCTAAATTTGACTCCATTGGAGTATTAGTATATTTACACCCAAAGTGACCAGTCTCTTCCAAGAGATCTAGTGCATAATTTCTTTGAGAGAGATGTAACCCATGTTTATGATAAACTATCTCAATTCCAAAAAACTATCTCAGCTTTCTCATATTTTTAGTTACAAAATGTTGCCTGAGATAATCTTCTGTGTCAGTCAAACCTGTTATATCACTACCAGTTAGTAGAATATCATTTACATACACATCAAGAAGGATAATACCAGAACGAGTATGCTGGACAAAAATAAAATGATCATAGTGGCAACGATAAAATTTAATACCAGCAATTACAGTAGAAAACTTCTCAAACCAGGCTTGAAGACTCTGTTTAAGACTACAAATTATTTTTTTGAGTTTGCAGACTACATTTTCCCCTGAACAATATACCCTAGAGGTTATTCCATATACACATTTTCTTATATATCACCATATAAGAAAATATTTTTAACATCCAATTGGAATAATGACCAATCAAGATTCACGACAAGAGAGAAGTGAATGCATATAGAGTTCAGACGTGCTATAGAAGAGAGTCTCAAAGTAATTAACACAATAAATTTGGGAAAAGACTTTCGCAACAAGACAGGCTTTATAGCCATCAATGGAGCCATCAGGTTTATATGTGACAAAGTAAACCCAGCGACAACCAATAGTACAAGTATCAGGCGGAGACAGAACCAAATCCCATGTTCCACGAGAGACAAGGACTTGCATTTCCTCATCCATAAGCAACTGTCAGGCAGAGACTAACACTGCTTCCTGAAATGACCTAAGTATAGAGACTGAAGAAAGAGAAAGGGCAAACAGGCGGAACATTGGGTGAAGGTGATTATAGAAAACAAATTGAGAAATATAATGAGTAGTAGTAGAGCGCTTACCCTTTCGAAGAGTAATGGGCAGATTAGAGACATAATTAGAAGAATGCTGTGGTTGCTAGGGACCTTCAGCTGAAGATGTCGGATTAATAAATAGTGAGCTGGGAGGAGACACTTTCAGATGACTAGAAAAACTCAACAGTGATTTTTTGTGAGTCACCTGTTTATCCCCTTTATGAGGCACCATACTTGTCCAAGCTCAATAGTAGAGACAGGTAAGGGTAAACGAAGAGAAGTATCTAACTGGTATTTTGATGTGAAGTAGGGAACATACTCAAATAAAGTAACATCAGCAGAGATAAAATACTTTTTAAACATTAGATCATAACACCTATATTTTTTTTTGTATCCTAGAGTATCCAATGAATACACACTTGATAGCATGAGGAGATAACTTGTCCAAATCAGAAGACAAATCTTGAACAAAACACATACAACTAAATACTCAAAATATAAGTGGAAATATGTGTATATCAGGATAAAAACAGAAAAAATTTTACCATGCAAGATAGATGATGGCATCATATTTATTAAATGACAAGTATATAGAACAATATCTAACCATAGATATCTGAGAACATGCATGTGACTCATAAATGTCCGAGCAACATCAAGAATAGGTCTATACTTTCTTTCAGTAACACCATTCTGCTAGGATGTGTGAGAACAAAAAAGTTTAATAAATAATTCTATTATTAGCACAAGATAAGAAAACATCAGTTTTCATATACTCCATAATATTATCAGTATGCAAAATATGAATAGATGTAGAAAATTATTTTTTATTTCTTTATAAAATAGTTCAATTATACTAGGGACAGTAGATCTTTCGCTTAGCAAATACATTCATGTCATGTAAGAAAAATCATCCATAAATAAAAGAAAATACCTAAATCCCTTAGAAGAGGAAAAACGACATGGACCCCAAATATCATAATGGACTAATTCAAATGGAAACCTTCTACATGGATTGACTCGACTTGATATGAGACGCAATGGCGTTTACCCAGTTCACAAGTACTTTGCAGTGGGTATAAGTAGACAAAGACTTTGGAGAGAAGGGAGGAAGCAGCAAACCCTGTAGGTAATGTCTCATCGAGATAGTACATCCCCTTTGCTCATGTCCTATACCAATTCTCATCCCAGTCTGAAAGTCTTAAAAATTACAGAAAATAGAAATACAATAATTGTTAGTTTTGGTGATTTGGCTAATAGATAGCATACTAATAGAAAAATTGGGAACAAACAAAATACTATTTAGGATTAATAAATTGGTAGCATGAACTTTTCCATCACCAATAATTGAAGAACAGAAACCATCAACAATATAAACATGGGGATTTTTATTTAAAAAATATTGGGAGGCAAACTTACTTCTAATACCTGTCATATGGGAGGAAGTTTCAGAGTCTATAACCCATGCTTGGCTAGAGCAAGTAATGTTAGTACCAGTACCTAACAAGAATGCATGAATAGCATGCGGACTGGCCGCGGTGGATTGAAAATAGAGAAGTCTGTCAAGTTCATTTTGTGGAATTTGAACCATCGTTGAAGATACCGAATTACTAGCAGAATTCATTGTCGATGCAGTATCTTTTGTTGGAGGTAAAGAAGTAGCAGTTTGTGCTCATTCTGGTTTTCCATACTTCTCTCAACAGTATGCAAATGTGTGATTTTTTCTGCCACGGTAATCATATTTACGGAATTCTCATCCACCACCGGAGTTTCAATCACCATTGCCACCACGACCATGGCCTCCCCTTGAATCATGACCGTGACCGCGACCACGACCACGATCACGGCCTCGTTCCCAGCCTAGGGCAGAATGGTCATTGGAGACAAGAGTTTGAGGTGCTGATGTAGTAAAATCAGTAGAAACATGAAGGACTCGAGAATACATCACTGTCAATGATGGAACACTATCACCAGCAAGAATTTGATCCTTCACCTGGGTCTATAAAGAGAAAAATCCAATCTGAAAAGAAATTTTGTAACAGCTAGATCCTGACGATATTGTCTCAAGGTCTTAAGATCTGTAACCAGTAGTTGGTGAATCTCAAACTCATCCAATATGCCTCGGAGAGCAGAATAGTACTCGGATAAAGATATTTTGTCTTGTTTGAGAGTAAACAAACACTCATACAGTTTAAAAACTCATGATATATTTTTCTCATTGCCATATACTTTTTAAGGGTATCCCATGTCTCTTTTGCAGTTTTCAATAATATAACACCAAAACTTATTTTTTCTATTATTAAGAAGTCATGTAAGCATGCAACAGTCATTAACAAGCTAATCAGAATATAGAGAATCGTGTGCATCTGATGGATCATCTAGTAAATGCATAATTTTTCTTTAAGCACCGGCAAATACTCCGAACAACTAAAGCCATAACAGATAATTATTGTCATTCAACTTAATAGTAGTAGCAGTAAGATTTTTTAGATATAAATTCTCAGTCATGGTAATAATTGTAGAACTAGTAGTAGATGAATTATCTGAATTTGATGATGCCATAAAAAGAAGATGGAGAACACAAATTATAGTGAAATGGTTTGAGTAATAGCAGCAATAGACCTGTCGCGATTTTTAAGCAAAAAAGCTTCGGGCAACAGATTTACTGACTGTTCAAGGCAAATCTCTCTGCTGTTACTGCGCTGCTAGCTGCTCTGCTACTGCTACACTATTGGCTGCGCTGCTGCTGCTGCACTGCTGGCTGTACTGCTGTTGCTCTGCTGCTGCGCTGCTGCTGGGGGCTTTCAAGGAAGCAGCCACAGATAAGCTAGTTTTTTAGTGGATGGTTGAGATTGATAGCTAATCGAATCGCACGATTGGAATCTATTTCTCAAATCTGTTCTAATACCATGTTAAAAAGAAAAGAGAACCAAAATTCAATCTTTATATTCATAAGTTAGAAAATTACATATATTTATTGACATCTCAACTCCATATAAACCACTCAATAGGCGATGTTGTACTAAACTAAAACTAAATCAAAATATAAAATAGTATTATAATCTAACAGAAATCAAAATATTCGGTAGTAATCCCACGTTTTTACATTCAAATCAATATTCTACTTTACTAAAAAATTGAAAATAAAGTTTAAAATTCACCAGATTTCAAGGCCCAGAAGGCTTGCGGACGGTGATGCGGGAGCTTACAAAGGTGGGGGCTTGCGAAGGTGGGGGCTTGCTGGGGGAAATGCCGAGGCTTGCAGGATGTGATGCAGGGGCTTGCGAATGCGAGGGCCTGCAGGAGCCGACGCGCGGGCTTGTGGGGGTCAGCGCAAGGCTCTTCCCGAGCAGAGCGGACGACGCAGGTAGAGCAGAGTCGCACACGGGGAAATTGGGGGGTGGATTGCGAGTCGGAGGGCAGAGACATGAGTCGGAGACGAAGAATCGGGGAAGGGAGGAAAAAAAACGAGAGAGGAGGGGAGAGGGATACACAGATATCTTTGGAAAGGGAGATGAGGATCAGTTTGGAAAAAAAAAATCAATATATTTAGGGATAGGTAGTAATTAGATTAAAACTCAAAAAGTAAATTAGCGTGACAACTTTATCCACCACAAAATATCTTTAGTAACAACTGAAAAGATCATGTTACAAAAATTAAAATCCAGATGGAATTTTGTGATAACAAGATTTATTGTACTAAAAACCAATATTAATGGCAATTTTTAATAAGTTCTTACAAAAGAAAATAAGATCGCAATGCAGGCATTTATTTTCATAACAAAAAATTTTAATTTTTGGTGACAAGTTTTATCTGTTGTCAAAAACATCTTACTTTAGTGACAATTTTTATTGTACTCACTAAATATTCATCATGAAAACACAGTTTTGTGACAAAAAAAATTCGCTACTAAAGACCAATATTTTGTGATAACTTTTAATATGTTGTCACAAAAAAAA
Source organism: Dracaena cambodiana (assembly GCA_036321105.1). Taxonomy (NCBI): domain Eukaryota; kingdom Viridiplantae; phylum Streptophyta; class Magnoliopsida; order Asparagales; family Asparagaceae; genus Dracaena; species Dracaena cambodiana. Next base: position 33,896,266 of record JAYEPQ010000012.1, on the reverse strand, counting down.
AAAAAAATATATATGGCAAGTATTTATTTTTGTCACAAAATATCTTAATTTTTAGAGACAGTTTATTTGTCGTCACACCTTCTCCTCCTTCAGTGAGAATTATTACTTTGCTCACTAAATATTCATCACCAAAGCCCAATTCTGTGACAACAAAAAATTATCGTCACTAAAAATCGATATTTTGTGACAAGTTTAAATATGTTGTTACTAAATATTTAAGATTACGTGACAATTATTTATATTAAACGCAAAAAAATATTTTTAGTGACAAGATTTGATTGTTGTCGCAAAAGAAAAACTTTTTAATGACAATTTTTACTTTCCTCACAAAAAATTCGTCACTAAAGTTCAATTTTATGACAACAAAAATTTACCGTCACTAAAAAACAATGTTTAGTAACAAGTTTTAATATGTTATCCCTAAAAATTAGGAGAGAAAAAATCTGTTTTTAGGGAGCCAACTAAGAGGAGGGGAATAAAGAAGGAGGGAAAGAGAGAAAAGGGAGGGAAATTAACTGTTATTTCCCTCCCTTCTAAGTCCAGGCCTAGGGGTAAAGAAAGGGGCCAAAAGTCAAATTTTTAACGAAAGTTACCCAATAGGGCTGAATATGAGTAATTTAAATATTTTGAGGGACTAATATCAAAAGATGAATTTTTCAGGGATCTATATTATATTATTGAAGAATTAAGGGATCAATATGCAAAAACCCTTTTAATTTATTAACTAAGTTTTTGATAATGTTGTAATGACCTGCTTCCTAGAACGCTGGATAGCCAAGTCATTCAACAACACACTCGTGAAAATACGCTAAATCTAAGTACTATATCAGTCTCATTACAATATCAGACATTGCCACAATTAAATACATAACAATACTTTAAAAAAATAAAACTTTTATTCAATGGATAGAAGTGGAGTATAATAGATAACGAAGGAAATAAAGATAGTTAATAATGAGGATCGAAGAATACTTTTCAAATGCAGAAGCAATCTAAATAATAAGTACATGATAAAAAGATAGAATGGTCGCCTATAGGTTTCAGTTACTCCATCAGATCTTCAATTTGCTCCATCGTATCTATTTCAAATCTGGACATCTACGCCCAAGTCGTCAGATCGTGACCACATATAATGATAATAACAGTATGAAAAGATAAGAAATGAAAGCAACTAAAATAAACATGAATAGTACATATGAATTTAGATATACTTCATGAATTAATCTATTAACTAAGTTCTTGAAAATATTTATTTTAGTTTCAATTATGCTCTAGTCTACAAATCAAATATTTCAACTGATACTATATTTGTGTTTCGATTCTCTCATACAGACCCGAAAATATAGTCACAAGATTGTTCGAAACTGGCTTAGACCTGCACAACAGCAACTGTAGTATTATGATGTGATCCAGCTAATCACCATGCACTATGATGTGCGCAAAAATAGTTGTACAACTTAACATTACAGCTGAAACATAGTATTCACAACAATTAGTATCTCTCTCAATCCAATGTTGTTTACAGTTATCAAGATCATGTCAAGTCTAGTACACTATATTTCCAATCAATATGATCATGATTCAATTTAAGTCCAAGTGTAATTCAAGTTCATTATTGTTCAATAATTTTTAGAGAGATGTTTTCAATTGTAACATATTACTGTAATTTCAACTGCTAATTTTAAAAATTTCTGATTGCATATCATAATGACACATGACTAGGCAAGAGGAAGGAAGTGGGAAGGTTTTCCTGCAAGCACGTTCCTTAATTAAATAACCATTTTTCTTTATAACTCTTTTGTATACACCGTTACCATATAATATTACAGTCATTATCACCATAAATTAGCATTCTAATTTATTATTTATAATTATTGATTAGTCAATTTATGACATGTTTTATTTGAATTTTGTGAGGTTACCAAATTTCATATAATTAAATAATACTTAATGATATGGGCAAGTATAAATATGGAATTCAAATTAATGGAAAATATGAGTAGACAATTTTTGGAAATAACAAATAACTTTAATAAACAATTCTTGTCAAAGGAAATAATAATTTATATGATAACTACATAACCAATTATATTTAATAAAATTAAAATATAATTTATTCATATCTAATAGGAATGGTGCATGCAAATGTGAGTTCGAGAGAGAACAAATAAAAGAGTATCCATTATTCATATATTGATGGCTATGATGAGTATGAGCGGTTAAATTCTTTCGCTGGTTCAGATGAGGTAATGAATCCTAAAAAATTTACTGGTATGTGTTTATTTGCTTATCAAGCTTGATTGACTTGCATAAAATTAATATTTTTTGTTCCCTATTATCTTGTTAGATTTTAAATATAATTTTGAGTTTTTGATGATGTATACTTTAATGGTATATTTGTTACTTATTTTTTGATACACTGTAAACTCTTTAGGCACGATGTATGTTTAAACTTTGAACGTTTATTTTTATTCATATGTCATGCTTTGATAAACTCAAATATATAATTAATCAAGAGAGTTAGCCAAATTATCAAGTTTACAACTTTATTTGGTTTTATGCTTTAAAGATATATTTTCCGATTGTAGGAAAACCATGTGATCTATGCAACTAAGATAAATAAGTATAAGCATATCCAGTAAATTAATTATTCTATAGGAGTTAACTTATCTAACAACCTATTTCTTTTAAGTAATTAAAAAACCTTCAATTTTTAGTTCTAATTAAATAAAAATTCAATCTCTTTCGTTCGCAGTTTATTTCTTAGTGTCTAATACAATAATTAAAATAATCCTCGAGAAAATAATTTTGGATTACCACCCTTGACTACTTTTCGATCTCTTGCACTTGAGATTGTATGATTATATTGCAGTCATGAATCTCCAGGTCCAAGATCCTTAAAATATCTAAAGGGAGAACATCTTCACCATCCAACTCATAAAGGTTGACAAATATTGATAAAGAAGAGTTTGAGTCATTATTGCATTCATCAAATGATGAGGTGCAAATAATTCCTTTGAATAACATTAATGTGTCCGAATCTAACTTGAACATGAACGATGAAGAGATTTAATTTTTAAAGTTTCAAGTCATGTTTTGTTTCTGCTATTTTTCAGGGACAATGTTGTATTTGCTTTTCTTCTTTTCGCTTAGGGTTTATTTTGTTTACAAACAAGTAGTATCTATTGTAACTTTTAAAGTGTTTTTTTTTTTTTTTTGCTTATTTGCTTTACTTACTTAGACTGTCATTTACATATTTAAGTTTTCACTTTCTTTTTAATTGATAGAGTGCATTATTTTATTCTATGTACATTGTGCTATTTGAATGACGCTTTTATATGATGTTTGGATAATAACTTATTTCTTGTAATGATATTTTTACATATATTAATTTTATTTTGTATTTTGATGGTTGAGCTTGAGCATTAAATTGGTTTATGACTCTAAATGTGTTGAGGAGTGTATAAAATAGTTGGTTATTCGTAGACACAATACAAATTAGTTAAGGTTAGTATCCACTAAGATCCAAAACTTTTTATAAGTCATTTAATATATTTTATATATGTAATGATATGTATATTAATAAACAGATATGAACTGATATGATATTCTATATTTAGTAACATATCGCAATATATAACTTGTATTCGGTATCCAACACATAATTTTACCAACCTATATATTGCTAGTATATGATATTTAAAACAATATTTGGTGGGGTTATGTTATGCTACATTTTTGCAACATCCTAAATCCCAATAAACCAAAATAATAATAATAATAATAATAATAATAATAATAATAATAATAATAATAATAATAATAATAATAATAATAAATAAAAGATAACCCAACCTTAACTCTTTTTTAAAAATAAATCTAAAAGATAATGCCAAATCTTAATCCCTAATTATATTTTATCCTAATAACTTAACTACCAAATCCTAACTAATAAATATATCTAAAAAAAAATCTAAAAGATAATGTTAATCTTAATCTTACCTAGCTAACAACTTATTTCCCCTCTCCCAAATCTTTTCTCCCATAAAAAAAGTACAACAGAAACAAAGGAAATACCGTAAACAAATAAAAGGAGAAAAAGAAAGAAAACAGTAAAGAAGAAATGGGAGAAAAAGGGGATCCAGTTCGAATCAAGCGGAGTTTTTCAAGGCAAATACTAATTCTAATTTATTTTTGCCTTTAGCTTTATATCAAAAATTATATCATTTTAACATACAAATGTAAGTGCTTAGTTCTAATCTTATATATCTTCCAAGTTATTTCTTTATTAGAAACTCACTATTATTTTTTTCTAAATATAAGTATTACAACAATGCAAGACAACCTTCTTTCTTGTTCTTTATCTTATTACCTTCGCTTCTTTCCCCTCATCCAAAAATTTGTTTTCTCTAATTTAAGTATATTACTTTGATATCTTATGTATTTCATATGAACACAACATATTAAATTATAATATTTTATGGCATAACAATACTGCTAACTCTATATTCGTTTATGCATACATACATATATATATATATATATATATATATATATATATATATATATATATATATATATATATATATATATATATATATATATATATATATATATATATATATATATATATATATATTGTCCACTGCCATTTCACTTAGATAGGTATATCTATTAAGTGTTGGTTTATTAACTTCCAAGATAGAGCCTCAATATCAAAACAAACTAGGAGACTACTTCAAGAGAAGCTTCACTATCATATTAATTGAGGTTGATAATTAGCCTAGAGCATGGGATATGCTCCACTGTGTAGCAAGTGAGATAAATATACTTATTTGAAGTTTTCCATAATACTTAGGAGAATGTAAAGAAACATAATATAACATTGCACAGAACAAATTTACCTTTCCTACCTTATCTTTCTAAGGAGTACAGTAGCATCATTAAGACTTTTAAATTGTATTAGATAAGGTGCTGAAGCTATAATGATGGAGGCATTGGATAAGGTTGAGAAGAAGATTAGTAAGCCAGTTTTATTTTTTTAAGCCCTTATAGGAAGAATAAAAGGCTTTTCTCTATTATGAGTATTTTTTTTCTCTTTATTTTGAGAGATTTAGATATGAATCTCATGACATGAGAATATGGCTTCTTTCATTTATTTCAAGTCCTAGCTAATTAAATCTTTCCTCTCCCAAAATTGATCATTTACTACTAGGTTTTAGTCATATGATTTTGATTAAAAAAAAATAATTTGATACTAAATTTTCTATAAGGGTTGAGTTTATTATTCTCACTTGTTACTTCTTGCAATGTTAAATGGTTCTGTAAGTTCTTTTCCAAGTTGTTAGAAAATTGTAGATACATTCTGATCCCACTTTCTAAAATGTCATTATTAGAATGTATCATCAAATTAATTTCAGTTTACTCAAAATATTATATACACGAATTAGTTATTTCCCTATATTCTCTGTTCTATTTAAAACAGAACAAACAAAATAAATGAAAAAAATTAATATACAAACAACAAAGTCCTTGATAATTACATGGACTTCCAAATTAGCCCTAAGTTGATGTCTACAAAGTTTGTAAATTAATATATGTGTGTGTATTAAAATAAAATAATGGGGTTAAGAGAGAACTTGAAGAAGGAACCGTACACATATTTTAGGAGATTTACATTCTTGAGGTTGTATAATTAAACTTAGAAACCTGACTATGGAGATTCTGAGTGATTACTGGATGACTATCATTATATAAGACTGCTCACTTGGAGTTTAAGCTCATCAGTATTCATATTCATTAGTACCTAACGGTACATGCTGGGGCAGTACCAAGAATCATTGCCGTGGTCCTGGGTATGCACGGGATACTCGTGAAATATATGGCACACTACTTCTAACAGTTCCAAATAAATTCACAATAAACATAATATAATGTCTTATTTCACATGCATGCTTATTTTTATATCTGCTATAATGTCATCCATAACATGTGTATATCCATTGACCATTATTATTCTCAAGACAACTGCAATTTAACTCATGTTATACTTCTTCCTAAAGATTTATATTTTGTGATACATTCATGATTTTACAGTTTCTTATAAGTTTTACCGTCATGTTAAATTCCAACACCATCAAGATATATTTTCACTACTACTAGTTGATTTATTATTTTTTTCAAGTCAAATATAATTTAAATTCATGTTTCACATTCCTTTTAAGATTGCATTTTTTGATATTGTCATGATTTTTTTATCATTTCATTTAGTTTCATATTATGTTTGTGTATTATTATTTCTTCTCTTGTAGCACTTGCTAGGTTGCTCTAACAATCTAGGTTTGGCACTTCCAAACAATTTGCAAGGTGCCAAGGAGGAGGTCCCACCTCAACTGGAACGATATTTCAACGAGTCAGCAAACGCTTAGTAGGTGCTTCCGATATAAAGCTCTTCTTATAAAATATTTATCCATTTCTTTTATTATTTTAGACAGTATTATCCACTTTAATATATTATTTCAAAGACTTAAAGTCTAAGATTGTAATAAGTTTTATCTTTTTTTGGATCATTTCATGATCGAATTGATATTTTGTTGAAATAAAAAATATTTATTGTCTTCCTATCATTCATTATGTGCATATATATATATATATATATATATATATATATATATATATATATATATATATATATATATATATATATATGTATTTGTGACAGTTGTACATATTTGTATTTATATGTTTTAGACTTCACGTATTCATTTACGATACGTCGCCGAATGCCACATGTATTTTGGGATACGGGACGTTACCATTGGTATCAGAGCTAGGTTCGACATGGCCCATGATTAGAAGCCTCTATTTAGGATTATTGCCATATATACATACGAATCGATTACAATTATCTTTGATTCTTATTCTTTTCCTATTTCTTCGGTTTCTTATATCTTATCATTATGTTTATCCTTTGTTTTCTGATCTAATCTAAATCCCTTGCCTTTCAGAGAAATGGCCAACCATCACATCACTTCCTCTAGTACCATTCCACAAGCCAAAAATCCTGACATGATGGAGTTGCTTAAGGGACTTATTGAGAACCAACAATAACAGACTGAGATGTTGCGATAGGAGTTGGTTGCTACAAGACAGAGGATGAGCAGTGTGTTGGACTTCAGAAAGTTAAATCCATCACCCTTTTATGGAACTGTGTAACCTATAAAGGTAGAACAGTGGCTTGTGGACACTGAGAACTTATTGCGTGCAGCACGAGTAATGGATGGAGACTGTGTGGAGGTGATCAAGATTCAATTTATGTACATTACTCGCACATTGTGGGTTGCAGGAGAATTGGTTGGCAAAGCCGATGGCATGAGAGGCCTTTAAGGAGAGCTTCTATATGAGGTTCTTTTCCTAGATGACACAATGGGATCTGGAGCAGAAATTTATCCATTTGAGACTAGAAAACCGAATAGTAGATGATTACACAGCAGATTTGTCAGATTGAGCAAGTTTGCCCCATTGTTGGTGGCTTAAGAAGCAGATTGGGCATGAAAGTTCCAGAATGGATTGAATTTCGAGATTCAGGAGTGTATAGCAATCCCATAGTTTGAAACATATCCTCAAGTTTTAAATGTTGCTAGAGTGAAAAGGCAGTTAGGGGATAGGAAGAAAAAAATTCATATAGGGTTGTAGAAGAGGAGTATGGGTCGAAGTTCTGGCAAGGGTACTCTAGCGCTACTACAGAAGTGTCAGGTCACACAACAGGATCATAACATGGTTTGCAGCTATTGTTTCCGATCGGGACATGTTGAAAAGGACTACAGACAAGCCCACAATTTGTGCCTGGTATGTGGCTCAGCAGATCATTAGATTGGAGGCCAACCATAGCAACGAGAGACAGTGACATTACCAAAGCACCAGCACCACAACAACACCAGCAGAGGCTTCCAACACCCCCTCAACAGGAAAGGATATTGATGCCATCTCAGCAGAGACCTATGGGATCTAAGCCGAGGGGTTCTGCACTTGTCATTCAGCAATAGCCTTTCCAAAGGTCTCAAGCATCAAGGAACCAGAGACAAGGACATGCTCTTACACTGACGTCAGAACAATGCGGTGAGAGCAGTGATGTGGTGACAGGTACTATCTTAGTGTATGTTATACCAACATTTACATTATTTGATCTGACGCATCTCATAATTTTACATTTGCATTTATTTCCTATCATTGCATTCCTTGTGATAATTTATTTGTGCGCTGGAACATTAATGATACTGGGAATAGGATAATTTTTTCTAGTATAGACTATAGATTGTGTCCCATAGTTATTTGTACAAGGGAGTTTTATGCAAACCTTTTGGTGATTGATTCTGTGGGATTTGAGATCATCTTAGAAATGGACTGGCTAAGTACTTTCAAACAGTAATAGATTGTAGAAAGAGAAGTGTAATATTCAAAATTTCTGGAAATCCAGAGTTCTAGTTTCTAGGTGGTAATAAATCTTTAGAGCTAGCAATAAATAGGGCAAAGCTGATAGGAGGAGTTCTCACAGCCTTGGACACTCAGAATATGTAGACTCCAGTGGTGTGTGAGTATTTGGATGTTTTTCTTGAAGAGTTTCCTGGATTGCCTCTAGAGAGGGAGGTGGAGTTTGCAATAAATCTTATACCTGGTACAATACCTATTTCTTAGACACCTTATCAAATGGGACCACAAAGCTGACAGAAGTAAAAAAAAGGCAATTGGAGCAATTGAAGAGCTTGGGATTAATTCAACCGAGTACATCATCCTGGGGAGGTCCGATTCTCTTAGTAAACATGAGTGATGGTAGCAAGAGGCTTTACTTAGACTACAGAGAGCTAAACCGAGTCACCATAAAAAATAAGTATATGATGCCTAAGATTGATGATCTGTTTGAATCAACTTAGTGGAGCCAAGGTGTTCTCTAAGTTAGACCTTTGATATGGATATCATTAAGTGCGTGTGAAGGAATGGATGTTCAGAAGACTGCGTTCAGAACCTGTTATGGTCACTATAAATTTCTGGTGATATTATTTGGTGTGATGAATACTCTAGCAGTATTTATGGATGTGATGAATAGGGTGTTTGTATCGTATCTGGATCAGATTGTGGTAGTATTTATAGATGATATTTTGATTTATTCTAAGACTCGAGAGGATCATGAGAAACATTTGAGGACAGTGCTGTTGACAGGAAAGAGAGACTTTTTGGAAAATTAAGCAAGTGTTAGTTCTGGTTGGTCAGGATATCCTTCCTCGGGCACATTGTTTCAGGAGAAGAAATTTTAGTGGATCTCAAGGAGATAGAAGCAGTGAAGGATTGGGCTATTCCCAAGTCAGTGATGAAGGTGAGAAATTTTCTTGGACTAGCAGGGTATTATCTAATATTTGTGTAGAACTTTTTGAAAATAGCAGGACCTCTATTTAAATTGATGCATAAAGGAGAGAGGTATATCTGGACTGATGAGTGCAATAATGCATTTGAGGAGTTGAAGCAGAGATTAACTACTGCACCAGTGTTGATGATACCATATGGATCTGGAGGGATGGCAGTGTTTAGTGATGCTTCAGGAAAAGGCTAGGATGTGTCCTTATGCAGCACGGTAAGGTGGTTGCCTATGCCTCAAGACAACCCAAGTCTCATGAAAAGAATTATCCTATCCATGACTTGGAATTGACAACAGTTATCTTTGCTTTGAAGATTTGGAGGTACTACTTATTGGGAGATAAAGTAAAAAATTATACAGATCACAAGAGTCTCAAGTATATATTTATCCATAAGGAGATTAATATGAAGTAGAGAAGATGATTAGAGTTGATGGTTAACTATGATATTGACTTGCAATATCATCTCGGTAAAGTCAATATCATAGCAGATGCATTGAGTAGAAGACCAATGACCAGATATCTTACGTAATAGAAAGAGTTAGTAGAGGATATGATGAGTTTGGGCTTGCATGTGATTATGATTGGGATTTCAAATCAGTTTATGGTGATGCAAATTCAATCCAGTTTAAATGAGGAGGTCAAGACAACATATGTAGGGGATAGTCAGTTTCAAAAGATTCGAAAACAAGTGGAGGCAGGTTTTAAGATCAGATTTTTCAATTCATGTTGCTTCGAATGATAATAGATTATGTGTATCCAAGGGAAATATTAGACAACAGGTGTTGGAAGAAGTTCATAGTTCGGCATATTCGATATAGCCTAGAAGTACTAAGATGTACAAATATATAAAGCAGCATTTTTAGTGGAATGAAATAAAGAGAGAGATAGCCGGTTATGTATCAAAGTGTTTGGTGTGTCAGTAGGTTAAACCCAGTATCACAGGGCAGGAGGACTTCATCAACCACTTCCTATATCAGAATGGAAATGGGAGGAGGTAACCATAGATTTTGTGACAGCACTTTCTCATAGCGCAAAAGGGAATAATGCTATATGGGTTATAGTGGATTAGCTCACAAAATCAGCTCACTTTATGTCATTTTGTGTAGGTTAGAGCATAGAGATTTTAGCAGATTGCTATATACAATAAGTGGACAGATTGCACGGAGTTCCGGTTGGGATTGTATCGGACAGGGACACAAGGTTCAGGTCATAGTATTGGGCTAGGTTGATCCTACCTAACTAACAACTTATTTTTCCTCTCTCAAACCTTTTCTCACATTAAAAGAAAGTAAAGCTAAAAAAAGGGGAATACTGTAAACAAATAAAAAGAGAGAAAGAAAGAAATCAGTAAAGAAGAAACGGGAGAATAAGGGGATCAGGTTCGAATCAAGCGGAGTTTTTTGAGGTAAGTACTAATTCAAATTTATTTTTACCTTTCACTTTATATCTAAAATTATATCATTTTAACATATAAATGTAAGTGCTTAGTTCTAATCTTATATATCTTCGAAGTTATTTCTTTATTAGAAACTCAATATTATTCTTTTCTTAATATAAGTATCACAACAATGCAAAACAACCTTCTCTCTTGTTCTTTATCTTATTAACTTTACTTCTTTCTCCTCATCCAAATATCTGTTTTCTCTAATTTTAGTATATTACTTTTGATACTCTCATGTATTTCTTATGAACACAACATATTAAATTATAATATTTTATGGCATAATAGTACAACTTACTCCATATTTATTTTTATTTATTTTTTATTTTTGTCTATGGCCATTTCACTTAGGTAGGTATATCTATTAAAGTGTTGGTTTATCTGTTTCCAAGATAGAACCTCACTATCAAAATAAAAAAGGAGACAACTTCAAAAGAAGCTTCACTGTCATATTAATTGAGCTTGATAATTAGCCCAGAGCATGGGATATGCTCCACTGCGTAGAAAGTGAGATAGATATACTTGTTTTGATATTGAGGTTCTACCTTGGAAGTTGATAAACCAACACTTAAATAGATATACCTAAATATACTTGTTTGGATTTTACCATAATACTTATAACAATGTAAAGATATATAATAAAATATTGCATAGAACAAATTTACCTTTCCTACCTTATCTTTCTAGGGAGTATAGTAGCATCATTAAGACTTCTTATTAAGACTTTTAAATTGTACTAGATAAGGTGCTAAAACGATAATGATGGAAGAATTGGATAAGGTTGAGAAGAAGATTAGTAAGCCATTTTTATTTTTTTAAGGTCTAACAGGAAGAATAAAAGGTTTTTCTCTATTATAAGTATTTTTTTTTATTTTGAGAGATTTAGATATGAATCTCATGACATGGGAATATGGCTTCATTCATTTATTTCAAGTCCTAGCTAATTAAATCTTTCCTCACCCAAAATTGATCATTTACTACTAGGTTTTAGTCATATGATTTTGATTTTAAAAAAAACAATAATCTGGCACTAAATTTTCTATAAGGTTTGAGTTTATATATTCTCACTTGTTACATCTCGCAATGTTAAATGGTTCTGTAAGTTCTTTTCCAAGTTGTTAGAAATATGTAGATACATTCTGATCCCACTTTCGAAAATGTCATTATTAGAATGTATCATCAATTTAATTTCAGTTTACTCAAAATATTATATACACGAATTAGTTATTTCCCTATATTCTTTGTTTTATTTAAAATAGAACAAAACAAAATAAATGGAAAAAATTAATGTACATACAACAAAGTCCTTGATAATTACGTGGACTTTCAAATTTTTTTGAAGTGCTCTAAGTTGTTGATGTTTGCAAAGTTTGTAAATTAATGTGTGTGTGTATTAAAATAAAATAATGGGGTTAAGTGGGAACTTGAAGAAGGAACTGCACACATATTTGAGGGGGTTTACATTCTTGAGGTTAACCATAGAGGTTCTGGGTGATTACTGGATATCCATTATATAGGGTTGCTTGACTGGAGTTTAGACTCATCAGCATTCATGTTTATTAATATCTAGCGGTAGGTCCTGAGGTAGTACCAGAAATCATAGTCGTGGTCCCGGGTATGCACAGAACACTCATGATACATATGACACACTACTTCTAACAATTCCAAATAAATTCATAATAAACATAATATGATGTCATATTTCACATGCATGTTGTTTTTTATATCTGCTACAATGTCATCCATAACATGTGTATATGAATATACCCATTGACCATTATCGTCCTCAAGACAAGAACAATTTAACTCATATTCTACCTCTTTCAAAAGATTTATATTTTGTGAAACATTCATGATTTTACAGTTTCATATAACTTTTATTGTCATGTTAAATTTCAACACCACTCAAGATATATTTTCACTACTACTAAATGATTTATTATTCTTTTCAAGTCAAATATAATTTAAATTCATGTTTCACATTCTTTTTAAGATTTATATTTTGTTGATACTATCATGATTTTTTTTATTATTTTATTTTTATTTAGTTTCATATTTTATTTATATATACACATGGCGTGCCTGTATATTATTATTTCTCCTCTTGTAGTACTTGCTAGATTGTTCTAAAGATCCTAATTTGGCATATCCAGACAATTTGCAAGGTATCGAGGAGAGGTCCCACCACAGCTAGAACTATATTTCAATGAGTCAGCAAATGCTTAGTAGGTGCTTCCGTTATAAAGCTCTTCTTAGAAAATATTTATCCATTTTTTTTTATTATTTTAGACAATAATATTCACTTTAGTTTATTGTTTCAAAAGTTGCAATAAGCTTTATCATTCTTTGGATCCTTTCATGATTGAATTGATATTTTGTTGAAACAAAAATTGTTTATTGTCTTCCTATCATTCATTCTGTGCATATATATATATGTATTTATGGCAGTTGTACATATTTGTATTAATGTATTTTAGACTTGGTATATTCGTTTATGATACATTGCCAAATACTATCCATATTTTGGGATGCGGAGAGTTAAACCTTTTGATAAGAATTAAATACTCAATGCTCTACTTTACTATTCTAATTTCATTCATATGTGAATAGAAATCCAATGCATGTTTTTCTTTGAGTTATATATATATATATATATATATATATATATATATATATATATATATATATATATATATATATATATATATATATATATATATATATATATATATATATATATATATATATATATATATGCATTTTATTAAAAAATCCAAATATATAATCATGACCTCCTCTCTAGATATTGGAGGATTGTTGTGTCCCACACTTGTGTTGGAATAATACAACTATGTCTATGTCCACAAATCATTGATTATTATTGTTGGTGGTGTTGTCATCCTTGTTATTATTTCCTTGTAAGAGTTGATAGCCCGTAAGTTAGGTCACAAAATTTTATGTTGGGTTAAGTTATGATGACCACTCATAGTCATATGGAAATCGGTGAAAACTTTGCATGAACTAAAGAATTAAACCAGTTGCAAAGTGGATGGGATGATGATAACTGGAAAATTTATGTTAATTTTCAGTATGGATGGGGCTGGGGTTCTAAGATTGCTCTTTCTGAGGTTTACTAGATGAAGATGGATAAGAAGAATGGCTTCAAATTTCACTTAGTTGAGTTATGAAACTATATTATAGAATTTTCATTAGTTGAATAACTTTTAAGAGTACTTGCAAAAATCATCCCTTTATCAGAAATTGTGTTTAGCACCTCAAGAAATTTATTAGCAGGTGACCCCTTGAAATTTTATCCAAAATAGGAACGATGTTAATGAACCTTTTGATACCACCTCACATGCAAATCCAACAATTCTAATTCCCCTATGGTCTCTCTCCTGCCTTCTAAACCTTCTTTCAATCAATAGCCAATGTAATTTTCTTTATCCAAAGAAACCCACCTCAGAAGTTCTTCACTACAGTTAATATTATGTACGTGTAGACACCACAATTTGTTTTAAAAAAAATAAGTATAGAAGTTGCCCGCACGTGCCCGTGCCCGCAGGGGCACCAACGCGCCCACGCACGCAGGGGCGTTGGTGCCTGCTTGCACTCTTACAAAGGCGCCCACGTGCCTGTGTGCGCACCCCTGCGGGTGCCCCAGGGGTGCCTGCACACAGTCTTCAGCATGCACCCGGACGAGGGGTGCTACGTGAGTTTTGCCACGATCTTTGAGGCGGAGAGATTTTGATCTATAAAAAAAGAATAGAGAGTTCACAAAAAAGAATAGAGTTCAGAGAATCCAGAGTCCAGAAAAGAGAAAGAGAAGTCTCAGGAGCGATCTTCTTCCAAAAAGCTTGATGCAAAGGAGTTCCTGTTCGGATCGTCAATGGAGTGCAGAAGTAAGGCTTCACCACTAGCAAAATCCCACGAAAATTAAAAAGGAAAATTGAAATAAATCATTTTCTATTCTTGTAACTCGATTCTAGGTTGTAATTTTCTTTTTATTGCTATGTTTCAAATTAAAATTTGCAATTGAAAGAATTTCTCAATTTTTGGGCATACAAGAATTAGCGACCACAATGAGAGCCTCTCTGTTCATAACAGAGAATGTGGTGGCGCAGTTCGATAGGAAACCCATCAGATTAGTCATTGAGACTCTGGTCATTGAAGTCGATTAATAAAGGTATGAGGAATATCTTTCTTTAAGTTCCTCTAGCTCGAAACCTAGGCGTCATCATGGGGTGACGGCCGAAAAAAGTGAGGCATCATTGCCCACTAAAACTAACAAGGCATCATCACTTGTAAAAAAATATGAGATATCATCTCCCATAACAACTAACAAGAGGTCATCGTCTGTCAACAAAAATAAGACATATTGCCTCTGAACAGGGATATAGCATCATCATCTATCCCCAATCCAAGCTCATTCTTAACACAGTCGCAAAAGAGAAATCAAGACCGTCGGAGAAGATGCAAGGCCCAACGAGCACGCCTCAGCATTACAAAAGAGGCGATCTATGAAAATTTATAATTGGAAAAGTCTGCACAAAGAACCCGTAGCCCCTGCACTCGCCTACAGGTGCGCCCATAGAGAACACACTGCACATGCTCGTGGAGAAGACGTGGGGAGAAGGCGCAATACGCGCGCACTCGTGCATGCCCTTGCGCGCAATCTTAGCGCACAGAGCATTCTTGTGCACGCACTGGCACTCCCACGCACGCCCTCAGGCGTGCGTGCACCTGCGCACTTTCTCTCAAGCGCTCCATGTGTCCCATCGTGTGCCTCTTCATGCCTCTTCAAATACGTACAAAGACATGCTTCTGCATTCCTTTGCCAGACTTACTCGGAATGCACATCTTCAATATTTTCTTCAGATGATGAATATACCCAAGATGTAATTCCTCTCCATTTTTCATGCACAGGTCATGAAACACATCAGCTCCTTAATGTTGATTTTGAAGCGCACCCTTTGCGTGGTCATTTGAATGCAGCGGTAGAGGTGCACAATCAATGTGCACTTCATTAGCTTATTTCAAAGCACAATTTAGAGGCGCGCACAGCCCGCGCAATCGCACAGGCCCACACACACTACAGGAGATCTTATAAAAGAGTTGAAAACTATCCTAATGCTAAAATATTGGTTAATTCTGAAATACTGCAGACTAATCAGTATTATGAGCAGAATTTACGACGCAAAAAGCGTCAAGTTGTAAAAATGCATGAGAACAATTCTCAACTTAAGGAAATATCTAACTCAGAAGAGGAGAGCCATCCAACCCACTCCTTAGTGTCAATGTGAACGGCTGATTCTGGCCGTCCTATCAACCTATTACTGCATAACAAAGCCATCTATTTTTGATCGGATTACCGAGCCAAAAAGAAAACAGACTGTTAGAAAGATATACTCCGCAACTAATTTGGCCGCTGTCTCATCCAATACAAACAGGTTGTAGAGAGTGACTTTTCAAATGCAGAATTGACTCCAGAATTAAAAGAAGTGTTTGTTGAGTCAGAGGGTGTGTATTAATACACTTGAGTCGGAAAAGGAGTCACCATACCGTTGGATTACAAATGTTTGGCCAAAGGATCCGATGATGAGAAAGATAGACACTCTGTTATTGTGTCTTTATTTTTTTCAAGCTCAAACAAAGAATTAGAGGCTAACGTAAATATGATCGAGATTCCGGAAGAAGTTCCAAGAGGCTTGTGAGACAAGAACAACATCTCAAGCAGCACGAGGAGACAATGGAAGAGATGAAGCAATTCTTGATTGAATTATTGGCTCGGACCAAAAAAGGCCAATCCTCGTCATCCACTTCCAATCAACAGGAAGGAAACAACATGTCCATGAAGATGAAGAGGATGAAGACGAACATAAGGAGCTTTCACATCACTTAGAAGAAGATTATAAGGTGAGGCTCATCATCAACCCTCATGTTGAGAAGATGGAGAGCCAATTGCAAGAACTTCTCCATCGAAAAGAGCTGCAAGAAGTGGGGATAGTATATCCCTATCCCATAGAATGAGAAACTATACCATATCTTGCGAAATACAAGCCGTTGAATCTCTAGTCATTTTACGTCAAAAACTCTCCACAACAACACATCTTTTCTTTCTTGTCACAGACATAACACTTAATGGGGCATGACCCAACTCTAACTAAGATATTTGCATATACTTTGGAAGGACCTGCATTTACTTAGTTTATGCAACTGCCCTTAGGGACAATTAAATCTTGGGCTGATGTAGAACGCGAGTTCTTAGCTCGATTTTTCAAGGATGAGACTGAAGTGTCTGTGCCATCCTTGCTTGCAGCAAAGTAAGGAGAAGGCAAGACAGTAAAATCCTTCATCGACCAATTCTGAGAGCTCTCCGCGTGATGTCTCTATGGCATGATGCAGAAAACTCTTATGAAGACTTGCAGACACAACTTATTGACCGATATTCTGGTCAAAATGGGCTCGGTCGAATCCAAGTCCTGGAGAGACTTTCTCAAACAAGGTGAGCAACCAGAGGACATAGTTCGGCGCCTCGAAGAGCGGAGATCTGCATGAAGAGACATTACGAATGAAGCTCCACCTCAGTCTTTCCATTCAAAAGGGAAAGATATAATGGCAGCAGAAACCACGCCTAAGCCAAAAGACATGCCAGCTAAGAATAACTCTACAAGGCCAGCCAGACCTCAGAGGTAGTATTCATTTAAAGATGAACATTTTGCTACTTTGTTTAATTTACTCATCAAGCATAACATGATCAAGTTGATGGAGAGTAAGAGGCTTGAAGAAGTTGGGAAGACTAATGATCCGAACTATTTCTTGTATCACCGAATCGTAGGTCACCCTACTAAATATTGTTTTATTCTTAAGGATAAGATTCAAGCACTGATTAATACTGGTGTAATTCAGTTCAAGGATGAGCGAAAGAGGGTTACAATTAATGCGGCTACCTTTAATATGGGTGATCTAGATGTTTCACTTGGGCTCACGTGTATTCCAAAAGGTGAGCTCAGGGTGGTTAATTTAGACCCGCATAACCAGCAGAAGAAAGGGTTAAGCCCTTTTACAACTGAAAAACAAGAGGCCTTTTGGGTGCATCCAGACCTTCTAAAAAATGAACAATGGACAACAACGGTGTCCATAAAGAAAGCCAAAGTGAAGGGAAAATAGCACACGTGCAATGCTATCTCAGCAATAATTGAGAAGGACCCAGATGATGTAACTCTGTTAAGAGATTCTGAAACAGAGACGATCGCTCTAGCAATAGAGTATGAAGCCACACCTCTTGCAGGCACTAAGTTCGGAAGACAATATTTAAAGGACCATGTGAATGCAGAAGTTGGCATCTCTAAGTCAACATAGGAGGTTACTGAGAAAATAAACAAGCAGACTTCTGACAATGGAAAGCATAAGGAGTTCAGGTACAACTAGGCTCTGCAGAAGGATGCTCCTAAAGAGCAAAACTTTTCTTTTCAATTTGATGTTCAAGTACAGCTGGCAAATATACCAGCAAGAATAACTCTGTATAAGTTACTACGCTTATTCAAGTCTACAAGAGACGCTTTAAGGGAGGTTTAGCAGACTCAAAAGCTTTCCTAACTCATCTTCCAGAAGAGGTTGAAGAGGCCTTCCCGCACTGCAACTTAGTGGCAAGGCATGTCTGATGAGTGTCATATATTGCATATTTATAGCATTCATATTACTTATTTTTGTATATAAATAAATGTTACTCGGGTATTTTTAGTGTCTTTTTAAAGTAATCCGATTCATACAAGGAGATGGCATGAAAGCAGAGCGGGATTAGGAAATCAAGTCCAGAAAAGAGTTCAAAGAAAGTAAAGCTACAAGATTAAATTATTTCAAAAACTCAAAGTCAAATACAGTCAGGAAAATCAAATGTACAAGACAAGAGGCTCATGTAGAAGAAATTTCAACAAATTTTATCAAAATATAGCCGCCAAATAGTGGCCCAATGGTGGACCCACACGTAGATTTTTCTTCGGTAGTTTATTTATAATTTTTTTTGTTTTTCAGTTCTATTAGAATTAGGGTTTGATTTCTAAAGCCTATATATCGGCCGTATACTTGTATTCTTAAGAAAATCCTGTAATTTTTTGTACTTATTTTTTAATAATAAAATTAGGATTTTGCTAAAGGACGGCCACAATACTGTGCTCCAGAGGTACGCCATTGTTTTCTAATCTTTATTTTTTTTAGATAGAGTTGATTGCTTTCTAGTATAAATTTATTCGCTTTCTACATTAGATTTTATTGTGTTTATGAATAAAAATTCGATTTTGCTTATTAGGAATATGAGTAGCCAAATTTTCTTTAGCCCTAGGATGTAGATGAAGTTAGTTTAATAGATCTAACAAGGATTTATCTCATCTTCTTTCTAAAAGTTAACAAAGTTATGATTTTTCTATAAACAAATAAAAGATAGAGTTTACAAATCATAATTTTTTGATAGATTATGCTTAATTAATATTTTAATAATCTATACTTAGATGAAGTTTGGAATTCTTATTCTTGTTTATTTTTAGAATTATCAATAAATATTTTTTTTATAAATAATTTGACTTGAATAAACTTGTAAATCGGATTTCTTTGATAGGTTATACTTAAGTTCGATTTTTTGATAACTTATGCTTAGATTAGGGTTTAAAGTTTTTTTTTTCTTTTGTTTATGAGATTTTCTACTTGATATGATTTGTTTTTAAGAAAGGTGTTATTTTTGATGGTTTATACTTCCACATCACTTGATAGGCCATACTTAGAGGCAATTGATTAAAATCAAATTCAAAAGATCACGTTTTTAATATGCTACTTAACCGTGCATAATTAAAAAGATAGGACAAAAGAGATAATTTATTGTTAGGCTATTATTCTAATGGATTCGAAATCCTAGGCTAATCTCTAGAATTTAAAACTCATCCTTCCAACTTAGAATTCTTTGTTAATCCATTAGAACTAAAGAAATAGTAAGAATCGTAAAGCACCTGGGATTTCTATGGGATGACATGTATAGCGCTACACTGACACTGTACGCTTGCAGTAATTTATCACATCAAGTTTTTGGCGCCGTTGCCTGGGATCGACGGTGTTTTTCTTGTTTTTTCTAACATTTTATGGGATTAACAGTGTATGTTGAGTGTGCATAGAGCAGGAATTGCATATACAGGAAGATAAAAAGGATCAGAAGAGTTTCGTGACTAAGCAGCAGAAACTAGAGAGTCCAATTCTCTAGTTTAGCCGCTATTCAGCGGTCCAAATTGCCAATTCAGTGTGCCATTGATTTATGAGCAAACTTTTGAGGACTTGTTTGTAGAGGAGCTCGCATTACTTCGTGTATTAGAAGAGTCACCACCACATTCACTTGATCCTATCTCACGTTATTTCTACATGTAT
Source organism: Dracaena cambodiana (assembly GCA_036321105.1). NCBI lineage: Eukaryota > Viridiplantae > Streptophyta > Magnoliopsida > Asparagales > Asparagaceae > Dracaena > Dracaena cambodiana. The sequence goes on along the minus strand of JAYEPQ010000012.1, from coordinate 33,876,007 downwards.
GCTTGTTACTAATGATGATTGGCAAGTTTATAATAAAAAATTCTTTAACCCAATTGTTAATGTTTACATGTAGACAAAGAAAAAAGCGAGGGCGGCATAAGCTACAGACAAGTAATTTCGTGACTTATAGGAGGTTGATGAGATATAATAATGCACCCACTTCACGTTTAAAACGCAAACACTGTGAAAGTGGGAAGCGATCGAGAGGTCGTAACCACTTTCCATGTGTTAATAGGTGATGATATTGAGATCGTAAATTTTACGACTCTCATTATTTTTATAGTATTTGTATAATAGTTTTCATATTTATTTTACTACACTTGGTTTGTGTATGAGGACATACACGAGTTTAGGTGTGGGGGTGTGGGTTAAGATATTTTCGTTGTGTTTTTCTAAGATTTTATTTTTTTTAGAGTTTTTATTTTATTTTTAGATGATTTTTGGGTTTCTTTATTTTGCACTTTGGGTAGTTTTTAGGGTAACAACTAACTAAAAAAATAAAAAACTAAAAATTTATTTATTTTCATTAAAAGATCAACTTAATTACAGATAAAGGGACAAATTTTGATTTGAAATTGGATATGAGAGCAGATTGGACGATACACTTTGAATTTTATGAAAAAAAAGATTAAAATCTGAAAGATAAAAACCGCTAACAGTAGTTTTGAGGCAAGTATATATCTATTTTTTACTTGATAATAGTTTATTAAGTTAAGGACAAAGATGATAATGAATGAGTAAATTTTCTCTCTCTAAACAAATAAAAAAAGTGAGAATAAAACAATGGGGTGAGCCTAGTATTAAGGCAATAGTCTCGAGAGTGATAAAATAATGGGGTGCGCTTGGTATTAAGGCAAATAGCCTCAAGAGTGAAAAAAGAGTATGATCAAAGTAATTGGGTACTTTGCGCCTAAGTAAGTGTGAGTATTCGCATGAAAAGTGAAATATTCTTAAAAAAGAAAAGAAAAAGAAAAAGAAAAGAGTATGAACCGAGTATGTGGGTACTTCGCGCCTAAGCAAGCGTGAATATTCGCACGAAAGGTGAAATATTCTTAAAAAAAGAAAAAAAAAGAAAAAAAAAGAAAAAAAATTATTATAAGAGAGGAGATGAATCATGAGTTAGAGTTGGAGTTTAAAACCGAAATAGACTATCACACGTGCACGTAGATGTATAGGAGCCAATGGATTATTTGTTAGTGGGTGTTGAAAGATAGGATTTAAATTTTTGATTAAAATGATAAGTGTATCTGATATGACACTTGATTTGAAAATTGATAATCTAAATGCGTTCTTGAGTTTGTATATTAGTGAGATTAATTGATGAAATTATTATCAAGAAAAAGATTTTTCTTTCTTTTGTATAAAATTTTTATTTTTCTTGATTTTTGGTTATCCTTATTTTTCTTTTCTTTATTCCTTAATCTATTTTCTTCATGAATTTTGTGGATATATTCACTGCAAACCCTCACGAGACAACACTCGTCCACTAGGGTAACCTAGGGGTTTAAACGCTTGTTGCACATGCTAAGTGCAATCGCGATTCCTGCGAAAGTGAGTTAGAATTTTTCTTTTTCTTTTTAGGATTAGGTTTTGCTCGAGGACTAGCAAACGATAGGTGTGGGTATGATGAGTGTCATATATTGTATATTTATAGCCTTCATATTACCTATTTTTGTATATAAATAAATGCTACTCAGGTATTTTTAAATAAATGCTACTCGGGTATTTTTAGTGTCATTTTCAGATAATCGATTCATACAAGGAGATGGCATGAAATCAGAGCCGGATTAGAAAATCAAGTCTAGAAAAGAGTTCAAAAAAAGTAAAGCTACAAGATTAAATTACTGTAAATACTCAAAGTCAAATACAGTCAGGAAAATCAAACGTACAAGACAAGAGACGCATGTGGAAGAAATTTCAACAAAATATATCAAAATATAGCCGCAAATGGCGGCATTTTCCCCTAAATAGCGGCTCAATGGTTGACCCACACGCGTATGTTTCTTCGGTGGTTTCATTGTAATTTTGTAGTTTTTAAGTTCTGTTAGAATTAGAGTTTGATTTCCGAAGCCTATATATTGGCCGTATCCTTGTATTCTAAAGAAAATCCTGTAATTTTTTGTACTCGTTTTTCTTTAATAAAATTGTTGTTTTGCTGAAGGGGTGACGGTCACAATAACGTGCTCCAGAGGTATGCCATTGTTTTCTAATCTTTATTTATTTTGTAGATAGAGTTAATTACTTTCTAATATAGATTTATTCGCATTCTAGATTAGATTTTATTATGTTTATAAATAAAAATTTGATTTTGCTTATTAGAAATATGAGTAGCTAATTTTCTTTAGCCCTAGGATGTAGATGAAATTAGTTTAATAGATCTAACATAGATTTATCTCATCTTCTTTCTAAAAAGAAATAAAATTATGATTTTCTATAAATAAATAAAAGATAAAATTCACAAATTATAATTCTTTGATAGATTATGTTTAATTAATATTTTGATAATCTATACTTAGATGAAATTTGGAATTCTTATTCTTTGTTTATTTTTAGAATTATCAATAAAGATTTTCTTATAAATAAATTGACTTGAATAAACTTGTATAAATTCGGTCTTTTGATAGCCTATGCTTAGATTAGAATTTGAAGTTTATTTCTTTTCTTTTGTTTATGATATTTTCTACTTGATATGATTTGTTTTTAAGAAAGATATTATTTTTGATGGTCTATACTTGCACATCACTTGATAGGTCATACTTAGGCATACTTGATTAAAATCAAATTAAAAAGATCACATTTTTAATATGTTACTTAACCGTGCATAATTAAAAAGATAGGAAGAAAGAGATAATTTATTGTTAGGCTATTATTCTAATGGATTTAAAATCATACGCTAATCTCTAGAATTTAAAACTCATTCTTCCAACTTAGAATTCTTTGTTAATCCACTAGAACTAAAGAAATAGTAAGAATCGCAAAACACCTAAGATTTCTGTGGGACGACCTGTATAGCGCTACAACTGACACTGTACGCTTACAGTAATTTATCACATCAAGTTTTTGGCGCCGTTGTCGGAGATCGATGGTGTTTTTATTGCTTTTTCTAACGTTTTACGAGATTAACAATGTGTGTTGAGTGTGCATAGAGCAGCATTGCAGATACAGGAAGATAAAAAGTATCAGAAGAGCTTGGTGACTAAGCAGCAGAAACTAGAGAGTTTACTTTTATGCCAGAGAACATGCTAGTTTTAGATCCTCATGTTGCTATGTATCGGCTTAATATTAAGCCAGATGCAAAACCAATGAAGAAACATCAAAGAATATTCCATCCAGATTTAATAGAATCAATCGAGGATAAAATTAAGAAGTTTGTACAATCTGGCTTCATCCGAGATGAACAACATTCTGATTAGGTAGCGAACATTGTTAAGGTTCCCCAGAAGAATGGAAAGATTCAGATTTGCATTGATTTTCTAGATCTCAATGCAGCATATTCGAAAGACGAAATTCCACTTTTCATAACAGATGTCATGATTGACAACACCTGAGAATTTGAAAGGATATCTTTCATGGACGGATTCTCTGGGTACAATCAAATCAAAATGTGCCTTGAAGATAAGATGCACATGCTTTTAAAACACCGTTTATATGGTTATGCCATTTGGTTTAAAGAAATAGGTGCAACATATCAACGTGCTATGAGCACAATTTTCCTTAAGCATCTCCGTAAAACCGTAGAGTGCTACGTAGTTGACCTTGCCATTAAGAGTTGTAACAAACACGATCATCTTCGAGATCTGAAAATGGCATTTGACATTATGAGAAAACACCAATTAAAAATGAATCCAACTGAGTCTTTTCTTGGTGTCTCTAGTGGTAAATTTCTTAGATCGTTGTTATATCCAAGCATATTCATTTAGAACCAGAAAAGGTAAAAGTTATTCAAGAGATGTAGCCACCAAGGAACCTCAAAGAACTTTGAGGATTACAAAGGAGCCTAGCATACATTCGGAGATTTATTGCTAATCTTTCAGGGCAATGTCAACCCTTCTCCAAGCTAACAAAGAAGGGGATGTCCTTCATCAGGGACGAAGCATGTCAACAAGTTTTTAAGGACCTCAAAAAGTACCAAAACCTCCAGTGCTGGTAGCCCCTCAGGAAAACTATTCTTGATATATGTTTGGACAATGGACTATACACTTGGTGCTCTATTAGCCCAAACTAATAAGTCAGGCCATGAGCAAGCCATTCACTTCCTTAGTAGAACTATAGTAGGCGTCGAGCATCAGCACACTCCGTACAGAAAGAGTGTTTGGCCTTAGTATTCACAGTTCAGAAAATGCGATATTACTTAGTGGGCCAAACAATCCATGTATTTATCAGGTAAATCCCCTGAGAATATTTATAATTAAACCTGGGTCACTCAATTGTAGGTTAGCCTATTGGTCAATTCAGCTATCGCAGTATGGCATGCGATTTATACCATAAAAGGCGATCAAGGGACAAACCATCATTGATTTTCTAACGGAACATCCCATCTCAGAATCCTCTAAACTTTACGAGGATATTCCAAATGAAATGGCAAAAGTCAACATGAATTTCAAAGAACCAGTTTGGCTATTATTCTTTGATGGATCAGCTAGTAGAACATTTGCCGGAGTGGGTGTAGTTTTAATATCCCCACAGAATCACGTAATTCTTCGAGGGTACTCACTCACCTCGCCCTATTCTAGCAATATGTCTGAGTACAACACATTATTAACGGGACTACAAATCACCCGATTGTTGGGAATTCAGTGCTTAGAAACCTATGGGGAAGTAAACCAAGTAAGAGGAGAGTACGAGATCAAGAATGAACATCTCCTACCTTACTATGAGGCAACAATTAAAATTGCCAACTCATTTAATGAATTTTACATTGACTATGTGCCATGATACGAAAATGTGTATACACTGATGCCTTGGCTTTCCTCGTAGCCACATTGGCGCTCCCTGCTAAATCTAGCAAAAGCATTGAGATTGGAAGTCGCGAGCTTCTTTGCCCCGAAGAAATACTTGAGGCAAATGAAGTCCATACATCAGGATGGACTTTGGATCCAGAGATTGGAGATTCATCTTTGTCGACCTCATGCTCTGTGGCATATTACCGGAAGATCCCAAAGAGGCTGCCAAAGTTAAGAAAGAGGCAGAAAAGTTTCATTATAATCCCAAGCCAGGCACCTTGTACCAGAAAACACCATGTGGAGTTTTACTTTGGTGTTTATCTCAGCAAGAGCACAAGAAGTGCTCAAAGAAATGCATGGTGGGGTTTGCGGTGCTCACCAACTAGGATCTAAATTAGGAGATCAGATAAAAAGAATGGGCTTTTATTCGCCAACGTCAGACACCATGGCAAATACAAAGATGTGTAATGCTTGCCAGTTGCATGCAAACTACATATATCAGGTTGCAGAGCACCTCATCCAACTACGATTACTTGGCCATTCGAGATATGGGTAATTGATATTATTGGCCCTATAACTCCACCATTTTCTCGTAGACATCAGTTCATATTAGCTATAACCGATTACTTCTCAAAATGAGTAGAAACTATCCTTTTAAGAGAAGTGAAAACGAATGATGTGGCCAACTTTATAAAACACCATGTCATCTATTGCGTTAGTGTTCCTAGACAGATCATCAGTGATAATGACCCTCAATTCACTAGCAAGACCTATATCAAATTCTGTGACAAATTCAGAATGCAGAATGTATTCTCATCCCCATATAACCCCGCCGCTAATGGACAAGCAGAAGCATTCAACAAAACCATTGTGAAGTTTTTGCAAAAGTTTATTACCACAAGTCAGCGTGATTAGGATGAGAAATTGGCAGTTTGTCTAAGGGTTTATCGTACAACGGTAAGAACACCGACAAAAATCACACCATTCTCTTTGGTGTATGCTTATGAGGCCGTGCTATCTCTAGAAATTCAAATTCCTTCCCTTCGAGTGGCATTTGCTACAAGAACGACCACCGAAGAAAAACATAGCTAACAAATTTGGGAATTAGAAGCGTTGGATGAAAAGCGCTTAATATTTTATCAACAAATAGAGCTCTATCAAGCGTGAACATCCCGAGTCTTCAACATGAAAGTGAAAGAATGGATTTTCAAAGAAGGCAACTTGGTTTTAGCAGTCAACCAATGATCCTGACGCATAAGACTAAGGGCAACTTCTAGCCAAAGTGGGAGAGCCCATTTGTAGTAGAGATGGTCTACTCAAATGGAGCATACCGATTGATCCATCAATATGGTGATCGGATGATGATGCTAATCAATGGAAAATTCCTAAAGAAATATTATTCTTAAAGGAGTAAAGTCATCCGGCATCTTCTTCAAGATAGCTAATGAAGAAACGTTGGCTCACCGCTACAGCACCATGCCTCAACTGGGGGTACTAAATGATAATTAATCCTACGTCTCTATTACTAATAAAAGAGGAAAGGTTTGGCATGTAAGCCCAAACGAAGTCCTTGCTAATCCCATCATGTTGGGGGGTAAAAGCATGAAATACCCAATGTCATTAAGGTAATAGAAATAGAATAAGTTTCTTGCCAACCTATCATGTTGAGTAAAATTATGAACTGTCCAATACTACTAAAGCGAAGGAAAGAGAAAAAGTTTGGCATGTAAGCCCAGACAAGATCCTCGACAATTTACCATACTGAGAGGAATAGCATGGCTAGCCCAACTCAAATAGTAGTTGGTAAAGGCAAACTAAATTCATTGATGGCTAGAGATTTGCTAAAAATACCATGAAAAATCATCACAAAGTATCCTTATTCGGTCATAAGTATATCTAACTATCCAAAGCTGCTAATGCAAAAGGAAGAGAAAAAGTTTAGCATGTAACCAAACAAAATTTTTGATAGCTTACCATGCTGAGGAAAATAGTATGGCTAACTTAACTCAAAAGGTAGTCGGTAAAGACAAATCAAATCCATTATAGTTAGAGATTTACTAAAAATTCCATGACAAATCTATCACAATAGTATTCTTATTCAATTATAAGGATACATCACCGTCTGAACCTGTTAAAGTAAAAGGAAGAGAAAAAGCTTGGCATGTAAGCTCAAATGAAATCCTCGCCAATCTCATCATGCTAAAAAAAATAGTATGGCTAGCCCAACACAAACGAGGATTGGTAAAGGGTAATCAAATCTATTGATAGTTAGGGGTTCACTAAAAACCCTAATGAGATCAATCTCCTGTCACGTTAAGATTTTACCTTTGACAGCCAAATTTTTCTCATTGCTTTTCTCCCAACAGATCCAGTGATACTCAAAAAATTTTGTCACGTTAAAACCATACCTCTGACATCAATAGATAAAATCAAATCTATTTTCTCTATGAGATAAAATCCAGTTAAATATCCTGTCATGTTAAGCTTTGACCTCTGAAAGAATAGATAAACTCATACTTCATCAAGTCCAACAATACAACCTTTGATGAACTTGTCTTTGACATATTTAAGTTAAAAATTAGCTATGATGAAAATCATCTCCCTATCAAATTAATAGTTACCTCTGATAGTCAAACTCTAAGACTAAACACGTTAACAGTTACATCTGTTTAGTCAACTCATTCCTATCGTGACCAGATCCTCTAAATAGGTCGAGCTTTGAGGTATATTTAATGATATCTCTGTCCTTGCTCAAATCTCGTTATACTAAATATCACTGAACGGGTACTTTAAACATGTTAAACTCTATCTCTATTTAATCGGTTCATTACTACCAAGTTCTGAACCTCTAAATAGAATGAACCATAAGATATGTTTAATGATATCTCTATCTTTTCCTAATCTGTCATACTAGATGTCACTGAATGGTTAGGATCCTATAGAGCACGTTAACATCATATCTTTGCTTATCATTTATAGAGCACGTTAATATTATACCTCAGCTTATTATCTATAGAGCATGTTAACATCATACCTCTACTTATTATCTATAGAGCACGTTAATATCATACCTCTACTTATCATCTATAGAGCATGTTAACATCATACCTCTGCTTATCATCAATAGAGCACATTAACATCACACCTATGCCTATTATCTATATCTCCCAATCTATCATGCTAGACATCACTTGACAGTTAGGACTTAACTCTTTTGAAGACTCTTACTATTATGTCCTAAACCTCTGAATAGTTTGATTCACCATCCATAAAACACATTAACAAAAAAATGATGATTTTATTTAAAAGAAACTACACGACAACACACAATAGAGCCTTCCTTTCATTACAAATAACCAAAATATAATAATAATAATAATAATAATAATAATAATTACTTCTAAAACAAAGCTTTCAAAGAATCTTCTATATCTTGCAGCCGACGATGGAGACTCTCTCCTGTCATGGCTAAAGCTCTCCTCCGCAAATCCACTTCATCCACTGGGGGTTGTTGTGCAACTTTGGCCCTGGCTTCTTCCAACTCCTTGATGCCAGCAATGATATCATGTTCGGTCTACTCCTTGTGCCGTGAGATCTCGGATGCCTTGTCAGATAATGTTTGAATTTGGAGTTCTGAATTAACAATCGAAGTTTGAGCTTCAACAATGATTTCTCGATTGCTTCATATTGAGCTATGGTGATCTTCAATATTATGCTCGATCGGGACCAAATCCCATATTAGCTTCTTTGAAGAACCTTGAAGTCCTGCAACCACTTGGGCTTGATGCACTACATTTTGCTACAATTTGGCCTAGAGAGCCAAACTTTGGGCTCGTAAGCAAGTCACCTCTTCGTTTGTCACCTCAACAAGATTGGCCTGGCATAAATTGTTGAGCAATGACAATTGGGTCTCTAGTTCATCCCATCGAGCTCTATATTGAGTTGTTCGCTGCGGTCCTCCTATCCTAGTGATATTGTCTAAATAACTCATCATGAAAGGATGGACGCTCTCTAAGGAATCCTCTTTGTTGAAGATCTCCTCAATGCATTCACAAAAGAATTCGAGAAAGACTTCAATGCTACAACCAATGAGTTTTTCACTAAGACCAGAGGCCGGATCCCCTTTCGAACTTGTCAAAACTACTGGGAGAGGATGCGTAGCTGCTGGAAGAATGGCAGGGGGTGCTAGTTCTATTTGTGCTACTGACAATGAAGTGCCACCACTTCCAATGAATTAGCCACAACTTCTGCTAAAGTGGCCATAAGTTTTGTTTTCGAGTCCGCGGATGTCAACGGCATGGTCGCTACAACGAATGTTGACCTCAGTGGCATGTAACATGTTAGAACCATATATGTCGACAAGAAGGGCCCTCTATACTTATAGACTCTACTGAAGTTTTAAAAGAGAATACCAAAGATGTATCAACATCACCTTCAGCTAGCATAAATAAATGGTTAGATATCATTAAAAATTTGCAATATGATAATGGGGGTGAAAATATACAAATATCTGCTGGAAGAGAAGCATCGTTTACGACTATGGGAATAGAACCAGATCGTTTGGGTTTATCCACCTCTAAATCCTCTTGTCACAAGTGAGAAATTTTGTCTGTGTTTGGTTGAGGAAAATAATCATTATCAAACTCTTCCTCAGAACCAGCACCACCTAAACTGTGCCACTTACGCTAGAGTAATCTATTGGCTCCAACGAATCTGATTTGGCTATCGGGGAGGCATGAGTCATTGGAGCTCCACCACCTGAAATACAAACAAATATAAATTAATGGCCAATAAAAATAAAATAAAAAAGGGGTTAGAATCAATCTTTAAAGAGAAATGCTCACCCGAAGAGCCAAGTCCTGGCATTGGACTAGGCAACGCAGCTTCACTAAAAGTGAAAGAAAGTCATCTAGTAAGACATCTCTAGTGTAGTCCCTATTGGCTCTATAACTTTTGTGGCCCTGGCAGTTGATCCATCCTCATCAAGATCAACGATTTGAGGGGTTGGACTATTAGCAGTGGATGCCCTAAATGTAGAGAAAGCTGCAAAGCCAAGCATCTCAACCGTATTTCTAGATGGAGTCACCGAGGGTGCTATATTGGGTACAAAGGCTTGGAAAGTCGTGGCAAGTAGAAATCCTTCTGACCTAATCATAGGTTGTTCAAACACCAAGGTGGTAGCAGGAGGCTCATTTCTAGATGGTGCCATCGAGGGTGTTATGATTGGTACAGGGGCATAAAAGGTCGTGGTCGGTAGAAGTCCCCCTATTCAAAGACCAAGGTGGTAGCAGGAGGCTGGAGTTTCTTCTTCCTTTGCAGGACCCTAGTCTTCCTAGGATTTGAATGCTTAGACCTAGATGTGCCTCCGAAAGGTGGGACCGGAGCAAAAGCATCGTCTTGCCCATCCCCTTCATTATTATCATAACTAAGGAAAGTGCTCATGGATTGGAATTCATGCATGTGACCCTTTTTCGAGGACTTATAAGATGCCTCGATATTCCTTAAAAAGGAATGGTTCATCTGATAATCCCAAGGAATAGTATCTGCAAGGTGATACCAATTGCAGAACCCCATGGATGTAAAAAGGGAGAGTGATTGACTTGGAAGAATGAAGGACATCTTTGTACCTGCCACTACAAAATGATACCATCCACGCGCCCCTTCCAAAAGATTCCAATCTCGGCGAAGATGAGGATTCGGGTTGCCAACATATAATTGGTCATACCCAAATTGACGTGAAAAACGGCTTGGCGTGTATGGTTCCATAAAACAAATTCGACCTTGGCGAAAGACCAAATGGCCTTGCTGAATGTTAATGAGCCACCAAAAGTAACCTGATAACAGAGTTCTATAGCCGTCACCCCCGAGCTTGTCTTCGAGCTGATTGCTATAATTTCTTCCAGGGAACTTGGGAAAACAATGATAGATCTAATAATTTTGGTGTCGTCCAATGATTTGTCGAATCTTAGCTATATACTTTCCGTTCCAGATGCAATTCTCAAAACGCTGCACATAAGGAGTAGTATGATTGATGAGTCCTAGGGAGAAGTCATTAATCCTAGGCAAAGCAGTACAAACCAAGCTATCAGGTAGGTGAATGGTAGGTCGATACATGGATTAGGTGTTTTAAAGATGATGTTACCATCTTTATTTTCACCTGCTGAACCTTACAAAATTGGGTGACCATATCCCGAAAGCCCCATTAGAGATGGCAAACTATGGTGCGTAACAACCCCAGAGCTTGACCAAATGCTAGTAAGACCATCGGATAGATGACTTCAACGGTGATGGCTTCGCAAGGTAAAGTAGGCACTACAAAGTGCTTCAGCCATAGCATGAGGTATCTAGCAAAAATAGCATTATCTGACATGGGGGAGCTACCTGATTGTGGTAGCTTTCGAAGATGGTCCAAGCCTTGAAGCCGCCTTCATCGGATTTTGCTGTATACGTTATTGCAAAGTGGATGCCAATCCTTTCAATGATAGTGTCCATGTCATAGGAAGCTCGTATCTAGATACGGCGCTCATTATCTTCCAAATTTTGGAAAAGATATTCCACTCATGCTTTATTATGCACCCCTTGACCTTGCATCTTAGAAATATCGGCGCAAATGTGATAATGGCACATTAGCTCCCAATAAGTAGAGGATGCATTGGGGATAGCCGCGAGGCGGAGAAGTTCCTTCGCACTGGGAATGTATTCTACATAGGGGGTTTCATTTATGGATAGTGTTGAGATTTCATGCATCTCAAGAAGCATGAACCCCAATTCTCCAACAGGTGTAAGGAAGGTATTGGTTTACATGTTGTACATCTCCAATTTGCAGAAGAAGTGAGTGGAGCTGTGCGGGAGACCAAATTGCACATTTCTCACTGTGCGATAGAGGCCAAGTCTCTCTAGACGCACTTCGAAATGTGCCAATATAAAACCGGTCATCCGAGACCACCAGGATCATGGAGACAAATGAACCCATCTAGAAGTGCAAAATTTGTGAGCCGCGAACTGACCCTTAGCATATGCAAATTGATTAATAGACGTGTTAGCATGCTTAGGATGCTCTCCAATGGAGAGGTCTTTGCTGATTCTCTCAGGCAATAGACCTATAGCATCCTTTGCCAGACCATCTACAAAGGGGTCATTTCTGGTAAATTTTCTTATTTCAATGCCATGATGACCTCGAGTAATCGGCGAAGACATTACACGCAAATATAAAATCTGTTGCAGATATGTCAAAGAAAAGCTGCACTCAAGATCTGGGACAAACATGTACCGATCTCCCACCTTATTCAACCATTTAGTTGTGTTGAATAAATCATCATCTCATCTGTCGACGACCTCCCCAAAAAGAAATCATGGTTTCGTTAATATCTACCTATTCATGCCCTCAAAGACAATGTCGGTAATCAACTCACAAGTCGTAAGTTGGATGCATGTAGTGATTTTCTGTCGTCTATCATTACTGCTCCTTTTATCCACCAAAGGAACATGACCATCAAATCCGAAATGGGTTTGATTATCGGGGCCACCATGAAATCCGAAATGATGGTTCTTTGTCAGAGGATCTATTGAGTAGAGAACAACAAAAATTTTAAAAATAAACGATTAGTCCAAGCTTGACAAATTAAATAAGTCAAGCAACACAAATCAAGAGTTGGAGATAAAAATTAAACCCAAAACTGCAATGTCGCGCCAACAGAGCCCAGCAGCGACACACATTGCCAGTCCAGTTAGGCCCATGCTACGAACCAAGCACATGGTGTTCGTCGCAAAAGTTTCTTCGCTTCCTCCCATTGAATTAACTTAAATTACAATGAAAGTGAACAAGAGATAAAAAAAAGAACAAACGAGAGGATTTTATATTTTAATCTCTCTCTTTTACAATATTGTGGGATCTGTGGCGATGGGATCTGTCAAGCAGTTCCTTTGGACGATCGGTACGTTGAAATCTTCTCTTTTAAAGATATCGGCCGAATATAGACGATCTTCTCTGGTTTTGATTCGTTCAAGGCACTCTCGCGTAACTTGAACTTCTCAAAAACTCCAGAAAGAAGATGGTGACTTTCTCTGATCTTCACGAACTCAAGGCTCTGTGCATAACTTGAGTTCTCCAAGATTTCAGAAGATGATCAGCAAAGGCTTCAAGGCTCTCTCGCGTACTTGAATTGCCAAAGGATGGATAAGAGACTTCCGATGCCAAAAAAAAAGACCACTAGGGTTTCACCAGGAAGGTATTTATATCCCCAGGTTAATGCAAGAGTTTCTATCTAAATAGAACTCGCATTCATTAAGGATTCCAATCAAATATCTTAGTTTTGATGGAATTCTGATTAGACTTGATTCGGATATTTAGATAAGCCCAGAATCATAATCTCAATCAATTTGAGATTCTGGTTATCTGCTTACGCGGAGCTTTAATCGCATCAAAACGCGACTCTAAATAACCAAAACGCGGAGCTAACGCGGAGCTATTGATCATCTCCGTGTTTTACTCAAACGCGAGGCTAATATAAGCCAGACTGCGGAATCACGGAGCTATTAAACATCTCCGCGTTTTATTCAAACGCAGGGTTAATATAACCAAACGCGGGACTATTGAATTAGCTCCACGTTCTGTTGTGGAAAATCCTTTTTACTTAGAAATTTTCACTGCCAACAGAACCCCCTCCAAAGTTTTCAAAATGGCTTAGATTTCAGCAGATTTTGAAATACTTTGGATCTTCAAACTGAAAACGCGGAGTTAGAATACCAAGTCTATCTCGCGTTACGCTCACTTACGCGGAGCTAATCAGCTTCACTTCGTCTTTAGTGAAATGAGTAATTACGTCATTAATTACCCCGAGTTTCCACGCCAAATACCAAGCGACGGAAATTCTGTTTAAATAGAGCTCCCGGCTCATCTTCTTCTTCATCTCATCCGAAGAATTTCTGAGAACTCGAGTGACTCAAGAATGATCTTCAACTGATCTTCGTTCAATTCTCCATAGGATGTCTCTCCAGAGGAGTTTGGCTTTTGGCAAGTTGGCCGGCGTTAATGGCAGCAGCCGTGAAGGTAGACGCGACGGCGAACCAGTCTATGCAGCGTCTTCCGAAGGTAAAAACCTCATCTTCTGGTTTTCTAAGAACCATTCTGAGATATTTTGGCTTGGTTTATTCTGGACGAATGCTTATCTTGTCGGCGAGATCGCCGTTTTATTGTGTCGTCCCTGCGCTTGAAACGCGGGGCTTTACTAGTAGTCTCAATGAATCCGCGAGGCTATCTTTGATTAGCAGTCGCTATGAATTGCGAGGCTATCTTTGATTAGCAGTCGCGATGAATTGCGAAGCTATCTTTGATTAGCAGTCGCTATGAATTGCGAGGCTATCTTTGATTAGCAGTCGCTATGAATTGCGAGGCTATCTTTGATTAGCAGTCGCTATTAATTTGAAAGAGAAGGAAAGAGCAGAAAGGAATCTTGTCCCCCCTTTATGCGAAGTTATTGCATCATCCTCTGCGTTTAAAGCGCGAGGCTATTTCTTCAACTGTGCGCGGAGTTAGCTTAGCTCCGCGTTTTCACTCTTTTGGAAACTCTGTTCTTTTTGCAGTAAGTCCAGTCCTTCGTGAAGAGGAATGTATGTGGATCCATCGATCTTCATTAGCAGAAGTGACTCTAAGGAAGTCAGAAGCATATGCTTTACAACATAGTTGCAAGTTTCAAGCTCTGGCTCCGAGAGATAAACTCCAGAAGGGGCTGTAAATAAGGAGCTGCAGCACTTGCAGTGCAAAATTGCAGCACTTGGAGTTCAGAATTGCGCTTCAGTGCAGCACTTTCCTTTCCTCTCGTGCTTCATTTCGAATGACAGATCCTAGTTGACATTTGCAGAGGAGATCTTTTGCATGTGAACCAGGGAACTGAGCTTCAACACCCCGTAGAGAAATCTTACTGTTTGGTTATTGATGAGTTGATCATGTAAAATCGTTTGGGAGAGCTATAACTCCCTCTTTGTAATATCTTCTTTTATGAATAAAGATAAATTATTTTCCTCTCTATCTGTTGGCTTCAATAATCTTGCTTGCACAACAAACAAATGGTCAATAATTTTGGTAAAATAGTCTAAGGCTCTTCTGCGTGACTTAGACTGATAATACCCAGATGATCGGATAAGGATCATTTTTAACTTAGATGGAAGCGCTCAATTGCACTCGTCAAAAATCCAAGTCTTTCAATGAAAACGCGAAGCTAAGGCACAGGCTATCCTCGCGTTTTGTATAGTTGCGCGGAGTTAAACAACTTCGCATTTCCATAATCGCGCGAGGCTAATAGCTTCGCGTGTTGGAGAGTAACTGACCAGTCACATTCTCCGAAATTCGCACCGAATTCCAAGAGGCGGTTCCTTTCATTTAAAAGAAATCTCTATTTCTTATCCTTCTCACTCTATTTGAGAATTTTCCAGAAACTTAGAGATTCAGGCGATCAGAGTTCAGACGACCCGATTTCTTCCGACCGAGTTTCTTTAAATTTTCAGTCGATTTTCCTCAGCAATGGCACCCAAAACTCGTGCTACTTCTCGAGCGGCTCCATCTTCGACGACTGGCGCAAGCAGTGGTGGCGGCGGTCAAGGCAGCGACGCGCCAGCCCACGTTTCGCCTATCGGAGGTAAGAATCTTTCCATCGAGACTCTTTAGAACATTTCTAGAGTGATTTGGCTTAATTTTAACTGATCAATCAACTCTTTTACCGGCGAGATCGCCGTACTCCTGCCGTAAGGCTTGGAGAAAAAGAAAAAGTCTCTAACTTTCTTCTTACGCGAAGTTATCGCGTCATCCTCGCGTTTAAAGCGCGAGGCTATTTTGAGTAGCAGTCGCGCTGAAAACGCGAGGCTATTTCAAGTAGCAGTCGCGCTAAAAACGAGAGGCTATTTCAAGTAGCAGTCGCGCTAAAAACGCGAGGTTATTTCAAGTAGCAGTCGCGCTGAAAACGCGAGGCTATTTCTGCGCGGTCTAATCTTTAGCTTCGCGCGGCGCTATTCTTAACTTCGCGTGTTCTAATTTTTAGCTTCGCGCGTCCATACTTAGAGAAATTTTTCTGCCCTAGAGAAACTTCTCTCATTCTGCTTTCTTTTTGCAGTAGACTATTCGATGGAATCTCTTCCCCACAAGAACTACTTCGGATTTGCTGGGGGTTCTGATCCCTCGGGCCAATTCTGTTTCACTACCATCCTGCTCTCATACAAGCCAGACCCGAAGGAACGCAAGGAGAAGCTGATCAAGTACCACCCCACTACTGCGCGAGAAATCATAACTGAAGCGGCTTTTGAAGATGTGAACAGAAAGGCAATGGAGAAACCCGCCTTCCTCTTTGGAGACCAGATGGATCAATCAGATGAGATCCTTTCTGAAGGGGAACGTGTTTGGCTATATAACTCAGGCAAAATGTTGATGTTTTTGCCTAGAATGGATCGTAGCTATCCTCTAGTCTATCTTCAGAGGCTGGCAATGCCTCGGGAATTAAAGTGGGGACTGACTCAAGAGCAAGATGGCGTCCCAATAGGCAAATTTGGTGCAAAAGGGATTTATCAAGACGGTTCCCCCAGATGCATTACTGGCTTGCTTCCAGGCCGATTTGGCAAGGAGCTTCCAGTGGGAGAAGTCCCATCTCGTGCCCGAACTTTCTTAAGTGAGTTCTTGGCGAAGGATGGTCAGTACTCGGCTAGCGACTTCAGGATGCCTGGCTGGGTTCATTCTTCTAACAATATGTGGTGGGCACGCCTTGTTCAGTACATGCTGGATTCCCACGAGCCCATTTTAAAGGATATTGGCTTGTATAAAGCCATCAGGAATGTCCAATTCGGGTTTTCCCAGAGTGCTTATCACTTTTACTGCCTCTTGGAGATGTATAACCCTGAAACCTGTACTTTCTTTACTCCAGTGGGTGAGCTAGGGTTCGCTCTCCACGAGATGTTTGAGGTTTCTGGGCTCTCGATGGGCGAAGTCCCTTACGAGGAGTATATCCCTACCACCGATGAGTTGAACATGCTATTGGCGAGGGACGAGCGCATCCATGCCACATACTGGGAGATGATGTGCCATTATCATATTTGCGCTGACTTGACGGGTGCGCGTAATCACGGTATTGGTCACAAGAAGTGGGCCGAATATCTCTTTGCCAACTTAAATTCTAAGGATAGCTCGGCCATTATCCATGGTCATCCACCCATCTATGGCTCAGAGATTGATCACCGTATTGCTAAGGGCCGCCATCTATTATATTATACCACTGAATCCAATGAGAATGGATACGGTCCTGGCATTTCATTCAAGAGCTATCACTATCAAGCCCAGTTTCCGATCTCCAACAGAGGTCTCATTGCCGGATTTCTAATGCTGTGGCTCAAAAGATGCGTCGTGCCGTCATTGCCCAAGGAAGCGATTGCAGTGACCGTGGTATATCCAGCGGTTCTTCTTGCATACGGCCGACCCCTTGGACTCCTTCCCGCCATGGTATGCAATTTGCAATATGGACTGAGGGTGCTCTGTCGTGATTTCCTCCCTACTATTAAAGTTAAGGGGAAAGGAAAGGGCAAGTCGAAGGAGACTGCCCAGCCGAAAACTCCAAACCCTAGGGTGGAGATGCCCTACACCTATTTGATGGCGTGGCTCGTCTTGCACTGTCCCTCCTTAATGAGTGCACCAGAGCGTCGTTCGGGCGAAAAGTGCTTCCTTGTAGAACTGTATGAACGTTCTTCATGGAGGCAGAATTATATGTCCCAGATTCGGAAGACTCTTCGTAGCTTTCAGAATTACGAGATCTTCCGGTGTTTTCCTGACTTTCCCGGCGGAGGATATGGGACAAGGCTGAAAGATGCCATGGGAGCAGATAAGTTCACTACTTTATCTGCAGGAGCATTCTGGTGGCTTCTCAACATCCGTCCCGGACACTTGGTGTATCGTCAAGATCTCCAGTGTCAGATTGAGCCATATACCCCTAGTCGCTTTGCTCGCCAGTTTGGATATTCTCAACTTTATGTGGGCAATCCAAATAAAGATCTCGCTTACGAGGGGAATTTATACGAAGGCGCTCGTGGCTGGTTCCATTTTGCAGCTGGCGGGACCGAGGCTGAATTCTCCTTGCCCCAGA
The DNA here is from genome assembly GCA_036321105.1 of Dracaena cambodiana. Classification (NCBI taxonomy): domain Eukaryota; kingdom Viridiplantae; phylum Streptophyta; class Magnoliopsida; order Asparagales; family Asparagaceae; genus Dracaena; species Dracaena cambodiana. The sequence goes on along the minus strand of JAYEPQ010000012.1, from coordinate 33,857,949 downwards.
AGGTGCCAGAATTGGCCATGACCCTCAGCTCCTGCAATTGGTTCAACATTGCGAATGCTGACGTGCCCGGCTTCTCTCTCAATCGCAGTTGTTGCAAAGAGATTGAAGCCCTCTATATTAGCCGCCAGGGTGCTTCTAGGGTAAGGATAAAAGGAATGGAAGAATTCCTTGGCGCTGCGGCTGAGCCTTCGGATGTCAGCGAATCAACGATGACGCCGGTGATGATGATGACAATGCTGGTGCTGGTGGAGTTCCTCAGCCTATTGTCAGTCGTTCCCTGAGTCCAACTCTCAAACGCCGCGGCACTTTAAAGAAAAGGCCTGGTAAGAAGCAAAAATTGGGGCAGGAGACTTTGATAGATCCCCAAGAAGTGACTGTCAAACTTGCTTCCGACTTGTTGGCTTCAGCTGTACCCCCAGCGTTGGCAAGGGAGGATGAACCTGCCAAAGTCCCAAGTGTTGCTGAGATTTCAGCTCCTTCGGCCGTAGAGCCTGTAGCAGAACCTGGGGCGCAACTAATGGGTAGCGAGACGGGTACATTGCTGGAAACGACAATGGCTCCCCCTTCAAGTCCGACAACTGGACTTGTATCGCCTGGTATGGCCTTTAGCATTTTATTTTTTTGCTCGTTTATTATTTTAACGTAACACTGCTTTTCTGGTCTTCTGAAATGTAGGTGATCAACTTCTTTCGCCAATGCACTCGACTACCCAAGTAGAGTCTGACGATAGAATGGACCATTCTGGCTCTGTTGGTGGTGTGGGTAGCTCTGCTGGTGAGTTTGCGGCTGATTATTCCACACCGGCTCCTGCCTCTGTTTCCTCTTTAATTCCCCCAATTGACGAATTGGGGAGCGATGAGAGAACAGAAGTCATTATCGCAGCTGCTGCTAATGAGGCTACACCTTCTCCTAGCATGCCGTCTCCAACACCCGTTTGCTCTACTGAGACATTTCCCACGGTCGTTGGCGTGCCTTCTCAGTCAGTGATTTTAACGTCGTCCGTTGTCGTGGCTGCTGAGATACCTGCAACTCTTCCGACTCCAAGCCTTCCAGCAGGGGAGGAGAATAATTTGAAATTCTCGTTCGAAGATGCTTCTCCCACCGAAGGAGTTTCAGGCGAAGTGGTCCCATCTTCTCTTCCTATTGGTGGGGGTACCCAAGTGATCTGTACCGACGGTACTTCGTCTGGGGTCTCCAGTTCTTCCAGATCTGCACTGGCTCTATTGGTCCCTCAGATCATGAATTTAATGCAGGGACGGGCTTCTTCTTCTCCAATTCCAGCAACTACTGCTCCCTTGTTCACGACACCTCTCTTGGCATTACCTACTTTGCCTACCGACACTGCAAATCCTCTTGAAAGACTTTTCGGCTTCACTGTCGAGGATTTTATGCATTTGTTAAGAAGATGTGTCGAGATGGTTCTTGCTGGCCACGATTTCTTCAACTTCGCACGTCCACTGTTACTCCGCTATTTAGGAAATATCGAAGAATTCGGTGGACAAGATCGAGCAGCTCCATACCGGGCCCGCCTTGCAGCCTTAGAAGAGCAGGTGACCACGCTACACACACTCCGTCAGGCGGATGTGGAGGCGATCACTGAGATAGAGCTGGCGCGGCTTCGGGCAGAATCCTTATCTCGAAGAAATATTTTAAGGCAGCAGGAGGAGATATGGTCTCAGGAGCTGACAGAGCTCCAGGCCAGTCGGGAATCCGTTATTGGCGACCTGCAGAGGGTAAACTTTGGAATTGAGGAAGATCAGGCGGCCATCTCTAAAGCCCAGGAGACGATTGCGAGAGCTCGGGCCACCTTGATAGAAAATGAACTCCGATTAGGAGAATCTGTCAAGAAATGGGAGATATTGCTTGTCCAGCAGGAGCAGACTCAGCAGGAAGAGATGGCCAGGAATCGTGCCATAGAAGAATCTCGTCAGCAACAACTTACAATAAGTGATGATGAGTTGCGTAGGCAAGCTCAGCAAACCGTGGAGGCTTCTAATCGTAGAAATTTGGACGAGACAATAAACCAATTGAGACTTCTGGGAGGCCAATAGTTTCATCTCTCTTTACACTTTTATCTTCCTTGTAATAAGAACTTCGTAAGCAGGAGAGAGATAACCTTACGATGTTTCTTTGAAATTCTTTTTGTATTTTCACCTTTTTAATAAAGATGATTCTTTTGACTCTTTTATTTGCCGGCTTCAAAACAGATTTGTTTGCCCAACAAATAACCTGTCGTCAAAACGATTTATCTCGGTATCATTTATGCTCGATTTCTTGAACCGAAATAAAAAAAATTAAGTTTAATATGGGATTTTTAGCAAACCCCCAGCTATTAACGGATTTGATTAGCCTTTACCAACTACCGTTTGAGTTGGGCTACCCATGTTATTTCCCTCAACATGGTGAGTTGTCGAGAACTACGTTTGGGCTTAAATGCCGAACTTTTCCTCTTCCCTTTACTTTATCGGTATTGGGCGATTCATACTCTTACCCCAGCATGATGGGTTGGCGAGAAACTAGTTCTCTTCCCATTGCCTAGTTGGCGTTGGGCAATTCATACTTTTACCCCAGTATGATGGGTTGGCGAGAAACTCGTTCTCTTCCCATTGCCTAGTTGGCGTTGGGCAATTCATACTTTTACCCCAGTATGATGGGTTGGCGAGAAACTTGTTCTCTTCCCATTGCCTAGTTGGCGTTGGGCAATTCATACTTTTACCCCAGCATGATGGGTTGGCAAGAAACTTGTTCTTTTCCCATTGCCTAGTTGGCGTTGGGCAATTCATACTTTTACCCCAGTATGATGGGTTAGCGAGAAACTTGTTCTCTTCCCATTGCCTAGTTGGCGTTGGGCAATTCATACTTTTACCCCAGTATGATGGGTTGGCGAGAAACTAGTTCTCTTCCCATTGCCTAGTTGGCGTTGGGCAATTCATACTTTTACCCCAGAATGATGGGTTGGCGAGAAACTTGTTCGCTTCCCATTGCCTAGTTGGCGTTGGGCAATTCATACTTTTACCCCAGCATGATGGGTTGGCGAGAAACTAGTTCTCTTCCCATTGCCTAGTTGGCGTTGGGCAATTCATACTTTTACCCCAGTATGATGGGTTGGCGAGAAACTTGTTCTCTTCCCATTGCCTAGTTGGCGTTGGGCAATTCATACTTTTACCCCAGTATGATGGGTTGGCGAGAAACTGGTTCTCTTCCCATTGCCTAGTTGGCGTTGGGCAATTCATACTTTTACCCCAGCATGATGGGTTGGCGAGAAACTTGTTCTCTTCCCATTGCCTATTTGGCGTTGGGCAATTCATACTTTTACCCCAGTATGATGGGTTGGCGAGAAACTTGTTCTCTTCCCATTGCCTAGTTGGCGTTGGGCAATTCATACTTTTATCCCAGTATGATGGGTTGGCGAGAAACTTGTTCTCTTCCCATTGCCTAGTTGGCGTTGGGCAATTCATACTTTTACCCCAGTATGATGGGTTAGCGAGAAACTTGTTCTCTTCCCATTGCCTAGTTGGCGTTGGGCAATTCATACTTTTACCCCAGTATGATGGGTTGGCGAGAAACTGGTTCTCTTCCCATTGCCTAGTTGGCGTTGGGCAATTCATGCTTTTACCCCAGCATGATGGGTTGGCGAGAAACTTGTTCTCTTCCCATTGCCTAGTTGGCGTTGGGCAATTCGTTCTTTTTAGGTCAGAGGTGCTTAATTACACATGCCTAAAAGAAAATTGGGGGTTGTTCAAACTTGAGAACTAAGCACACCATGTTTTGGGTCAGAGGCGCGAAACTACGCATGCCCAAGAAAAGACTGATGGTAGTTCAAACTTGAGAACCAAACTGGAGGCGGTTCAAGGCTCTCTCGCGTAACTTGAACTGGGTACTCCAAACACACCAGGTTTCGGTCAGAGGCGCCAAACTGCGCGTGCCCAAGAAAAAGACTGGAGGTGGTTCAAACTTGAGAACCAAACTCACCAGGTTTAGGTCAGAGGCGCACAATGCGCATGCCTAATAAAAAGACTGGAGGTGGTTCAAACTTGAGAACCAAACTCATCAGGTTTAGGTCAGAGGCGCACAATGCGCATGCCTAAGAAAAAGACTGGAGGTGGTTCAAACTTGAGAACCAAACTCACCAGGTTTAGGTCAGAGGCGCACAATGCGCATGCCTAAGAAAAAGACTGGAGGTGGTTCAAACTTGAGAACCAAACTCACCAGGTTTAGGTCAGAGGCGCACAATGCGCATGCCTAAGAAAAAGAGAAGGCGCGTATCTCCAGGGGTATTAAGAATACTATTTCTTTAGAAATTTGCCATTGATCGGCATCATCATCCTGTCGCCGTCTTGATTCATTAAGCGATAAGCTCCACTGGAGTATACTTTCTCCACAACAAACGGTCCTTCCCACTTGGGTTCAAACTTACCCTTAGTCTTGTGGGTTAGCACCATTGGCCTTTTGACAGCCAGAACCAAGTCTCCTTGCTTAAAGGTCCTTGGTTTGACGTTCTTATTGAACGTTTGAGATATTCGGACTTGATACAACTCAATTTGTTGTTGAGCCCTGAGACGTTTTTCATCTAACGCCTCTAGTTCTTGCAATCTTTGCTCATCTTTGTGGCTAAAGCCACTCTTAATGATGGTATCTGGATTTCAAGAGGCAGAACAGCCTCACTTCCATAAACCAAAGAGAACGGGGTAGTTTTAGTCGGGGTGCGAACGGTGGTGCGATAAGCCCACAGGCATTCTCCTAACTTTTCATCCCAATCTCGTTTATTGGAAGAGACGAACTTCCGAAGGAGTTTAATAATCGTCTTGTTGAAAGCTTCAGCTAACCCATTAGCCGCAGGGTTATATGGTGTAGAAGCGATATCTTTGATTCTGAACTTGTTGCAGAATCTGGAGAATCCCTGACTGATGAATTGCGCACCATTATCATGAATAATCCGTCGGGGGATGCCAAAGCGGTAAATGACATGATGCTTGACGAACTTGATCACATCTGTCGTCTTCACCTCTTTCATGGGCACGGCTTCGGCCCATTTTGAAAAATAATCGGTTATTGCAAGAATAAACCGATGTCCTCTGGATGACGGGGGAGTTATTGGCCCCACAATGTCCATTCCCCAGGCTTTAAATGGCCAGCTTGCGACGGTATTGTGCAAGTATTCTTGGGGTTGATGAATAAAATTGGCATGTATTTGGCATGCATGACATCGTTTAGCGTATGCCATTGCTTCCGTAACCATGCTCGGCCAGTAGTACCCTAGCCTTCTTATACGGTCTCCAAGTTTAGGACCGGGCTGATGAGCTCCACATACTCCATCGTGTGTTTCTCTCAGCACTTGTTCTGCTTCTGCTTTCGATATGCAGCATAGCAATAGACCACCTCTTGACTTTCTATACAAAGTCTGAAGTTTATGGTCATAATAAAATCTTTGGGCCTTCCTCTTTATTGAGGTGGCTTCCTTAGAATCTTCTGGTAATATCCCATGCAAAGTATAATCCACAAACGGAAATCGCCAATCACGGGGCTCTAAATTTAAGCCAATCTGGCATACCTCTTCGGCTTGAGATACCACATCTGGGTGGAGGAGTTCTCTACTACCAATGGTGATGCTTTTAGCTTCACCTGGTGGGATTGCCAGTGTTGCGGCTAATGCGGCAAGAGCATCTGCATATATGTTCTCATTTCGAGATATGTGGTATATGTAAAATTGTTCAAAATATCCTGCTAGCTCAATAGCTAGCTGATGATAGGGGATGAGGGCTTCATGTCTGACTTCATACTCACCTGTCATCTGATTGACAATGAGCTTAGAATCTCCATATGCCTCTAGATGGTTCACCCCCAGTTGCAGAGCTATCTTTATGTCGATAATAAGCGCATTGTACTCCGCTACATTATTAGTGCACGGTTCTGTTAATGAGTAACCGTTAGGCAATATATGTTTATGTGGGGATATTAGCACAACCCCCACTCCAGCAGCAGATCGTCTCGCAGCACCATCAAAGAACATTTGCCAAGGTTGTTCTCCGGTAACTGTGTTGACTTCTGATGTCTGCTTTAATTTGGACCAAATTGGATGGTCTGCAAGGAAATCAGCGATTGTCTGTCCCTTCATGGCCTTTTGAGGGACAAAATGTATGTCATAGGGCGATAGTAAGAGCGCCCATTTTGCCAATCGGCCATTCAAGGATCCTGGTTTTGTCATCAGAATCTTCAGGGGATTAACCCGTGATATGACATGAATTGTTTGTCCCGAAAGGTAGTGTCGCATTTTCTGAACAGCAAACACTAGGGCTAAACATTCCTTTTCAATCGGGGTATACCGCTGTTCGGCCCCAATCATTGTTCTGCTTAAATAATAGAGGGCATGTTCATGGCCGTGCTAATTATATTGAGCAAGTAGTGCTCCTAAAGCATTATCCATGGCCCTTACATATATAAGGAAGGGCTGCCCAGGGACTGGCGCCATAAGAACGGGAGGTTTGGTGAGATATTCTTTAAGGTCGTCAAAGGCCCGTTGACATGCCTCATTCCATACAAAAGAAACACCCTTCTTCATAAGTCGAGAAAATGGCTGGCAACGTCCCGATAGGTTGGAAATGAAGCGTCGAATATAAGCGAGCTTTCTTTGTAACCCCCTCAACTCTTTAAGATTGCGGGGAGGCGGCATCTCGCTAATTGCTTTTACCTTTTCAGGGTCGAGGAAAATTCCTTTCGAAGTTATTATAAATCCAAGGAACTTCCCACTCGATACCCCCATGAATGACTTAGTGGGATTCATCTTCAAATGATGTTTCCTCATGAGATCAAAGACCGTTCTCAAGTCATGAAGGTGATCTTCTTTATTCTTGCTTTTGACCGCCAAGTCATCTACGTAGCACTCTACTGTTCTGCGTAGGTGTTCTTTAAATATGGCGCTCATTGCGCGTTGGTAAGTGGCACCTGCATTCTTTAATCCGAATGGCATCACCGTATAACAGTATACCCCATGTGGCATTCTGAAAGCTGTGTGCTTTTCATCATCCGGGTGCATCTTGATTTGGTTATAACCTGAGAAGCCATCCATAAAGGACATCCTCTCATAACCGCAAGTATTATCGATCATCACGTTGGTGATGGGGAGTGGAAATTCATCCTTGAGACATGCAGCGTTCAGATCTCGAAAGTCAATGCATATCCGGATTTTGCCATTCTTTTTACGAACTGGCACTATGTTTGCCACCCAGTCTGGGTGTTGTTCTTCACGGATGAACCCGGATTGTATAAGCTTGTTGACCTCAGCAACTATTGCCTCCATCAATTCCGGTCGAAAACGCCTTTGTTGTTGTTTAACAGGTTTGATATCTTCTTTTATATTTAACTGGTGTGTGGCAATTTGAGGGTCAAGCCCAGGCATATCTTCATAACTCCATGCGAACACATCTATATACTCTTTGATAAGGGATATAAGTTCCTCTTTTTCTAAAGGAGTTAGTGTGTCGCTTATGAAAATGGGTTTCGGATTTTCTTCTGTTCCCATGTTTACCTGTATTAATTTATCTTCTGCGGGCGGGTCACGCTGTTCAAAGCGGACATCCAAGAGAGTATCCATATGCCTAGCCCAAGCATCATCTTGAACGTCAATTGGTTCCTCGTCGCTTTCTGGCGCGGCTGAAACCATATTGATTGTCAAAGATTGAAACCAAGCACCGGTGCTTATATCTGAATCATGATCTGGTGAAAATGTTTCTTCTTTGGCCAAAGGACTCTCTTCATCATTTAATGGTGACGAGGGTGGAGTAGATACATAACCCAACCCCCTGCGGGTCTTCTGATAATAATCAGGGCTCTTTCCTCTTGGTCTAAACGAGGGTATGAGATTCCGCCGCCCTTTTCCAAAGTTTAATCCCGGCTTCTGGGTAAAATTATATCCCATTTTCTCCATCATTTGTCGGGACCTTTGCTCATATAAGTGAAATTGAGGTGATGTTTGTTCATCACTTTCACTACTTTGTCTCTGTCGAGGCGACGTGGCCACTTTGCCGAACATGATCGGCCTTTGGGACTTCTGTCGGGGAGGCACTTCAAAGAAGTGCCCTTGATCCTCGGTTATTTTTAATTGAGAGAGGAAGGAAGACTTGAGGGGCAAATGGTATGCCGCCAGAACTTCAAGTTCGGTCAGGCCATCCGCTTCGGTGGAGGTACAAGAGGGCTCAGACTCAGTAGCTACAGCATGCTCGTAGACTAACTTTACATTTTTATTAATAACCCATTCACTTTCTATTACATCCACTATATTATCAAGACCTAAGCTAAGATCTAGGTGAGGGTTGATTTCGTAATCACCCCCATCATCTTCTCCAAGGAGCTCGTACTCAGTGTCGGCTTCATTGCCAATGTCGTCAGGCCTTGGAGATTTGCTAAGACTGTCATTGGAGGCTTCATGTGCTGGCTTGTAGAGTGCAGCATCTGTGAAGTAATTTTCCAACCCTTTGAATGGCTACTTGTCAGCAATTAGTGTCCGGACCTCTCCTTCCTCATCGCAATATTTCATGCACTGGTGAAGAGTCGACGGAACTATCATATGAGAGTGGATCCAAGGTCGCCCCAATAAAATATTGTAGGAGGTATCAGCATCAATTACGTAGCATGTAACCTCTGTTTTCAAGTCTCTAATTTGACACCGCAATCGGATCTTACCAAGAGGATGGCTATTATTAGCATTGAATCCATAGATGGTAGTGTGTGTAGGTGTCAAGCGATGAAGGGAAATCCCCAACAGCTGCATCAATCTACTGGGCACGACGCTGAGTGCAGAACCTGGATCAATCTGAATTCGGTCCACTTTTGTGGACCCGACATATCCAGTGAAATATAAAGGCCTATTATACTTTATATTCCTCACCTGCATGTCTTCTGGAGAGAAGATGATTTGTGGGACTTGCCTCCTCACTTGATGACAGTGGGGGCAAGAGTTCCGCTCTTCGATGGCCGGCTCGACGATCTGAGCTAGGAACGACTCAGAGTCTGCCAAGGCCTCTCTTAGAGCTTCACGTGTTGATTTTGATAATCTCAACAATTCGTAAAGCGTTACTCGCGCTGGGATGTTAGCCAACTGCGCAATTATGTCAAATTCGAAGGGAGTTTCTTTGGCTCCTTCATCTCTGGTAGGATTCTTCTGGAAACGAAGTCCTTTCTGCTTCGCAGGCTTTGCGAGTTCTGCATAGATATCTTTTGGATCCACTCTAGTGTAGTCCTTAAGATATGTCTTTCCAGATCGAGTACTGGAAGGGCCTACCCCATCTTGATGGGTGGCCATAGTTTCGGGTTCTTCTTCAGAATCTGTGAAGGCTCCCGAAGCTATATATTATCCCTTTATATCCGCAGAAATGGCATTGACAACCCGCTTCTTCTCTAGACCTTTTGAAGCAGTCCATTGTTCATCTTCCAATAAGTCGGGGTGAACCCACATAACTTCCCCCTTTTGGGTTGTTACGGGGACAAGTCCCTCTTGGGCTTTGTTGTGCGGATCAAGATTCTTCGTGACCATCTTACCCTTAGGGATTGGGGTCACTCCTGCGGGAAACTCGTGGGTTCCAACCACTATGGTTGCCATATTGGCAGTGACCTTCTTCTGCTCTTCCTTAAGCGTCAGAACCCTAGCTTCTATTTGTGCTTGGATCCTGTTCTTAAGGGGAAAACAATCCCGGGTGGGGTGTCCAACATTCCGGTGATAGAGACAGTAGTTGGGATCTTTTGTCTTACCAACGTCTTCTGGCTTCTTATTCTCCGGAAGTTTTAGCATTCCCTTCTTTTGGAGCAGGTGAAAGAGGACTGGTGTCTGTTCAGTTTTGAAAGTGTAATTCCTTTCTTGCTGCAGTCTAATTTGCCTTTATCCTCGCTGACCTTGAGATTTCGGCTCTGGCGGAGGACTGGTTTTCTGAGGAGCAGTTTCTGATGACATTACTGCTTTCCCTTTATTCTTGTTGCTGTTGTTTTGGGTATATGATTTACTACCCCCAGCACTTTTTGGCCCGCGGGACTCTTCAACTCGGCGAATCAAGTCTTCAGCTTGCTCTCCTTGTTTGAGCAGGTCCCTCCACGTCTTAGACTCTACGGCCCCCATTTTGAGGAGCACATTGGTCTTAAGGTTGTGTCGACATGTCTCGACTAGAGTTTCCTGGATCATTCCGTGTTTACAATGTACGGACTTCTCCCGGAACCTTTCTATGAAATCTTTAACCGCTTCTTGTTCCCCCTGCCTAGTTGCAAGGAGGGAGTGAACCGTAATCTCGGTGTCATCCTCGAAGAAACGTGAGAGAAATAATTTCTCAACATCTAACCAGGTATTAATAGTACCTGGGGGCAGCTGCATGAACCAAGTAAAGGCAGGCCCTCGCAAAGTACTTGCAAATACTTTGGTCATGATGGGATCATTACCCATTAAGTGTCCTGCTTGGGACAAGAAATAATAGATGTGCTGACTGGGCGATCCCTTCCCGTCATAGGGCTCCAACTTGAGCGGCTTATACTTTGGAGGATAGGGTACCACGTCCCATTCTGCTGGATATGGTCTAGAGACTCCTGACTCCTTCAACTCTTTTTTACGCATCAAGACTTCGAGTTGATTCTGTAACTTTTCAAGCTTTTCTTCATGCGGATCATGGAAAGAAAATCTATCTTCTTCCTCATGCATCGAGTGGGCTTTCTCCTCCTGTTCTTCTTCATTTGGATTCTTCTTGCCCTGTTTAGCATTATCTTCAACAACTTTTAAAAGTAGCATCTTAAGGTCTTCAATCGTTTTCTGTTGCTCTCGAATCATTCTTTCTTGAGTCTCAAATCTCTGATTGATATCACCAGATTTATCTGCCATGTGCGATGCTGACTTCTGTAGCCGAGACGATATAGAGGATGGGGGCGAGGCTATAGCGAAATTATCGTTGTTCTCGTTGTAAGAACCCCCTGCGAGCTTCTTATAATTTCGGGGCGGGACGGCTCCTGATCTTAGTCGAGTAATACGATGAAGTTCATCATCACTCGATTCTAAATCATCATCCGTCTCTGCAATTTTCTTCCCTTTTCCTACCATGTTGGAAGTTACAGCTCTCCCTTGTTTCAGGGGAGTGGTTCTTGTCTTCTTAGCAGGATTCTGGTTTGACTCATTTAATCGGTCGAACACAGATATCCTGTTCTTGCTGCAGCCACAGTTATTCATCACGGCTGATACTGCTGTCATAAGTTGCTGGCAATGGCAACTATGTTCAACTTGAAGTTGGTCTATGCCTCTCTTCTTAGAGAGATGCTCCCTGAGGTCAGTGCCTCTAGCCATGAAATCAAGAGGTCCATTCAACTCTTGAGAGTGTTTAGGAATCCACTGAAGCTTCTTTGATTGATCAACCCTGACTCTGGGGTCGAACCGATCCTCGCGTGGCTTAGGAATAGCCTCGCGTTTCACATTGCGGGCCTGAAGAATAGCTCCGCGCTTATCCATACTAGCCTCGCGTTTCTCGCTGGTTTGGTGTGTCCTTGGAAGTTTAGCTTCTGGAATAATAGCCCCGCGTGAAGGGAAGTTCTTGCACGCTGGCTTATCTTTGCGATTAACGCAGATCATAGCTTCGCGCTTAGCGCGGTTTTTACGACTGACAACTATCTGCCAATCATCTTCCCGTTCTTTGTGGGTATCAGAAGTCTTGCGTTTATTGCAAGTATCACTGGCTTCGCGTCTCTCGCTAGGCACAGTAATAGCCCCGCGTGAAGAATCACACGCTGGCTTTGAATAATTTTTATACTCGCGTAACTCGCGAGTGTTGGGTATTCTGCGACTAGCGCAACCCTTACTGGCTTCGCGTCTCTCGCTAGGCACAGTAATAGCCTCGCGTAGAGAATCACATGCTGGCTTTGAATAATTTTTATACTCGCGTAACTCGCGAGTGTTGGGTAGTCTGCGACTAGCGCAACCCTTACTGGCTTCGCGTCTCTCGCTAGGCACAGTAATAGCCTCGCGTGGAGAATCACACGCTGGCTTTGAATAATTTTTATACTCGCGTAACTCGCGAGTGTTGGGTAGTCTGCGACTAGCGCAACCCTTACTGGCTTCGCGTCTCTCGCTAGGCACAGTAATAGCCTCGCGTGGAGAATCACACGCTGGCTTTGAATAATTTTTATACTCGCGTAACTCGCGAGTGTTGGGAATCTTGCGTAACTCGCCAGTATTACCAGCCTCGCGTGGAAAATCACACGCTGGCTTTTCCTTGCTTTTAAGGCAAGTTGTATCTTCGCGTTTAACGCGGTAGAGATTGGTCTCGCGGGTAACGCGAGCCAATTTGCGAGGGACCATAGCCTCGCGTCCTCTAGAGTTAGCTCCGGGTCCAAGGCGGGCTTTGAGGGCTCTACGCCTCGCTCTCCGGTTCCTGTTCCGGAGTTGGGTCCTGGTCAGTCCAGTTCCCATGTCTTCTTCGGCAATCGGAAGCTCTTCCTCGACTAGGATTTCTTGTGTGGACTCCGGCGCTATAACCGTAGTCTCCAAGGATCCCCGTCTCTCGGTGGATACCTTTCTACCCGTCACTCGGGTATTGGAGTACATACGGCGATAGTGCCGTGTCTCATCCAAGTCACCTGATCCGGAGGAGAGGAACTCCTCGTACTTCTGCTGGTCGATTTCAACGACCAACGTGTCTACTTCGGATCCGATCAAGTCAACGTCCGATTGCGCCACAATCTCTTCATCAGTGAAAGAGATGGCTCCCACTGTGGTCGCCAATTTGTTCGTCGCAAAAGTTTCTTCGCTTCCTCCCATTGAATTAACTTAAATTACAATGAAAGTGAACAAGAGATAAAAAAAAGAACAAACGAGAGGATTTTATATTTCAATCTCTCTCTTTTACAATATTGTGGGATCTGTGGCGATGGGATCTGTCAAGCAGTTCCTTTGGACTATCGGTACGTTGAAATCTTCTCTTTTAAAGATATCGGCCGAATATAGACGATCTTCTATGGTTTTGATTCATTCAAGGCTCTCTCGCGTAACTTGAACTTCTCAAGAACTCCAGAAAGAAGATGGTGACTTTCTCTGATCTTCACGAACTCAAGGCTCTGTGCGTAACTTGAGTTCTCCAAGATTTCAGAAGATGATCAGCAAAGGCTTCAAGGCTCTCTCACGTACTTGAATTGCCAAAGGATCGATAGGAGACTTCCGATGCAAAAAAAAAAGACCACTAGGGTTTCACCAGGAAGGTATTTATATCCCCAGGTTAATGCAAGAGTTTCTATCTAAATAGAACTCGCATTCATCAAGGATTCCAATCAAATATCTTAGTTTTGATGGAATTCTGATTAGACTTAATTCGGGTATTTAGATAAGCCCAGAATCATAATCTCAATCAATTTGATATTCTGGTTATCTGCTTACGCGGAGCTTTAATCGCATCAAAACGCGACGCTAAATAACCAAAACGCGGAGCTATTGATCATCTCCGCGTTTTACTCAAACGCGAGGCTAATATAAGCTAGACTGCGGAATCAACGCGGAGCTATTAAACATCTCCGCGTTTTATTCAAACGCAGGGTTAATATAACCAAACGCGGGGCTATTGAATTAGCTCCGCGTTCTGTTGTGGAAAATCCTTTTTACTTAGAAATTTTCACTGCCAACACATGGCACGTGCTCTGCGCACCCCGGGGGGATGCGTGCTCTACACCCCAGTGCGCATACCCACGCACAACAGTGTTCCCGCGTGCAACAGTGTGCAGGCGCCCGCTCGCAGCAGTGTGCACGCGTGCGAGCGCCTGCACACAATAGCGCATGCATGTCCCAGTGCTTGCATTGGCCTAGCCCGGGGTGTGCCTGCTGCACCCCCAACCATAACACGCACAGCAAAGCAGCATGCCAAGCAAGCATATATAGTGTCTCTACGGCGCGACATCTTTTATATGGCGGACAACATAATGCCGCATGCAAATTTATGTTTAAAATGAAATTTCTTTTGTAACAATCGTGAAAGCGATGTTAAAAACGAATAACCAATTTTTCTATTGAATAGTAATGCTTCAGCAAAAAGAATATATTCTTCTTTCTTACTTGATAGCAGAGAAGAGGGATGGACGCTGGCAGTAACACCAGCATGTCGATCCTTGGAATTAAAACCTTCCATGCAATTGTTTGAGGAGGCCATTGAATTGGTTATTTTTCAGCAAAAAGAAGAAAGAGAAAAGGATGAAACAGTTTCTCTGAATATGGAGACAATGGATGGAGTGATTCTGGGTATTTATAATAAACAGTTAACCTAGATTTCAAATAGGGATATGAATTAAAATTTATAAGGATACAAATAACTAAATCAAAATGTGGATCGAAATAGATATCTGAATCCAAATATGACTTGGGGTATCTATTCAAATCCTTTTCCCTATCCAAATCAATATTCTGATTTGCGCATAGACCCTCATCAAAATCCAAAAAGATTTTTGGACGTGTCAACACCCAATTCTAAAAGAATCAAACTATTTTGAAATTCTTTACAAATCAACGACGGAATTTTGAAAACTTTGGAGGGGCTTATGTAGATGCCACAAATTTAAAAAAAGGTAGAAGTCGCCCATATGCGCCTGAGCAGGTGCAGGAGTGCCCGTGCGTGCACCTAAGGGCACCCACATGTGTAGTCCTGAGCACGCGCCCGGCTATGGGGTGCTACATGAATTTTGCCACGATCTTTGAGGCGGAAAAATTTAGAGGGAACGGTTACGTTCCCTCAATCTATAAAAAAAAAGCAAAGAGTTCACAGAAAGAACAGAGTTCAGAGAATCGAAAGTTTAGAAAAGAGAAAGAGAAGTCTCATGAGCAATTTTCTTCCCAAGAGCTTGGCACAAAGGAGTTTCTGTTCGGACCATCAACAGAATGCAGAAGTAAGGCTCCACCGCTACTAGAATCCCACAAAAATTAAAAAAGAAAATTAAAATCAGTGATTTCCCTAATCTTGTAACTCGATTCTAAGTTGTAATTTTCTTTTTATTGCTGTATTTCAAATTAAAATTTGCAATGGATGGAAATTCTCAATTTTCGGCCATATAGTATGCAGTTATAAAATAAAGACTATTAAGACGAGTTGTATGCTAAGACAACATGTTGTGCTCATTCTCAGTATTTGGCATCTTTTGAATAGAAAAGGGCATTTTGGTTTACTTTCAGTGGCCTTCTATAAATAACTGGTATGATATGCAAGTAGGGATGATGTTTACTCCTACCAGAGTGTCAAAGGTTAAGCGTACTCTTTTTAGGGGCTAAGTAGTGCCTCAATGGAAGTACTGAGATGTTAGGAGTTCATATGTGAGTATACTCCACATCGGATAGAACAAAAAAAGTCTATGAATTTGAATACAAAGTTGGAGTCTCTAACTATTAGCTTATGTTTTTAGGTCAAATTGGTTCTCAGGTTTATGTTTAGACCCATCATACTCTCTGGGGGCCCAACATTTTCTCCCCAATAACTAGTATCAGAACTCAGATTGAGTTCAAGATCGAGCCAGGTTGTGGTTAGGTCAAGAGTCCAAATTATGCCCAAGGGGGAGTGAAACCGGTTGAAGCTTGAAGTGGTCAGGTGGCCCTATTAACTTTGGGTCTAGTTGTGGATGGTTTAGATTAAAGTTGAGATCTTATGAATGGTGATGTTGAGATCGGGCGTATACTCACAATGAAGGGACGGTGCATCACATGGATGGTTTAGATCAAAGTGTAGATGATTGTGGTATACTCACAATGAAGGGGGAGAGTATAGTCCCACATCGGATAGGACAATACAAAATTGGGACTTTTACCTATTAGCTTAAGTTTTTGGGTCAGATTGAGAATCCTATTAGTTTAAAATTTTGGATCAAATTGGTTCTCAGCCATTTTCTCCCCAACATGGGATTCACTTGAGGATCAAATGTGCAGTTAGAGATCATCTCTTTCTAATACCTCTTCTTGTTTGTTTTCTCTTGCCACAATCAATGGATCCTTAGTCTGAGCTTGTAGAGTATCACTGCAAAGGTAAGACTCCATCACAAATTATTTAACTTATTTTATTTGATAACTAATCAATAATATGAAGAAAAGTTGTGTCGATATATTCATGAAGTGATCTATTGAGTGTGTTTATTGCATCATCTACAAAAAGCGCACACTCTCAAATCTCTCAAATCTCTCTCCATTAATTTTCTCTCTTTCTAATTTCATGTTTTTTTTTCCTTAAAGGTGTGATTAGCCATGTCTTCATCTTCCTCTTCTTATCAGTCAAGGATTATAGATAGAATCCATGTCATCGCTCTGGCACATGTGCTTTCTGTACTGCTTGTAGAAACTTGTTAGAAAGAGATGAAGAATAAGTACCAAAATATGCTAAAGATCTTGTAAATCTATTAATTGATTGAAAAATTGTGGTGAACTTGCTATTGAATTTGAGAGTTTGACAACAACAAACCACGGGTTAGATAGGAGTACCTCAAGGTTAAAACTTTGTGATTATTGTACGGCTCATAGGCTGAGATGCACGGTTCCAATACTGAGGTGCAAAGACTTTGAGACTTAACTAGCTAAGGAGAGAGAAATTATTGAGAGGAAGAAACTGACCCACGGGAAGCTTCTCGGTTGGAAGTGTAGGTGGTTTTTTTTTGTGTTTGTTCTCACAATAATTTCTAAGTAAGGTTTTTTGTTTGGTATATGTCAGGTACCAAGCACACTCATGTACAACCAGGTATATGATGGCTATGAACTTGATATAGAAAGTTAAATATTTCCCTTGCAGTCATAAAATCAGGGGTTAGTTATAGACATTGTTGCACTTATATCTCCTAAAGAATTTTTATTAGCAACTCATGGACATTGTGATAGGGACTTTCTATTACAAAAATTAGCAACATGCCTCATATTGGTTGAGATAATGCAAAAAATTTAAGCTTGAACATGCAAATAGTCAAACAAGCATCTATATGTTATAGTAAACATAAGCCAATACAACTCAATCGCAGCCTAGTAGGTATTAGTACAGATAAAATCACAGTAACTCCAAACCCAACCTGACATAACACAAAGACAACGATGCGGCACAAATAGCCTGATAAGTATATGACCAGGAAAAATTACTTCTTTTAAATTCGACCTTATATAACTAAAACATAACCCGGTACAACATAATCACAGCCTTATAAGTATACATCCAGAAAAATAACAAAAGCTAACATACAATTAACCTGATTCAACACAAAACACAATGTGATACAGCTCAATCAAAGCATGGTTAGTGTATGTCTCGGAAAAAGTCAGTTGCTTTAAACCCACCCTGATGCAGCATAAGCCCAACCTGATATAACTTCCAAAGTAGTCTGGATCTATATTCTATAGCACATTTATAGTTTCACCATTGTGTGTCTGATGCGGGTTACAAATAAATTGACCATCATGATGAATTTAATATCAAATATTTGGTTACCATCGAAACCTGCAATATAATAGTACTATAAGCTTCAATAACCCAAAAAAGTCTATGTTTTAGAAGTTATGTATTCCTAATCTTCTATAAGTTACTATATCCTAACCTTCTATAGTTTAGTATCAATCTTTCTTAATTAATTTACTTTCAGTAGATCGTACAATTATCAATAAAGAAATTTTACGGTGAGATAAATTCTATATGTACCCTTATATTCCTTCCGTCAAAAGCCCATTTACTCTACTTGTAATGCTCATCAATCCTAACATCTTTTTATTAGTAAGTCTATAAAAAAATCCGCAAAGTATTAGGGCTTTTGCATCATAAACTCTAGTTTTGTAAACAAAAATATCAGAGCTTTGCAACATAAAATGTCTCACCTTTCAGCATGAAAGTTTAAATTAGGGATTTTGATTCCAGGTTCGAGTGCATATTGTTAAAGAGTAACTTATAATTTCGAGAAATATGAAGTCAAAGTCAATGAGCAAACTAATTAGAGGTAATATGAAGACAAAATCAATGAGCTAATTAATAGCAAAATGTGAGATCAGAATCAATGGGCAAATTAATTGGAGGTGATATGAAGGAAAAATAAATGGGCTAACTAATAGCAAAATTTAAGGTCAAAGTCAATGCATGTGATTCATAAGTGGGTGGATATTTGAATGGTTGTTAGCAAAAATTTTTAGAAAAGAAAATAAAAGGAGGGATTGATATTTCAAGCCAAAACGGCTAATACGCGGATCATCTATTAAAGAGAGATCCGCAATGAGAGCCAAGAAGATGCTACCCTCATAAAATCGCGTTACTTATTATCCACAGCTAAATTGGATCCTCATCCTAAGAGACTTGTGTATCAGGCTAAACAAAGGCTGATAAATGTGGACCTTTGAAGGTCATGTATTGTCTCCAAAACCTTAAAAATATAAACTTATTTCTTTTTATACTCAAACGCGAATTTTCATCCAGGGAGATCCGCGCAGACCCTTAAAATCATGTTTCAATACTAACGCAGATCTAATCCGCGACTGAAACTTAAGTTCTCGTTATGGCCCACAAAAGTTTATAAAAACCAAAGATAACCCTGTTTCAGTATAAACGTGGGCCCAGTTAAAAAGTTAACACGTGGATCATCAACTATGGAGAGATCCGCATTTTTAACTATCTTTTAAGCTCGTGATTAGAGCTAAATATAATTAAAACGCGAATCTCAAAGGCTCGCGTTTTCACTTCAAAATCTCAAAGGATAAAAACTATCTTTATTTATAACCAAATGCGGGTCTAATCAAGGAAGACACGTTGTTGGGAGATAAATGTGGATCATCTACCATAGAGAGATTTATATTTGACCTTTCTTCCCAGCTCATATTTGGAGCTAAATATAACCAAAATGCAGGCCACAGAGAGACGTATTTTCATTCTAGAGCCTTAAGAGGTGGAAATCATCTTCACTGACACTTAAACGTGGGTCTGAGCATGCCACACTAGCTACTAGAAGCTAAAATACGGATCTAAAGACTGAGATTTGCATTCCAATTATAAATTTAGAGGATTAAAGACTTCAGTTATAAATCATAGAGATTTAACACAAATCTAACTGATTAAAAGATAGAGAATTAACTCTCAAATTAGGGAGGTCATTAATTGAATAGTTATACTAATTCAAAAATCTCCAGACCCTTATAAATATTCAAAAACTGGGCTGGAAGAGGGGTTACACATACACCATAACTTCGTGAACCGATTGGTTAATCATCTCCACTTAAGCACTTGTGCTAAAAGCCTATAGCCATTGCATCTAAGAACTTTACGAAAACCGTCAACTATAGAACTTGTTCAGAGTGTCAACGGAGAGCAGGATCGTCCTTCATGACTATAATAGAATCCAACATTAAACAAAAAGGAATTATTTTTCTCATCTTCTATAAATGGGCAAGCATTCATACTATAAACTTTTATTGAGAAGTTTTCAATAAAAATTTAACTTTATTGCAAACAATTGCAATCTCTATAAATAGAGTTTTTGAATCATAAAGCAGGTAAGCTAAAAAGCTAAAGCCAAAGAGCTAAATAAAAATAGTCATTTTCTCCCCCTCTTACAAAATAGAATTTGTTCTTATCTCTGCTTTGATTCTTCAATATTTTGCTATCAATCCATTAATACTTCCATCTGCAACAACAAATTTGGCATCAGAGCAAGGTTAGTTCCCACTCAAAAAAAGACATTATATTTTTCTTCTATCAAAAACCTAATTCATCATGGAAATATTCTTTTCATCTGCACCATCTTTGTTTAACTATTCTCAAAACCTTATCCACATATTTGATAGTGAAAATTATGATTATTGGAGTCTCCAAATAAAGACTCTTTTCATCTCCTAAGAACCTTGGGAATTTGTGGAAGATTGATAGGAAGAAGCTGAAGAGTCGGCAACATTTGCATCATGGACATCAACCAAGTAGAAAGAGTTCAAAGAAAACAAGAAGAAGGATGCGAAGGCACTTCTCTTTTTCAACAAGAGATGAGGAAAGCAATCTTTCCCAGAATTATGGCAGCCTCCAAATCAAACGAGATTTAGAATATTCTCAAGCAAGAGTTTAAAGGTTCTGAAAAGATGATATCCACCAAACTGCAAACTCTTTGGAGAGAATTTAAAAATATTCTGACGAAGGATAATGAATATATGAAAGTATTTTTTTAAGAGTAACTTCTATAATTAGTCAAATTTGAAGTTACAAGGACACAATTGAAGAAAAGAAAATTGTTGAAAAAATATTGAGAAATTTACCATCTTCATGGGATCACATTGAAGCTACAATTGAAGATCCAAAGATTTATCAAAATCTTTTATGAACTAATGGCTTCCTTAGAGTCACATGAGCTTAGAAGAAGCAGGTCTTCAAGCAGAGAGGTGGAGCGCACCTTTTATTTAAAGGTGCAGTTGTCAGACAAAAGAGGAGCAGAGTCGGAAAAGGAAACAAAAGAAAGGAGATATTTTCAAAAGAAGTAACAATTAGAGGTGCTTAACGGGCTGTGCCCGACCCGGCCCCGGCACGGCCCGTGCCCCGCACGAGCGTGCCGTGCCACCGGCACGACACGTTTGCCTGGGCATAGGCCCGGGCTCGGCCCGCCGGCACGGCACGGTGGGCCCGTGCCGAGCCCGTACCGGCCTATGTTATTTAAAAAACCAAAAAAAATTTAAAGAGGATACTTAGCTTCATTTAACTAGATTTAACAAGAAGTAATAACAATAAAAAATATATTATATTATATTTAATCTCATTACATTCATATAATTGCTCTATAAATCTCTTTAGAAGTTATATAAAGCCCGAAGAGAGGGGAGAGGACCCTAGCCGTTACCCTCAATTTGTTCTTAGTATTTTTTTCATAGAGATTTATGAGTTAAAAATTACAAAACAAATTTTGAAAATACATGAAAATCCTTACAAATTTAAATAATTTTAATCATTCTTCATTTTATTCTGGTAAGTCTAAGGTTTCTAGTACAACTTCATTAGTCAAGTCTTGTTCCCTATCTTCTGCGTTGTACCAATCTTTCAAGCAGACACACATCTCCAATGTGTCCGACGCCATTGAGGTTCTCAACTCCGTGAGCACTCTACCACCTGCGCTAAAAGCAGACTCCGATGCTACAATAGACACCGGAGGAGTTAGTAAATCACGGGCCATATTGAAAAGCACGGGATATGATTTTTCCTGCGATTTCCACCATGCCAAAATATCAAAGCATTCATAATTTTCAGGGGATGCGTTATCTTCATAGTTAGCTCTCTCTAAATAATAATGTAATTTATTAAAATATGTACTAGTTTGTCTTGCCTTTTCTCGGTGAAATATAGATGATATTATTGGATTACAAATTTTGCTAGTAGATGGTTCTTTTATAGTTTGTGCTGACACCATACATATCTTCATATATTTTATATATAATATCTAAATATATTTTAATATCATTAAGTAAATCCCTCACATTATTTTTATAAAACATATTTGTATAAAATAAATCTATTAATATTTCAAGTCCATCTAACTTGCAATGGGGATCCACAACAGTTGCAAAATATAATAAGTATGGAAAATCTTTAAAATATTTATTAAATTTAATTTCCATAGGTTGAACAATAACTTCAAGTATAGGGTGATTTCTACATTTATTAAAAATTGTATTAATTTCGGTTAGAAAATATAATGCAATGTGTGCAGTTGGGTAATAAGTTCCTGACAGTTCTCTAGTTGCATTTTTAAATTTGCCTAAAAACTTAGAAATGCAATGCAACTGGTACCATTCATTATTATCTAAACTATACATTGGGGACTCCATTTCATTAAAAGTATTTATTATATTTTTATACTGAATAGCTATGTTTAATATTTTATATGTAGAATTCCATCTTATTCTAACATCTATAGGTACAATTCTAGATGATATTTTCAGATTTTTATATATTTGTTTAAATGCTTGTCTTCTTGGCCCACTATCTTTAAGAAAAAGTAATGTATAGCTAAGTTTCATTAGTGAATCATTTACTATTTTTAATCCATCTTGAATGCATAAGTTTAGTATGTGGCAAATACACCTAACGTGGAATAATTTTCCATCTAGAATTGGTTTTGTAATATTTTTAAGAATTCTAATTGCGGTCGTATTTTCAGAAAAATTATCCAAAGAAATAGTAAATATTTTTTTCTATTCCAAAAGCTGAAAAAACACTTAGAAGGGATTGTGATAAATTATGTGTATTGTGAGAAAATTCAAATACCCTAAACCCTGTTATTCTTGTATGCACCAATCTTGATCTATATAGTGTGCCGTTACGCATAAATAATTAGTCATATTTTTAGCTTCCCAACAATCTGCAGTTATAGCAACTCTAAAAATTAAAGAAGTAAAAATAGCTATTAAAGTGTCCCTCTGCTCTTTATATAGTTTGAACATGTCGGATGTAGATGTTGAACGTGGAACCTTTTTATATTCGTCAGTAAATGCTGATTTACAAAATCTTTCAAATTTGCGATTTTCCGAAAAAGTAAATGGTTGTTTGTCATGTATTATAAATCTTGCTAAATGTTCTCTTGTTTTAATTGGATCATATTTACGTATACCTAATGATCCACCAAATGTGGTTATTTGTGTTTGATGTGGTACATTTGGTGGGTGAGTTTTTTCTATGTGTCTTTTAAGATGACCAGCTCTGTTATCTAAAGGAAACGAATAAATTTTTTGACAATATTTACACTTAGCTTTCCTAACACTATTTTCTATTATTTTTTTCAAAATGTTTCCATATGTCTGATCTAGTAGCCCTAGTAGATGAGTTAGTTTGTGTTTCGGGTATGATTGTATCAGTTTGTTCTTTCTCAGATACAAAAAATGCTACTTGAGGAGATTGTTCTAAGGGTTGACATAGATTTTGATATTCTTCATCAGTTAAAAAAGTTGAAAAAGAACCCATAGCTTGAGAGCAAGAAGCGCCAGACGAGTGTGGATCCATTTTAATAAAATCCCAAAAAATAAATTAAAATTCTCAAAAAAACCAAACAAAAAACTTTAAATTATAAATACCTGTTAATTGGTGAGCTAGTTGAGAGAGAGAGTGAAATATCTTGCTAGAAGATGAAGCTGCAAACCGAAAAAGCGAAGAAAACCTTGCTTCAATGAGAAACTTGCTTGGATCTTGTTTGGGAGACTTACTTGCTTGAGACTTCTTGATCACTTGATTGAAACTTGCTACTTGTTTTGCTTGAGACTTCTTGAGGATTAAAGATTTTAGAAGATTTTTGAGAATGAATTTGGTTGTATAAGAATGATGAATGGTAATAGAGGAGATAATGAGGTATTTATAGAGAAAGAATGGTTTTAATTTGCAAAAAAAATTACAAAACCCCCTCCCAACGGCTATTTTGACCGTTGGGGGAGAAATCTGCAATTTAAAATTACAAAAAACCCCCTAACGGCTATAAAGCTCTTTGCAAATAAAAATTTGCAAAAATCCCCTAAATTAAGCCTAACGGCTATTTTTAAAAAAAAAAAAATATATATATATATATAACCCATGCCGGGCCGTGCCTGGCACGTGCCAGGCATGGCCCGGCACGGGCGAGCCACGCCGTGCCACCGGCACGGCCGGCCTCGGCTCGGGCACGAGGTGACGGGCCGGGCCCGGCACGGCTCAGCTCACTCGAGCCGTGCCGGGCACGTGCCGGACCGGGCGTGCCCAACTGGCTGCCCGGCCCAGTAACCAGCCCTAGTAACAATGGAGAGGCGACCATAAACAAAAGAAGGCTGAAATAAATGATCATGCACCAAAAAGAAGGTATGACAAAAATAAAAAAAATTCAAAAGCTAACTTTACCTCCTACTGCTGAATTTGTGAGAAGTCTGGTCATAATACAAATTATTGTAGATATAAATGCACTAATGAACAATTGTTAATCACTCCCGAAAGTATTATTAGTTTCAGAAAAATAATGAAGCTAATTTTAGTGAGACAGATCATTTATTTTACTCTTATCTTAATTCTCAATCAGAAGCAACAGATATTCGATATTTGGATCGTGGTTGCAATAATCATATGATAGGAAATAAGAGTAGTTATGTGAAGCTGGATGAAGAAGTTAAATATGAAAGTAATATATCTTTATTATGGCATTTACGATATGACCATTTAAATTCTAAAAGCCTAAATTTGTTAAAAGTAAAGAGTATTGTAATTAGACTCTCACACATAAAAGAAGAAAATATTTGTGATGGATGTATTTTTGGAAAGATCCATAGATTACCTTTTGTTAAAGTTTCATGGAGAGCTAAAACTCTATTAAAATTGGTACATGCTGATGTTTGTGGCCCAACTCAAACTCCTTCAATATGTGGCAAAAGATATTTTCTACTATTTGTTGATGATTATGTAGAATGATGTGGCTTTATTTTCTGAAGGAAAAATCGGAAATGTTTTCTCTATTTGTTTAATTTGAAGCTTTTGTGGAAAAGCAAAGTGGCCACAGATTGAAGATGTTAAGATAGGACCAAGGTGGAGAATTTACTCCTCCAAAGTTTCAAAATTATTGCAAATCTCAAGGGATAAAAAGGAGCTGACAGTAAGGTACACTTCTCAATAAAATGACATTACAGAAAGAAGAAACCGATCTATAGTAGAGATGGCTAGAAGCATGTTTAAAAGTAAAAGCAAAAGCCTTCGAAATAATTCTTAGGCTGAAGCAGTATCTACATTGTTTATATTTCGAACAAATTGCTTACAAACGCAGTGCTAAACATGACACCATATGAAGCCTGGTATGAACAAAAGCTGAAGTTGATTTCTTTAAGTATTTTGGTTGCATTGCTTACGCACATCTTCCAACACAGAATAGGAAAGAAAATTTTGATGAGAAGGTGGAAAAGTATATTTTTAATTGTTATAGTGATAATCCAAAGCTTACAAATTATTTGATTTTAAAAATAGTAACTAGTTATTTCAAGAGATGTTATTTTTTATGAGACAGCAACATGGAGTTGGAAAAAAGAATAAGTCATACCACCAAAGATCATTGAATAGAAAAGCAAAGGATCCACTTCAACCAACGAAAACTCACCAAGTCCAAGATTTGGAGAAACATCTTCAGATACAGAATCACCGCCAAGAAAGGTGTGTTGTTTACAAGATATTTACAACTCTTGTAACATGGCATTTTTCTCTTATGAACCATAGAAATTTGAAGAGGTTGTAAAAGATAAAGGCTAGATTAAAGTAATGAACAAGGAAATTGCAATGATCGAGAAAAACAAGACGTGGGAGCTAGTTGATCTGCTAGAAAGAAATGAGGTGATTGGACTCAAGTGGATCTACAAGACAAAGTATAATAAAGATGGCTCAGTTCAGAAGCTAAAATTTTGATTAGTCATAAAGGCTACTCACAACAGTCAGGTGTGGATTTCAACGAAACATTTGCACCAGTTGCTCACATGGAGACAATCAGAACAGTGCTTGCACTAGCAGCCCAACTCAAGCTCAAAGTGTTCCATTCAGATGTCAAATTACCATTCTTAAATGGAGAACTTGAAGAAGAGATATATGTGGAGCAACATCAAGAATACATCATCAAAGGAGCACAAAATGTATCGCCTATGCAAAGCTTTCAATGGATTGAAATAGGCACCCCAAGCCTAGAATAGTAAAATTGATCAGTATTGCCACAAGCATGATTTTCAAAAACTTTTGATCAGCATTTCCACAAGCATGATTTTCAAAAAAGTCTAAGTGAGCCATCCCTATATGTCAAGAAGCAAGGTGCGTACATTCTTATTGTTTGTCTTTATATTGATGATCTAATTTACTACAACACTAACATGAAGATGATAGAAGAATTCAAGAAGAAAATGATGTAAGAATTTGAGATGATAGATTTGAGGCTTATAAGATATTTTCTTGGCATTTAAGTTAAACAAAATGAAGGAGAAATATTTATTAGCCAAGAAAAGTATTGTGAAGATTTATTAAAGAAATTTCATCTATCAAACTTCAAGCCAGTAGCCATACCAGCAGCAGTGAATGAGAAGTTATTCATGAAAGAAGCGCACAAAAGATGGATATATCAATATACAGAAGCCTAGTTAAATTCTTAATCTATCTCGCAAATACAAGGCCCGACATATTATATGCAGTAAGTCTTATTTCTAAACTTATGAGTAAAACAAGCAAGTTACATTATATTGCAACAAAGCACATCCTTTGATATCTTCGAGGCATGAAGAATTACGGCATCAAGTATAAAGAAGAAAAAGATAATACACTTGCTACTATACTAATAGTGATTGGGTAGGATTCATTGATACTCGAAGGAGCATGTAAGGATATGTTCTTACCTTGGGATCCAAGTTGATTTCTTGGATATGCAAGAAACAATAGAATGTTGCATTATCATTGTCTGAAACTGAGTATAAATCAGCTACATGCACCACTCCTAAAGTAGTTTGACTTCGAAGGATCTTACCAGATTTCAGCAAAAGCAAGAAGCTCCTATAGCAATCTATTGCAACAACATATGTAACAACCACTTTTATTATGTATTATTTTTCAATTTTCTAAATTTATAAAAAAAATATTTTGGGGAATAAAAAATATTTTTATTTAAGATAAAGAGAAATAGAAGGAAACAAGTCAAATAGGAACCCAAATCCTAAAAATAAATAAATAAATAAATTAGATTAGTTCTTATCTGATAATTCTGATAAAGATTAATCTGGTTTATTTTAATACAAGAAAAAAAGATAATAATTTGATTCATATATGATAGGACAAGAATTTAAATAGATGTTGAATCTATTTAGAAACCTAATTCTTATACTGGCTCATATCAGATAATTAGTTATTTAGATTCCTTTAACAAAAAGGATTCTATTTTTAAATATTTAATCCCCTTTAACAAATAGAAACCCAATCCTCTCCCCACTTCTCAAATGCAAGGAGAAAAAATATTTGACAGAATGTACGTGAGAAAAAAAAAGGGGAGAAAGAATAAAAGAAAGAAAGAAATTCAACCAGCGAGACTTGGAGATTTTATTATCTCTCAAGTGAAAAATTTAGATTCAATTTGGATCAAGGCCAAGTTGAGTTCTTTAACTCAATGTAACATGCTATTAATTATATTTATTTTATAATTTGATATTAACATCATTGCTGTGGAAGTCAAATCCATGTTGAACATCGAAAAAGCCATTTTATTGTTGGACAGTTCTCTTATTTCTTTCAGCTGATTTTAACATGTTGCAATCAGCTAAGAACATTTGGCTAAAGTAATTTAACTTACTTTGTAAATCATAGTATTTATCACTCGTAAAATATCTTTTGAGGGGAATGCTTGTAAGCAACAAGTGGTCTTTTCATAATAAATTTATTGCTATTTCCTTTCATAATGCTCCGTATTTAATTAAAATATAAATACCAAATGAGTTTCCTAGACCATCATCAACATCCACAAAGTCTTCATACAAATTTTTTTTGAAGTCGGCTACATATAAATGTTCATATATTTTACTGAAATTAATTTGTGGATTCTATATTATTCGTTCCTTCAAGATACTGGAACAAGGCTTGGAGTGTATGCCCTTCACTTTCTTCAGTTTTAAATGAGTATAAGTATATAACAAACTAATATTGTCACTGATACCGGTGTCTTATACGAGGTATAATCGTTGACCAATATATTATTACAAATTAGATTTCAGCATTTCCTAAACTGGATTTACAAATCATAACTATTCATATATTTTACGGAAATTAAAATTTTGAAGTCAGCTAAATGAAAAATCCTTTTCTTCCATTTATTATGTAGTTTTCCTAGAGCATTAATTAATAAATATCTTGTTTATTTTATTAAAATATAAATTTTGAATATATACTTTCTAATACCGCTATTTTATGCACAAATCGCCATAGTAGGCAACAACAACTTTAATTTTTTTTTTTAATAGAAGTGAAGGGATAGAAGTTCTGAAATTTAATTAAATTTTTCTGAAATTTTATTTCATTAGATCTTTTTCTCATTTCAATCAACCTTTTCAAGAAAATTTTATTTTTTCAATATTCTTTTATAGAAATATGAAATTATATTTCTTTTCTAAGTACTATTAATTAGCATTTCATTTGAAAGTTCCTTTTAAACTTTATTTAAGTTCTCAAAATTTTAGCAGAGTACTGTACAAGTAGATGAATCTAGTATCTTTCTATAGACATGCATACCAACAGCTAAATGCTTTTAGTAATTGTCTCTCAAAAATAATTGATCTTTGCGCCACCAAATTTAAAATTTCTGAGCATATTCAAGAAAATTTAATGTAGTTCAAGCTCTGGTGCATGCATGCAGAGATCATGCATGCTAGTTGTGGTGGATTGTGAAACACTTGAAAAGAATTCGTTAAGTGGTAAATTTTGTGAAAAAAATTGAGAGGGCTGAGACACTGCATACCAACAAAACTGAAGCACTGCATAACAAAAGAAAAAAAAACCAAAAATCTTTTTTTTTTTTTTTTTTTTTTTTGCTTTTTGCTAATTAAGAGACAACAATACTTTTTTTGGGTAAAATAAAAAATAGCAATTCTTGCCTCAACTAATCCAGGTTCACCTTCAGAAATAATAAACTTTTAGTTTGAGCAACTTTCCGTATCATGGCATATCTTTTAGACTAACTTGTCAATTATATTAGAATTTCTTGTGTTCACAGTTTTATTTATATAAATCAATAGGAGAGTCAATTGCTTGCTTAGAGCTTAATGTGTTCATTGATTATCTTGACCCTCCAATATGCTAATTGATCACCTTAACTCTCACAATTTGTGACGTGACTGAACCCAGTAAAGTGTATCATGGCATATCACAGGAGTTTTTTTTTTTTTTCATATTTTCGCTCCTATTATTTTAATTGTGACTTCAATTTCTTTTATTTTTTTTCAAATTCAAAAGCTATTTTTTTTTTAATTCATCTGCATATTCGAATATGAATATTTGCTTATCAAGTTCATATTCATATCCCTTTTAAAGATATACATATTATCCAAAAGATTATTTTATAAATTCTAACTCACTTATTTTTATTTATTTATAAAAAATGAAAAAATGGGAAATGCGAGATCTTAAAAGACACCGAAAATCGTTATAACATGTGATTGGTGATAGATCATTAACCATTATATTGCATATTGTTCTTTTAATAATACTGTTAGTGTTACTGAATACTTAACTTTAATGATGATCATCATTCTATATACGAAATTAAATTTACTGAATTAATGATATGGATATTGATATACACTGGATTAATGAGGAAAATTAAGATTCATATGAGTTTGATGGCTGGATAAAATAGTGCCACTGTTTATCTTTTTGTTACTGTTTTCCTTTTTGGAGGATCGGTATAGGCCCTGATTAAAATTGTTACTGTTTTCCTTTTTAGCGGATTGGGATAGGCTCCAGACCAAACTACTGTTTCGTTTTTTCGAGGGTAGACGAGAATGCGTTCAGACTAGTCAAATTCATATTTTCTTAAATTTCCAAATACCATAATTAAAAGATGTTAACTGAAAGTCATACCATAATTAAAAGACATTAACTGAAAATCTAATGATAAACCACATAATATGTTCAGATATAAGACTTTTTACTATTTTATTTGCATATGACTTTCATGATAGCAAGATATTATTGTTTTCCATGTTTTAGCATATTTTACCGGATCACTTTACTAACGATCCTAGTTATGAAACGAACAGACATGATTGTTACCTAAAAGTAGACTCGCTAGAGACATAGTAGGTCATAATGTATTTTCAAAAGCAAACAGAGCTATAAGATATATGACATCATTAGTAGTTATTTTCTTATTAAAAAGATATAATTAGTACATATGGCTACATTTTATTGAATATAAGGAAAAAGAATTTATTATTATTTTGACTGAAAATTTATTGTTTATTATTATTTATTATCCATATTTTCGCTATAATGTGACAGTAATGTTTGTTGAGACTTGTAGAGTTATCATTCAATACCGAACATTCAGCTATCTACATTCCAGGTAGTTACAAATTGTATCAGAGCTTATGCTCATTAAGTTGGTTCAAATGATTTGAATGGACTTGGATGTCATTACTGTCAAAAGATTAAAAATATATTTAATTTTGTATGACTGTTTTGGATTAAATACAACTACATATATAAATATGATTTTACTATGCAAATTATTTACTTTATTATTATTATCTAAATAATGTTATTTACCCTATGAGGTCTTAAATATTAAATTGAATATAATTACGAGGAGGAGGGATAACATTTTGTAACAACCACTTTTCTTTTATTGCATTTATTTCACTTCCAAAATAAAATAAAATAAAATAAAATCTGGAAAAAATAAATAAATAAATAAATAAAAAGAAAGGGGGAGTTTGTTTTTCTTATGAAACCCTATCTAATATGATGAGGATCTAGAAGTGGTTGAGATTAAACCAAATTCATAGATTACCCTTATCCAAGAATTTGTTATTTAAATCTTCAACTAACAAGATTATATCTCAACCTTTAAACCTCCAAAAATTTAAATAAGAATAAAATAAAATCCCTTCCTCTCTTCTGGAACACAGAGAACTTCAGAATGTACGGGAATGAGAGAGAAAGGAAGCAAGGAAAGAAACAGGAGGAAAGAAGAGATTCGGGCAAAGCTGAGTTCTTTTAACTCACATAAACATGCTATTATATTTATGCTTTATATTTGAATTAATCAGAATATAGATTTATAGATAGATACTCTCATAAAATTTATGGTGTGCTAGTAGTAGTTTTGGTTTTAATATAGTGCTTTTTCCGGATAACACGAAATGCAAGCACGATATCTAAAAGATACTTCACAGTTACTACCATTGTATTACTCAATATTCAAAGTTGACCTACTATATGATTTTGAAATTATTCTCTATTTTACTGAGCAAACAGTAGCAACCAGGGAAAACTTAGGTTTCTTAAATTTTGAATATATTTTGACTGGAGCCTATGAGATGAAGAACGAGGACATCTTTATAGTGTTATTTTTTTGTTTTTTGCTTTCTTTATGATATCCAAAAAAGCTTGTGTTATCCAACAAAGTTTTATTTGTCAAATTTGTTCCTTTTGTTGTTATAGAGCCGAAGCTGATGTTAGACCTAAATTTAACCAAATTATCTTTTTATTTTTGACTATAAATAGTGTGTATTCAGCAGATTTATATATATAATTTTTTTGGCACAAACATCCCTTACTTCAGTTTTCTGCATGTGTGGCGTACGGCTGACTGTTTTTTTTTTCTTTTCCCTCAGTTACGGGATTAAAGTTTTTTTTAAATTTTTTTGACCGATTCTTCTACTATTTGAGCACACCACTTTGCTCAGTACGCCCACTTTTGAAATGGAATAATATTTTGAAACTATTGAAAACTTTGGTCTCCCCAAATGAAACCTTGTACCCAAATTAGGCCCTATTCTTAGTAGGCAGCCATTGCAGCCGTTCACAGGTATTGGGAAGCTGTGAATAACTATGCAAGGTTTAAATTTTTTTTAATGTTGGGAAAACTCTGCTCCAATAAATTTTACATCCTTTTTTTTTTTTTTTTTTCCAATGTCGACTTGTCTTGATCATTCAAATGTGCTTTCAGTAAGGTAATAAAATTTTTAAAATGTTTTTGTACTGAATATTTGGATCTGGGTCAGATTATCTGCCTGAAGGTGGCTATGATGATTTGCTTTAAAATTCATGTTTAAGGGTTATTGTCTTTTTTCTGCTTCTACTTCTTCTTCTTTTTCTGTTTCTGCTTCTTCTTCTTCTTTTTCTGCTTCTGCTTCTACTTCTTCTTCTGCTTCTACTTCTTCTTCTTCTTCTTCTTCTGCTTCTTCTTCTTTTTTTCTGCTTCTGCTTCTGCTTCTTCTTCTTCTTCTTCTTCCTCTTCTTTTTTGCTTCTGCTTTTTCTGCTTCTGCTTCTTCTTCTTTTTCTGCTTCTGCTTCTTCTTCTTTTTCTTCTTCTGCTATTGCTTCTTCTTCTCTTTCTCCTTTCTCTGTTAGGTTGCAATGACAAGGCAACTTCGGAGGCTTGCAATTCTTTGCATGCAGCCGTTGCAGCCATTCACAGGCATTTGAACAAATTTTGCATTTGAAAATAATTACGGGTGGCTTTAAAATTTTTAATTTTCATAGTAACTTACTTCTTAATTGAATGTTTCATGCTCTAACAAAAGAGAGTGGAAAATGAATATTGAAAATAAAATCTGAAAAGACACCGAAAATTATTCTAACATGGGATTGGTGATAGATCATTAACTATTGCATTGTATATTATTCTTTATTGTTAGTATTGTTGCCACAGAATATTGAAAGTTAATGATGATCATCAATCCATTAAACTAAACTGAATAAGTTACACTGGATTCGTCACTGGGATTTGGGGAAATTAAGGTTCATATGAATTTACTGGTTGGACGTAACTGTGCCACTGTTTCCCGTTTTGGAAGGATCGAGATAGGCTCCGATCAAAACTACTCCACTGTTTTCCATTTTGCGAGGATCGTGGTAGGTTCTGATCAATATTACTGTTCCATTTTTCCGGGGGTGGACGGGGATGCGTTCAAACCAGCTATATTCATATTTTCCTAAATTCTCAAATATCATAATTAAAAGACATCAACTAGAAATAATAATAATAATAATAATAATAATAATAATAATAATAATAATAATGATAAAGACGTAGAACCTTTTACCTTTTATTTGCATGACTGTCCATGATATTGAGTTGTTTTGTTATTTTTTTTTACTATTTAATATTATATCGCTTTACTGACGATCATGATTATGCATGACCAGATGCAGAAATATATCAAGAAGTAGATCTACTAGAAACAGAACAAGATGTGGCATACTTTAAGCAA
Source organism: Dracaena cambodiana (assembly GCA_036321105.1). Lineage (NCBI taxonomy): Eukaryota > Viridiplantae > Streptophyta > Magnoliopsida > Asparagales > Asparagaceae > Dracaena > Dracaena cambodiana. The sequence goes on along the minus strand of JAYEPQ010000012.1, from coordinate 33,825,041 downwards.
CAGGCAGATCTAACAGGAGTGATGAATTTTTTTAGTTAATTACTTTCATTTTAGGATACTATAATAAGTACATATGACACTTCATTTATTTTATGTGAGACAGTTCTTTTATTCAGAAATACTTTATTTGTAGTGACATTTTGTTGATTTTATTTAGAGAAAGTTCATTATCACTTTGATTAAAAAAAATTATCATTTATTTATGTATGCTATTCATATTAAATTGCATCACAACTGTAATGTTTTGTTTTGAAGCTTGTCGAGTTGTCATTCGATGCAAATGTTTCAGCTTTCCACACTACGGAAAGTGGGGCGTTACAAGTGGTATCAGAGCCCAGACTTTTTTAAGTCTTCAAATGATTTGAACAAACTTAAATATCATTACAGTCAGCAAAAAAGAAAATAGTTTAATTTTGCTAAACTATTTAAGGTTCAATACGACTATATATATATATATATATATATATATATATATATATATATATATATATATATATATATACACACACACACGTAAATATGATTTTTCTAGATATATCTCTTTGCTTTTATTATGTTTGTTTAAGTGATACTTACATTATCCCGTTTCCTCAGAAGGATGGCTTGTCAGACTAGTAGGAATGAAGCAAACTCTGGCTCGACCTTGAATACCACTAAAGCCAATGAAATGTTAGGACTACTTAGTAAGATGGTCCACGCGCAACAACAACAGGCCGAAGCCTTTCGAGCAGGAGTGATGGCGGCCTTAGATCGTGTGGCAGAACCGAGGGATCAGCATCTTGGAGGGATATCTGATTTCAGACGCCTTCATCCAACTCCTTCTCAGGGACAGTAGGAGCCTTGGAAGCTAAAAATGGCTCATGCAGATGGAAGACTTATTAAGAGCTGCTAAGATTCCAGATGCTAACAAAGTAAGTGTCGTCAAAATTCAATTGATGAATATAGCAAGGACTTGGTGGTAATCAGAGGAGAAAGACTATCCCAACCAATCTCGTGGGATGCTTTTACAATGAGTTTCCTTGCAAGATTCTTTCCTAGAGCAGCCAGGAGGGAAATGGAGCATCAATTCATTAACTTGAGGCAGGTCGGAATGACAGTAGAAGAGTATGCATCAGAGTCTGAGTCGATTTGCGCCACACATGATATCAGATGAGGCAGATCATGCTCATCGCTTCCAACAAGGATTGAGAATAGATATCCAGAAGTATTTAGTAACCTCCAAAATAGAGACCTATACTGAAGTTATTGATGCAGCTCGAGATATAGATCAAGTGATAAATAAGGAAAGAAGGGTTCAGTTATCTTCACCCAAGAGGTTGGCCAGTTAAAAATTAGGAGGAACTTCAGCTAGGAATGCTGAGAAGCGTCTAGTTACTTCTTCGCAACCGAGGGTTACTTGCACACATTGCTAGAAGCCTGGACACACTATCAAGGAGTGTCGGTATGCCAACAACTTATGTATAGCATGTGGATCAAGTGAACACAGAATCGAAGATTGTCCACGATGGAGAAACATGGGGCCAACACCTTGCCTTTCAGTACCTCAACAACAATAGCCACAAAAGGACCAGAATGGCAATCAGTATAGGTTACCACTTCCACCTCAAAACAAAGTTTATGAGCAGACTAAGAATAATAAGACAGTGGACAAGGGACGTGGGTAAGCATATAACTTAACTGCAGAGCAAGCAGAGAAGTCAGATGATGTGGTGGCAAGTATGATTCTAGTATATCATGTACCTGCATCAGTTTTATTTGACTCAGGAGCATCACATTGTTTTATTTTCTCTACATTTGTGACACGACAAGCCATACCTTATGAGAACCTGAACATTAGATGGAAGATAAGTACAAGTAACGGGGGTATTGTTTCTGCTCAAATGTTTAGATTGTATTCTGTAGTAATTTGTAAAAGGGAATTTTATGCTAATTTCCTAATTATCGTTACTCATGGATTTGACGTGATACTGGGAATGGATTGGTTAAGTACCTTTCATGCAATTATTGATTGCCGGAAGAGAAGCGTTGTCTTCAAGATACTGAATCACCCAGAGTTCGAGTTCATAAGGGCCAGCAGTACCAAAGAACTTGCAGAATTTAGAGCTCGACCTACGGAGGGAGTAATAGTCCAAATGGATGCCATAACAACTGATATCCCAGTGGTGTCAGAGTTTTTGGACATCTTCGAGGATTTCTCAGGATTATCACCAGACAGGACAGTGTAGTTCGCTATTGAGCTTCTTCCTGGTACTACACCAATCTCTCAAGCACCATATCGAATGGGTCCAGCAGAGTTAAAAGAAGTGAAGGTACAATTAGATGAGTTGGAAGCTAAAGGTTTCATTAGACCAAATACTTCCCCTTGGGGTGCACTAGTACTTTTGACTGAGAAGAAAGATGGAGGCAAAAGATTATGCATTAATTACAGGGGATTAAATAGGGGGTCACTATCAAAAATCGATACCCACTATCGAGGATTGATGATTTGTTCGATCAGCTTAGTGGTGCTAGGGTATTTTCTAAGTTGGACCTTAAATCTGGGTATCACCAAGTGAAAGTGAAGGAGTCGGACATTCCTAAAACAGCATTCCGAACTCGATATGGGCATTTTGAATTCTTAGAGATGCCATTCGGAGTGACGAATGAACCTGCAATTTTTATGAACTTAATGAATCGAATTTTTCTTCCATATTTGGATAAATTCGTTATGGTGTTCATAGATGACATATTTTTGTATTCAAGGACTGAAGAGGATAACACTAAGCAATTAAGAATAGTTTTGGAGACACTAAGGAAGGAGAAATTATATGCGAAGCTCAGCAAATGCGAATTTTGGCTGAAGAGTGTTTCATTCTTGGGACACATTGTTTCTCAAGATAGAATCTCAGTCGATCCTGGTAAGGTCTCAACAGTGAAGGATTGGCCGATATGTTTCAGAGGTGAGCAGCTTTTTGGGATTATCAGGTTATTATCGAAAGTCGTCCAAGACTTTTCTAAGATTGCAGTACCTCTGACAAAACTCCTGAGGAAAGGAGAGAGGTACGACTGGATAGTTGAATGTGATATAGCTTTCAATGAGTTGAAAAGGAGGCCCATAACAGCACCAGTGTTAGCCGTATCGGAAGGAACCGAAGGAATGGTGGTATACAGTGATGCGTCCGATAGAGGGCTAGGTTGTGTGTTGATGCAACGAGGACGAGTAATAGCTTATGCTTCAAGACAATTGAGACCGCATGAGAAAAAGTATCCCACACATGATTTGGAGCTTGCAGCTCTGATTTTTGAATTAAAAATTTGGAGGCATTATTTGTTGGATAGCAAAGTGGAGATTTATACAGACTATAAGAGTCTTAAGTATATCTTCACACAGAAAGAACTTAATATAAGACAGAGAAGGTGGCTCGAATTGATGGCAGATTATGACATCAATTTGCAATACCATCCTGGTAAGATCAATGTGGTACCTGATGTCTTGAGCAGAAAGCCTATGTAATAGTTCTAACTCAGCAGAAGAAGCTACTTGAAGAAATCATACAGTTCGAATTAGAAATTATCTTACCCAGTGCCGAGGCACAAATGCTGGCTTTACAACTCCAACCTCCATTGGTAGAAAAGGTTAAAGAAACTCAGAAGGATGATCCTAAGTTGCAAAGATTCCGAAGACAAGTAGAAGAAGGACAGAGGACAGATTTATGTATCCACACAGATGGGTCTCTTCGATTTGGCAATAGGTTGTGCATGCCCAAAGGAGAAATTCGGCAAGAAGTATTATCAGATGCTCATAATTCAGTTTATTCTATCCATCCCGGAGGAACAAAGATGTATCAAGACTTGAAGCAACATTTTTGGTGGCATGGAATGAAGTGTGAAATTACCAAGTTTGTATCCAAGTGCATAACTTGTCAGCAAGTTAAAGCAGAGCATCAAAGAATGTCGGAACTTCTTCAACCTTTACCCATACCCGAGTGGAAATGGGAAAGACTTACTATGGATTTTGTTACGGTATTACCACGCAGTCCCAAGGATAATAATGCAATTTGGGTAATTGTGGACCGCCTTACTAAAGTAGCGCATTTCATACCATTTCATGTAGGACAGTCTACCGAAATTTTAGCAAAGAAGTATATGCTGAAGTGGTAAAATTACATGGTGTATCGGTTAGTATTGTATTAGATCGAGATGCCCGTTTCACCTCTCAGTTTTAGAAGAAACTGCAAGAAAGTCTGGAATTAAAACTAGAGTTCAGTACAGCATATCACCCAGAAACAGATAGCTAGTCAGAAAGAACTATCCAGATATTGGAGGATATGTTGAGGGCTTGTATGCTTGACTTCGAAGGATCATGGGAGGATTTCCTACATCTGGTGGAATTTGCCTACAATAATAGCATCAAGCAAGCATCAAGATAGTACCATTTGAGGCTCTGTATGGAAGAAAATGTAGATCACCGTTATATTAGAATGACAATAGAGAAAGAAAACTATTTGGGCCAAAAATGATTATCCAGGCAGTGGACAAAATTAACTTAATACGGCAACATCTGAGAGCAGCCCAAGATTGACAGAAGAGCTGGGCAGACCACCGACGGTGGTTTCTAGAATTTCAAGTAGGAAACTCAGTTTTCTTGAAAGTGTCGCTCATGCGTGGAGTCATTCGTTTTGGCAACCGTGAGAAATTAAGCTCGAGATTCATCGGACCCTTCGAAATCTTGGAACAAATAGGCAAGGTCTCGTATCGCCTAGCATTACCGCTACCAAGTACATAACGTTTTTCATGTCTCACAATTAAAATGATATGTACATGATGAGAGGCATATCGTGGACTATTCAGGACTGGAGATCGGACCAGACCTCTCCTATCCAGAAGAACCGGTCGCCATACTTGACCGTATATAGAAGACTTTGAAGAACAAAGTAATTCCACTTGTGTTGGTTTTTTGAAATCGACATTCTAACCGGGAGGCAACCTGGGAGCGAGAGGAAGACATTCAAGAGCATTTTCCACACTTATTTGAGTAAAGGTATAACTCCTCTACATCATTTAAATTTAAAGAAATTTCGAGGGCAAAATTTTTCTTAAGTAAGGTAGAATGTAACAACCACTTTTCTTTTATTGCATTTATTTCACATCAAATAAAATAAAATAAATAAAATAAATTAAATTAAAATCTAGAAAAATAAATAAATAAGTAAATAAAGAAAAAGAAAGGGGGGTTTGTTTTTCATATGAAACCCTATCTAATATGATGAGGATCTAAAAGTGGTTGAGATTAAACCAAATTCATAGATTACCCTTACTCAAGAATTTATTATTTAAATCTTCAACTAACAAAATTATATCTCAACCTTCAAACCTCCTAAAATTTAAATAAGAATAAAATAAAATCCCTTCCTCTCTTCTGGAGTATAGAGAACTTCAGAACGTACGGGAAGGAGAGAGAAAGGAAGCAAGGAAAGAAAAAAGAGGAAAGAAGAGATTTGGGAAAATGTGAGATCTTTTAACTCACATAAACATGCTATTATATTTATGCTTTATATTTAAATTAATCAGAATATAGATTTATGGATAGATACTCTCATAAAATTTATGGTGTGCTAGTAGTTGTTTCGGTTTTAATATAGTGCTTTTTCCGGATAACACGAAATGCAAACACGATACCTAAAAGATGCTTCATAGTTACTACCATTGTATTACTCAATGTTCAAAGTTGACCTACTATATGATTTTGACATTATTCTCTATTTTACTGCGCAAACAGTAGCAACCAGGGAAAAGTTAGGTTTCTCAAATTTTGAATATATTTTGACTGGAGCCTATGGGATGAAGAACAAGGACATCTTTATAGCGTTAAATTTTTTTCTTTCTTTCTTTATGATATCCAGCAAAGCTTGTGTTATCCAACAAAGTTTTATTTGTCAAATTTGTTCCTTTTGTTGTTATAGAGCCAAAGCTGATGTTAGGCCTAAATTTAACCAAATTTCCTTTTTATTTTTGACTATAAATAGTGTGTATTCAGCATATTTATATTTTTTTTTTTTGTTACAAACATCCCTTACTTCAGTTTTCTGCATGTGTGGCGTACGACTGACTGTTTTTTTTCTTTTCCCTCAGTTACGGGATTAAAGTTTTTTTAAAAAAAAAAATTGATCGATTTCTTCCACTATTTGAGCACACCACTTTGCTTAGTATGCACACTTTTGAAATGGAATAATATTTTGAAACTATTGAAAACTTTGGTCTCCCCGAATGAAACCTTGTACCCAAATTAGGCCCTATTCTTAGTAGGCAGCCATTGCAACCATTCACGGGTATTGGGAAGTTGTGAATAACTATGCAAGGTTTATATTTTTTTTTTAATGTTGGGAAAATTCTGCTCCAGTAAATTTTACTTCCTTTGTTTTTTTTTTTTCCCAATGTTGACTTGTCTTGATCATTCAAATGTGCTTTCAGTAAGGTAATAAAATTTTTAAAATGTTTTTGTACTGAATATTTAGATCTTGGTCAGATTATCTGCCTGATGGTGGCTATGATGATTTGCTTTGAAATTCATGTTTAAGGGTTATTGTATTTTTCCTGCTTCTTCTTCTTTTCTGCTTCTGCTTCTTCTTCTTTTTTTTGCTTTTGCTTCTTTTTCTTTTTCTGCTTCTGCTTCTTCTTCTTCTTCGTCTGCTTCTGCTTCTTCTTATTCTTATGCTTCTTATTCTTCTTCTTCTTCTTCTTCTTCTGCTTCTTCTTCTGCTTGTGCTTTTTCTTCTTCTTCAGCTTCTACTTCTTCTTCTTTTTCTGCTTCTACTTCTTCTTCTTTTTCTGCTTCTGCTTCTCTTTCTCCTTTCTCTATTTGGTTGCAATAACAAGGCAACTTTGGAGGCTGTCAACTCTTTGCAGGCAGTCGTTGCAGCCATTCACAAGCATTTGAACAAATTCTGCATTTGAAAATAATTACGGTGGCTTTAAAATTTTTATTTTTCACAGTAACTTACTTCTAAATTGAATGTTTCATGCTCTAGCAAAAGAAAGAGAAAAATGAATATTGGAAATAAAATCTGAAAAGACACCGAAAATTATTCCAACATGGGATTGGTGATAGATCATTAACTATTGCATTGTATATTATTTTTTATTATTACTATTGTTGCCACAGAATATTGAAATTTAATGATAATCATCAATCCATTAAACTAAACTGAATAACTTACACTGGAATCGTCATACACTGGATTTAGGAAAAATTAAGGTTCATATGAATTATATGGCGGGACATAACTTTGCTACTGTTTCCCGTTTTGGGAGGATCGAGATAGACTCCGATCAAAACTGCACCACTGTTTCCCATTTTGGGAGGATCGAGATAGGTTTCGATCAATATTACTGTTTCGTTTTCCCGGGGGTAGACGAGGATGCGTTCAGACCAGCTATATTCATATTTTTCTGAATTTTCAAATACCATAATTAAAAGATATCAACTAGAAATAATAATAATAATGATAACCACGTAGAACCTTCTACCTTTTATTTGCATGACTGTCTATGATATTGAGTTGTTATTGTTATTTTTTTACTATTTAATATTAGATCGCTTTACTGACGATTCTGGTTATGCATGACCAGATGCAAACATATATCAATAAGTAGATCCACCAGAAACAGAACAAGATGTGATATCCTTTAAGGAACAGACATATCTAACATGGGTGATGAATTTTTTTAGTTAATTACTTTCATTTTATGAAACTGTAATAAGTGCATATGACACTTCATATAGTTTTATGTGAGACAGTTTTTTTATTCAGAAATAATTTATTTGTAGTGACAATTTGTTGATTTTATTTAGAGAAAGTTTATTATCACTTTGATTTAAAAAAAATTATCATTTATTTCTGTATGTTATTCATATTAAATTGCGTCGCAACTGTAATGCTTTGTTTTGAGGCTTGTCGAGTTGTCATTCGACGCCGAATGTTTCAGCTTTCCACACTACGAAAAGTGGGGCGTTACACATTTCTAGTTAGATATTTAGATTTTATCCAGTACTAGTTTGTAAGAGGAAATTATAAGTCAATCCATTACCAATCTCGAGTGATAGTTTGTAGTCAAAATTGTGGTCTTCAGAAAACTGAGCCTAAATACCGTCCATGCAATTATTAGTTGTCAGAAGGGAAGTTAGTCTTCAAGATATCAGATCACCCAAAATTCAAGTTCATTAGAGGAAAACAACATTGTAAAACTGCCATAATTTAGAGCTCGTCGTACGGCGGGAGTATTAGCTTATTTGGATGTCATTCCCACTGATATTCCAGTTCTGTTAGAGTTTATATATATATTTTTAAAAATTTCTGGGGATTACTACCAGACAGAATACTAGAATTTATTGTTGATCTTATTTCTTATACGGTCCATATCTCTTAGGCACCATATTGAATGGGTAACAAAGTTAGAGAAAGTGAAAGACCAATTGAATGGATTAGAATCTTAAAATTTCACTAGACCATACACTTCACCTTGAGCGCACAGTACTTTTGACTACAAAAATGAATAGAGATAAGAGATTTTGTATTGACTATAGAGGATTAAATAGGGTTACTATAAAGAATTAGAATTCAATACGAGACTACCAGAGAGCAAGAGGTAACATCCAAGAGTGACTGTACCTATTTGAGCAAAGATATAATCCTCATTTACATCACTTGAGTTTAAAAAAATTTTGAGCATGAAATTTTTATTTAAGTGAGGTTGGATGTAACAACCACTTTTATTATGTATTATTTTTTATTTTCTAAATTATTAAAAATAATATTTAGTGGAATAAAAATGATTTTTTGTTAAAGATAAGCAAAAATAGAAGGAAACAAGTCAAATAGGAACTCAACTCCTAAAAATAAATAAATTAATTAATTAAATTAAATTGGTTTTTATCTAATAATTCTAATAAGTACTAATCTGGTTTACTTTAATAAAAGAAAAAAGATTATAATTGATTCATATATGATAGAATAAGAATTAAAATAGATATGAAATCTAAGTAAAAACCTAATTATTAGATTGACTCTTATCTAATAATTAGTTATTTAGATTTCTTTAACTAATAGGATTCTATTTTTAAATATTTAGTCTCCATTAACAAATAGAAACCTGATTCTCTCCCTACTTACCAAACACAAGAAGAAAAAATTTGTAATACCCCAAATTTCGAGCTATTTATACTTCTTTTTTGAGTCCAGTCATGCTAAATAGGGTTACTGAAGTCAATTTTGGACACCAAAATAAATTTTGGTGGGCGTAACTCGAAATTCGTAACTCCAAATGACATTCAGTGATCGCGATAATTAGTTTTCTAATATTTAGAAGTTTTAAAAATTTTCTTTACGAGGCCGAAAAATACTTCCAAAATTGTTAATTTAATAATATTGAAATTATCTTTATAATTACTTCAAAATTTTGGTTCATTTATTTCGGACATCGAAATGACAAACAGATAATTTTTTAGCACTCCTCTTATTGAGTATGATTTACATAAATTTGACAGTATTTAGAAAATGTTATATGAAATCGAAATTATTAAATTATTAATAAATAAATAAACAAACAAAAAAAAAGAGGCGGTTCAGTGTTGTAAGAAGAGGGTGGTGGGAGACTTGCTGATGTGTCAATTGGGGAGAAGAATTGGAGGCGATTGAAAAAAAAAAATCACAGAGGGAGAAAAAAATTACAAACCTTGGCCACTCTCTCTCTTCACTCACTTTCCCACGCTCTCTTTCTCCGTCTCCCGGCCAGAACCCAGAACCTAGCCAAAAAAAAAAAAAGGAAAAAAGAAAAGAGAAAGAAAAATAAATCAAACCGAGGATTTCAGATCAAGCCGACACAAGTAACCACGTTATTTTCGTTCGTTTCTTTATTTAATTTATATTTATGTACGTAGTTTAATTTGTAAAAATACTTGGTTTATATTTTGATATATTGATTGATATTGAGAATTGAACTAGATTAATAGTTTAATTTTAATATATATAAATCTTGTGATATTTGCTTTTTTTTATTTAAAAAAGGGAAAAAAAAAATAGCAAAAATTGTATGGGCAACAACAGGCCACTATAGTTTGCAAATAGAAAACAGGCCACTATAGTTTGCATGGGCAACCACATTTTGCAAAATAGCAAAAATAGCAAAAATTGTATTGGCTTGATTGTATGGGCTTGACTGCAAACTATTGTTTGCAGACCGAAATCAACAAAAAAGGAGAAGGAGAAGAGAAAGACGAGAGAGAGGAGACGTTGAAACAGAGAGAGAGAGAGAGAGAAGAGAGAAGAGAGAAGTCGCTTGGGCCGGAAGAAAAGAAAACAAAATAAATTTTAGTGGGCCAGATAGGCCGAAATAAAAAAACAAAATAAAATTTAGGGGGCCAGATGGGCCGAAGAAAAAAAACAAAATAAAATTTAGTGGGCTAGATGGGTCGAAGAAGAAAAACAAAATAAAATTCAGTGGGCCTGGAGATGGGCTGGAGAGAAAAAAAGAAGAAGAAGAAGAAAGAGAAAAAAAAATCCTGGCTTGGGCTTGGGCTTGGGCTTGGGCTTGGGCGAGGGGAAAAGAAAAGAAAAAAAAATTGGTGGTTTGTTAATAGTGCAGTAGGCTTTATTAAAATAAAATAAAATAAAATAGGGCAGTGGTTTTTATAAATAAAATGCAGTGGGTCTTAATAAATGAAATGCAGTGCAACTAATAAATAAATATATAATATTATTATATGATGCATTTGGTTTACAAATTGGACTATTAATTAGTATTGAGAACTAAACCAAATTATTGAATCAATTATTATTATTATTATTATTATTATTATTATTATATATAGAGAGAGAGAGGGGGAGAGAGAGAAATGGAAATGAGCTGACAGCTCACGCAAGTTACCTGAGCTGCAGTTCATTATCACTATCTCCAATATTTTTTTTAAAAAAATTTCTTTTGGATTATGATCTCGACCCCCCTAGGGTTCACTCATACCCAACTTCTTGCGTTTTAGTTTTGATTTGGTCCTCCATCAAGCTAACACAAAATCAACGGTTTTCAATGAATAAAACATTTTGTATGCACTTGATGAAAGGGTAAATGAAATCCAAAATTTATGAATTTTAATCCGAAATAAGTTAAAGTAGTAGAGATAGTGATTGTTAAAAAAAATGAAGAAAAATCATTGGATCATTATAGTTTTGTCGCTAGCTCACGTAACTTTTCCTAAGCTGGCAGCTCACCTACAGTAATCCCATATATATATATATATATATATATATATATATATATATATATATATATATATATATATATCGTAATATAATTGTGCACTAATATTTTTAAAATAACACGGATATCTAATTCAATATGGTACAAGTCATGTGTTTTGATTTTACAAATCATGTACTATGATATTACATGTCATGTGCAATCGTGAATATGCAAGCATATTAGTATAAATTGAAAAACAATTAAAGAAAGGGAATGAAAAATAAACAAACAAATATAAAATAAATTTTTCATGTGCATAATGTATTATGAACCCGGAATGGAAAAAACTATATGATGGATAATATGATGCATGGCGTGTGATAATTGTCAATGATAAAGTATATTATATGATACTTGCATAAATGATACAGTTTATGTGATACATGACACGTAATTCATTGTATATATATACTCGAATCCAATACATGACATGTTTAAATGAATTAATTGAATACTTGATATATGATGAGCATGATCATTCATGAGAATATGATAACAAGTTTTTTGTATGTTGATTATATAACATGAAGTATCTTTGTGATACGTGTGTGCATGATTTCGAATCTTGATTCCTGATTTCTTGTTTTTTGTGATAAAAACATATACATGGTTTGACTTGACAAGTTATGTGTTCCAATTAATTCATGTATCTCGTGTATTATTGACATGTGGATTGAGGAAGTTACGTGATGGATAAAAACTGTATTGTATAAGGAACTTGTTGACCAACTTATTGATTGAAGCCGAGATTCTTTTACTGCAGCAGCGTGGGTGATTACTGAATCACCAATTGATAATTGATACTTAGAGTGGTATGTCCATTACTGTAATATAATATGGAAATTGATTGTTATGCCTTACGACATGTTATGGTTGAGTGCCATGAATATTGAGGCCGGGTTTCAGATATGCACGGGCACTTGTACAGTACGAAAATTGATTGTTATGCCTAGTGGCATGTCATGGTTCAGTACCATGAATATTGAGGTCGGGTCCCGGATATGCACGGACACTTGTACATTACAAAATTTTGTTCTATCTTATCCATCATTTAGTTTCAAATTGTTAACAAGAATTTGACCTAGACTTGTCTTTTTTAAAAGATTTTTACCAACTATTTGCAAATGACATGCGTAGTCATGCTTATTTTATTTTTTTCATTATTCACATGACATGGTTAATACTACCGTAAATTAATTGCATTTTATTCATTCATTAAAGGATATCTCCAACGAAATCATTTTATTCATTTACATACTTTAATCTCTAGTACTGTAATAGTACACATATTTTTTCCTTGTGTTACTTATTGAGTTTAATCTCCTAAGTTTCAAACCCTAGATTGCATATAAAATGCAAACACCAGTATCTAGTTCAGAGTCAGACAATGAGGTAGATGGAGTTCTATGTTAGAAATGTGGGCAAATTGAATATACCCTTAGTCAGTATGATATATGTGTTATTGCCCAACCTGATATGCTTCAAGAGGTAGAGCCCGACCAAACTGATCTAAACATACAGAGATTAATAGAGACAATTCGCAATAGACACCCTGTTCGCTTTATTCCACCTTTACCATTGACGCTAGTCCTTAGTGGATCCAGGCGTTATGTTATTACTAGGCTTGGGTTGGGTTCACGTCAGCATCAATCCAAGAGGCCACCTATCATCCATGTCTATCGTCAACGACGTCGGTAGATTGACGCCAGAGTCAAGTTCTTCCTTACTTACTACATCTTCCTATGTTTGTTACGTAGGTATATATCCTATCCACCAGGCCATTTTATTTTGTTAGTAGGCTGGTATCATAAATAATATATTACTTCTTTTTTTGGATACTGTTTCGCTATTTTGTGTTCCTATTCAAAGCAATGTGCCATTTATATAACCAACTCTTTGTATAAATAAAACTTTTTCAGTTTCAGACGTGTTATTTATTCATCTGATTATGCCAGTAATTACGATTATTCCAAGATCATGTAACTGTTGGATAATGTAGTGAAATTTTAAGTAGCGTCCCCTATTTTGGGAAGCACTAGAAATACGGGAGCGTTACATGGTGGTATCAAAGCCTATACTTAGGTAGAAGACTATATGATTACCGTCATATAAGAACATATCTGTGACTCATTCGTAATAATTGTTCCTTATCTTTTAATATCTTTCTAATCTAGTCTCATGAATGTCTTATTGTTTCCTATTTGTTTGAGATATCTATCTTGAATTCTTTTATTGATTCCTATCTGGACCGTCACAGAATGATATCGATCAAATTTTTGACCAATATGTCCCTCAATTATTAATTGTAGAGAATTTTATGTCAACTTGCTAATTATCAATGGAAGAGGATATGATATTATCTTAGACATAAATTGGTTGAGTATCTTCCGTGCGGTGATAGATTGTAGGAAAAGAAAAGTAATATTTCAGATTCCTAATTGTTCAGAGTTTGAATTTGTTAGTGGAAATCAATCTCTAGAACCAGCTAAATATAACGTGTCTCCAAAGGGAGTAGTTTTGGAGGTTATGGAAGTAGGAGAAGAAATGATCCCAGTTATATCAGAATTCTTAGATATATTTTCTAAAGAGATACCTGATTACCACCAATAAGGACAGTAGAATTTACTATTAATATTATCTCTGGAACTGAACCAGTTTGTAAGCTAGCTTATCGAATGGGAGTTACATAATTAGAAGAAATTAAGAGACAAATAGATAAACTATTGAAGTTGGATTTTGTAAGACTTAGTGTTTCACCTGGGGGGCTCCAATATTATTAGAAGGAAAGAAAGATAGGAGTCAAACATTGTGTGTGGACTATAGGAATTTAAATGCAGTAACAATCAAGAATAAATATTCATTACCAAGGATAACTGATTTGTTTGATCAATTGAAGGAACAAAAGTATTCTCGAGGATAGATCTTCGCTTGGGATTCTATTAAGTAAAGGTTCGAACAGAAAATATTTCAAAAACTGCATTTAGAATCAGACATGGTTACTATAAATAATTGGTGATGCCGTTTCCAATGACTAAGACTCCAATTGCATTTATAAATTTGATAAACTATGATCTTGCTTAGTATCTAGATAAATTTGTAGTGGTATTTATTGGTGATATATTAATTTATTCTAAGAACAGAGAAAAATATGTTGAGTATTTGAAAATAATTTTGAAGACTCTTGGAGAGCTTATAGAAAATTGAACAAATGTGAAATTTGATTGGATAAATTTGTTTTTCTAGTTATACAGTTTCTGGTAATAGTGTATTAGCCGATCCTAAGAAAATTGAGCCACGATGGGTTGACATGTGCCCAAATCAATATCGAAGATTTAGAATTTTCTAGGATAGCTTGGTATTATTGAACATTTAAATAGGACCTTACAAGATTGTATCACTTTAAATAAATAGATTAGAAAAGGAGTGGGATGTCTCTGGAGGAAGAGTGTGACAAAATATTTGAATAATTGAAATAAAGGTTAATAAGAATGCTAGTGTCACCAATTTTTAGTTAACCCTGGATGCGTGAAGGTTTATAGTGATGTTTTAATCAAGGATTATGGTGTGTTGATATAGAATGGAAGAGTGATTGAATTTGGAACTTGCCTTTAAGCTTCCTGAGAAAAAGAAAAATAATATTATACTTGTATTTTTCTTGAAGATTGGAGATACATAAATATTGATGAGTTACAATAATCGATATTGATAGACTTGGCAGAGTAAGCATAGTTGGCGAGGTTAATTAGGCAAATGAGTTAGGAGATAGATAACAACCTGAGGAAGAATAAATGTTAGGATATAAAGAGATCTTAGAATGCTGAGAATTTTTAGAATTAGTTCAGTTGAAAGTGAAAAAAAAATTAATGATAAACTATAATTAGAAAAGACAAATTTTATCATGACAGAACATAACATTACATCTTTTTACTCAAGTTTGGCTTATCTATTCAAATAATTGCCTTATTCTATTAATTTTGTTGACCATTGACATTTGACATTTTGTATTTTTCATCTGAATATTATCATAATATGATTTAGGTCTTGAGCCATTTATATATCACACGTCTTATTGAATTGGCTAGGCAATTATAGAAATGTATTCTCTAGCGCTATGATGTGATAAATTACTACAAGCGCACAGTGTCAGCTGTAGCCTGTACAGGTCATTCCACAGGGATCTAAGGTGTTTTGCATTTCTTACTATTTCTTTAGTTCTAGTGGATTAAATAAGAGTTTCTAACTTGAGGGAAGACTGGTTCTAAATTCTAAAGATTAGCCTAGAATTTTGAATCTATTAGAATAATACCTAATAGTGAATTATCTCTTTCTTCCTATCTTTTTAATTATGCACGGTTTAGTAACATATTAAAAAGGTGATCTTTTTAATTTGATTTTAATCAAGTGCCTCTAAATATGACCTATCAAGTGATGTGCAAGTATAGACCATCAAAGATAACACTTTTCTTAAAAACAAATCATATCAAGTAGAAAATCTCATAAACAAAAAAAAAGAAATAAATTTCAAACCTTAATCTAAGCGTAGGCTATCAAGAAACCTAATTCAAGTATAACCTATCAAAGAAATCAGATTTACAAGTTTACTCAAGTCAATTTATTTATAGGAAAATCTTGTTAATGATTCTAGAAATAAACAAAGAATATGAATTCCAAATCTCATTTAAGTATAGATTATCAAAATATTAATAAAGTATAATCTATCAAAGAATTATAATTTACAAACTCTATCTTTTAGTTATTTATAGAAAAATCACAACTTTATTTCTTTTTAGGAAGAAGATGAGATAAATCCATATTAAATCTATTAAACTAACTTCATCTACATCCTAGAGCTAAAGAAAATTAGTAACACATGATTCTAGAAAGTAATTAAATCTATTTTTATTTATGAAAGCAAATAAATATAATCTAAAAAGCAAATAAATCTAAATTAGAAAGCAATTAACTCTATCTATTAAGCAAATAAAGATTAGAAAATAATGGCTTATCTCTGGAGCACAGTATTGTGGCCGTCACCCCTTCAACAAAACCCTAATTTTATTAATTTAAAACAAGTACAAAACTTCAGGATTTTTCTTTGAATACAAGGATAAGGCCAATATATAGGTTTCGAAAATAAAATCCTAATTCTAGCAAAAACAAAAAACTAACATATTATAACAAAGCCACAGGAGAAAACTTGGCGCATGAGACCTACAATGGGCCGCCAATTGGTGGCTTAAGCCGCTATTTAGCGGCTCAGGGAAGCCAACAAACCATGAAGCTTTTTCTATATGAACGTCTTGTCTTGTAGATTTAATTTTCTTAACTGTATTTGACATTGAGTCTCTGAAGCATCGGAGTCTCGTAGTTTTGCTCACTTTGGAAACTTTTTGGACTTTGATTTCCTACTCCAACTTTGATTTCATGCCATCTCCTTGTATGAATTGGATTACCTGAAAAGACATTAAAAATACCCGAGTAGTATTTATTTATAAATAAATAAATATAAAGTATGAGAGGAAAAATACAATATATGATACTTATCACACCCCCACACCTATCTTTTGCTAGTTCTCGAGCAAAATCTAAACCTAAAAAGAAAAACCAAAATCCTAACTTACTTTCGCAGGAATCGCGATTGCACTTAGCACGTGCAACAAGTCTTTAAACCCCTAGATTACCCTAGTGGATGAGTTGTGTCTCGTGACGGTTTGCAGTGAATATACCCACAAAATTCAAGAAGAAAATAGATTAAGGAATACATAAAAGAAAAATAAGGATAACCAAAAATCAAGAAAAGTAAAAAATTTATACAAAAGAAAAGAATTTTTTTATGATATTTTTATCAATTAATCTCACTAATATACAAACTCAAGAACGCATTTAGATTATTAATTTTCAAATCGAGCGTCATATCATATTCACTTATCATTTTAATCAAAAATTTTAATCCTATTTTTCAATACCCACTAACAGATAATCCATTGGTTCTTATATATCTACGTGTACATGTGATAGTCTAATTCGGGTTTGGACTGCAACTCTAACTCGTGATTCATCTCCTCTCTCATAACAATTTTTTTTCTTTTTTTTCTTTTCTTCTTTTATTTTTTAAGAATATTTCACCTTTCATATGAATGTTCATGCTTGCTTAGGCACAACATACCCGATTACTCGGTTCATACTCTTTTCTTTTTCTTTTTTTTAGAATATTTCATTTTTCATGCTAATATTTATGCTTACTTAGGTGTAACATACCCGATTACTCAGATCATATTCTTTTTTTTTTCACTCTTGAGACTAGCGCACCCCATTATTTTATCACTCTCGAAACTATTGCCTTAATACCAGGCTCACCCCATTATTTTATTCTCACTTTTTTTCTTTTTTTCTTTTTTTTTAGAGAGAGAAGACTTAGTTATCATTTTTGTCCTTAACCTAATAAACTATTGTGAAGAGAAAAATAAATGTATACTTGTCTCAAAATTAATGTTAGCGATATTTATTTTTCGAATTTTAATCTTTTTCATAAAATTCAAAGTATATCGTCCAATCTGCTCTCCTATCTAATTTCAAACCTAAATTTGTTCATTTATCTGTAGTTAGGTTGACCTATTGATAAAAATACATATATTTGTTGTTAAATATATTTTTTATTTTTTATTTTTTTTTCTATTTTTTTTTAAATTTTTTTTAGTTAATTACCCTAAAAACTACCCAAAGTGGAAAATAAAGAAACCCAAAAATCTAAAAAAAATAAAATCCTAAAAATAAAAAAATCCTAAAAATCTAAAAAAATAAAAATCTCCTAATCCACCCCCCCCCCCCCCCCCACACACCTAAACTTGTGTATGCCCTCATACATAAACTAAGTGTGGTAAAATATGAAAACTGTTATACAAATTCTATACAAATAATGAGAGTCGTAAAATTTACGATCTCAATATCATCACCCTATTAACGCATGGAAAGCGGTTACGACCTTTCGATCGTTTCCCACTTTCATAGTGTATGCGTTTTAAATGTGAAGTGGGTGCATTATTATTTCTCATCAACCTCGTATAAGTCATGAAATTACCTATCTGTAGCTTATGCCGTCCTCGCTTTTTCTTTATCCACATGTAAGCACTAATAATTGGGTTAAAGAATTCTTTATTATAGACCAGCCAATCATCGTTAGTAACAAGCATACATGTAGAAATATTGTGAGGTGAGAAGAGTTCTACAGGATCACGTGAATATGGTGGTGGCTCTTCTAACTCACGAAGTAATGTGAGCTCCTCTGCAAACAAATCCTCAAAAATTTGCTCATAAATCAATAGCACATTTGCACAAGTATCATCATACATAGAATCAGTATGTGCTAATTCATCTAATAATATGAGCTTATCTTTAAATAATTGCTCAAATGAGGGTTCATCATCAGTGCAAGAGGTCGAATGAGAATGCAAATTATGAATTATGTTGACCTCAATGAGAGAGTTCGTTGCGTGCTCATCCATATTAAATATGTTCAATCCCACAGTCATATTCCCAAACGATAACTTTATGAGGCCACTCCGACAATCAATTAATGCATTTGATATTGCAAGGAATGGTCTACCCAAAATAACTGGAATTTGATTCCGTGGATTGGAGATCGGCTCAGTTTCTAAGACAATAAAATCTATAGGAAAGATAAACTCACCGATCTTAATAAGCACATCTTCAACCATACCAAGTAGTCTCTTGATCGAACGATCAGCTAGCTGTAATGTAACCTTGGTAGGTTGAAGTTTTCCTAACCCCAATTGCTGATAAACAATGTAAGGAAGTAAGTTGGCATTTGCCCCTAAATCAAGTAACACCCTATCAAATGTAGTGTTCCCAATAGTGCATGAAATTATGGGAAAACCTGGATCATTGTACTTGATAGGTAAGGAGTTAGAGAGGATTTGCGATATATTTGCAGTAAGAAAAACTTTCTCAGAAATATTTCTTGCCCGTTTCTTAGTACACAAATTCTTAAGAAACTTAGTATAAGTAGAAACATGTTGTATAATGTCTAGGAGTGGAATATTAACCTTCACCTGCTGAAATATTTCAAGAATTTTTTCTACTTGCGGTGAAGGGTTCCTAAGCCGATTGGGATATGATGCTTTCGGCTTAGGAACAGGTTCGTCCAAATGATCATGTGACAATGATGGAGGTGATGGAGATGGTCGTGGAGAAAAGGGTGGAAGAGATAGTAGGAGTGGGATTATGGGGCATGGCTACATTATTGTCCACTTGCTTTCCAGATCTAAGCATGTGAATGGCATTGCATTGGTGGCAATGCGACTGATTGGAGTTTGAGGAACAGGCATTAGGATTCATTATGGGTTGACTTGGGAAGGTACCTTGGCCACGTTCACTCATTTGACTCGTTAATTGTCCAACCTGCTGCTCTATATTCTTTATAGATTGAGAGTTCACGAGCAATTGCTGATCTGTACTTTGAATAAAGTCAGTTGACACTTTCATAAGATTTTGCATGTGCTTGTCAAGGTTAGACATATGCGTGTCAAATTTGGAATGAGACTTTAGAAGATTTTCAACGTGCTTCTCAAGTGACTAAAGTCGCTTTTCTTATTCATTATTAGACCCCTGTTGTGGATGTGAATGGTTTTGTGCAGGTGGTCTATTCTGGTTGTTCTCATAATTTGAAGCGTTTGGGTGTTGATAAGCACCCACATTTTGTCTTGGGAACTGAACATTGGCTGGAGGCTGCATGTTAGGGTTAGGGGCCCCTGATATTGCCCTTGACCCCATAATAGATTCGGATGGTTCCTCCAGCCAGAATTGTATGTAGGAGCGTAAGAATTGTTCATATAAGGCGTTAGCCTGCTCAAGTATGGGACCTATGAGATTCGTTAATAATGGACACTCCTCCATAACATGATTCGGAGTTCCGCAATTAAAGCATGTGGGAACTTGAATTTGATTTACCTGACCCACCGTTGGAGCACTAGAAGTCTCCAATGCCTCAATTCTCCTCATAAGGGCTGCAATCTTAGCTTCGGCAGCTATAGAGTTGTCGACGCTATGGATCCCACCTTTATGTGCAGAAGTTGATGCACTGGATTTCTCAGTGGGACTCTCCCACTGCATAGTCTTTCACGATAGGTCCTCAAGAAAGTCCCATGCTTCATCCTCATTCTTTCTCATGAACTCCCCCTGACACATGGACTCAAGAAGAGTTTTGGTTGTGTAATCGAGTCCTTCGTACGTGATTTGACACAACAGCCACTTTTTTATCATATGGTGGGGGCACTGAGCTAATAATTTTTTGAACCATTCCAACTATTTCCAGAAGGTTCTCCCAGCACTTGACGGAAGTGATTGATTTGATTTCGTATATTTGTCGTCTTATGAGTGGGATAATACTTCTTAAGAAATACCGTAACGAATTCATCCCAAGTAGTGATTGAATCAGTAGGCATACTGTACAACCACTTCTTGGCATTATCCTTAAGTGCAAAGGGGATGAAGCAGAGCTTAATTGCGTCCTCCGATAAGTGCTACAGTTTAATCATCACGCACACTTACTGAAATTCACTGATAAAGAGATATACATCCTCTGAATCAGAACCAGTGAATTTAGGAAGCATACTAATGTATTGCGGCTTAAACTCATAGTGATTACCTGCTGCGTGTGGAAGTTTTATACTTGATAGAAGTGATGTGCGCAACGGATAATATCGATTCTGAAGGATCGGGATCGGCTGGTCCATCTTGTCTCCCATAAACAAATCTGATCTCACTAGTCGACTAAATTGATCACGGGTCCAATGTGGCATGAACCAGCGACTGTGAGTGTATGCATGAATGTCCTAAACTAATGCAAGAAGTGGGGTGTGGTGGAGAGATAAAACGGTAGAATAGATATGATCAAATAGAAACTGTGATTCCTACAGTGCCTAATATGTTTTATTATTTTTATTTTTTTAGAACCAGGTAACCAAAATACAGAACTGGAGAAAAGAAGAGATCATACCTCACCTTGATAGCCACCAATTGGCTGTTTTCACCGCTGAATAGCGGCCAAATTAGAAGTGTTGACTCTCTAGTTTCGGTTGATTAGGTAGAGGCTCTTTTGATCCTTTTATCTTTCTGTATCTGCAATTTCAGTTTCCTGCACACTCAACTCATAAAACGTTAGAAAAAGCAAGAAAAACACCGTCGATCCCTGGCAACGGCGCTAAAAACTTGATGTGATAAATTACTACAAGCGCACAGTATCGGTTGTAGCACTGTACAGGTCGTCCCACAGGGATCTAAGGTGTTTTGCGTTTATTACTATTTCTTTAATTCTGGTGGATTAAATAAGAGTTTCTAACTTGAGGGAAGATTGGTTCTAAGTTCTAAAGATTAACCTAGGATTTTGAAACCATTAGAATAATAGCCTAACAGTGAATTATCTCTTTCTTCCTATCTTTATAATTATTCACGGTTAAGTAACATATTAAAAAGGTGATCTTTTTAATTTGATTTTAATCAAGTGCCTCTAAATATGATCTATCAAGTGATGTGCAAGTATAGACCATCAAAGATAACACATTTCTTAAAAACAAATCATATCAAGTAGAAAATCTCATAAACAAAAGAAAAGAAATAAATTTCAAACCTTAATCTAAGCATAGGCTATCAAGAAACCTAATTCAAGTATAACCTATCAAAGAAATCAGATTTACAAGTTTACTCAAATCAATTTATTTATAGGAAAATCTTGTTAATGATTCTAGAAATAAATAAAGAATATGAATTTCAAATCTCATCTAAGCATAGATTATCAAAATATTAATTAAGTATAATCTATCAAAGAATTATGATTTACAAACTCTATCTTTTATTTATTTATAGAAAAATCACAACTTTATTTCTCTTTAGGAAGAAGATGAGATAAATCCATATTAAATCTATTAAACTAACTTCATCTACATTCTAGGGCTAAAAAAAATTAGCTACACATGATTCTAGAAAGCAATTAAATCTATTTTTATTTATTTAAGCAAATAAATCTAATCTAGAAAGCAAATAAATCTCAAACTCTATCTAGAAAGCAAATAAAGATTAGAAAATAATGGCTTACATCTGAAGCACGGTATTGTGGCCATCACCAATTCAGCAAAATCTTAATTTTATTAATTTAAAACAAGTACAAAACTTCAGGATTTTTCTTTGAATACAAGGATAAGGCCAATATATAGGGTTCGGAAATCAAACCCTAATTCTAGTAGAACTGAAAAACTAAAAAATTACAATGAAGCCACGGGAGAAAACTCGACACATGGGTCCCACAATGGGCCGCCAATTGGCGGCTCAATAAAGCCAACAAATCATGAAACTTTTTCTACGTGAACGTCTTGTCTTGCAGGTTTAATTTTCTTGATTGTATTTGACTTTGAGTCTCTGAAGAATCGGAGTCTCGTAGTTTTGCGCACTTTGGAAACTTTTCAGACTTTGATTTTCTACTCCAACTTTGATTTCATGCCATCTCCTTGTATGAATCGGATTATCTAAAAAAGATATATTAAAAATACCCAAGTAGTATTTATTTATATACAAAAATAGATAAAGTATGAGAGGAAAGATACAATATATGATACTTATCAGTTAGCAATTGCAATCACTTGATAAGATCGTTGTGTGTGATTGAATTCTATAACTAGTCATGAATTCATTTTTTTAATCTTATATCCCTACCATTCATATTTTTTTTACATCGGTATTGTAATAGCTCAGATTTATTTTCCCTTCTAAAATCCATTACAACATGTAATAGGACCCTAGGAATGACTCTACAAAAATATTTGTCACTTGTGTCTTGTAACAATCTAATTTGTATCACAACTTATGTTCCTGATGTCAAATTTATCCAAGAGTGAATTCGTTGTATTTATCTCATTTTTCTATATTTTTGGTGATTTGTTTTTAAAATTTTCTGGATAATCACTTAAAATAATATTATTTTAATCACCGGTGGGCCCTGCATATATTTTGACTAGTCTCTCTTCTTTTGACTTGTAAAGATGAAATTTGGATTTATTTGGATTAATTTAATTTGAAATTATAACCTTAAACAACTTTAATAACCTATTATTACTAATCATTTGTCATATGCCTATTTTGTCTATACTCTTCCAATACCTTACCTTCACTATGCTTGTCCTTTAGCCAAGCATGACAAGCCTTCCTCTTACCCCTATATCTCTCCTTTATCTATTATATATTTTTTTCTTCCTTTCCTTTTATTTATTCTCCTAATCCTTTATTCTCTCTCCTTCATTTTTCATTCCTCTCTTCCTTTTTTTTTTTTTACTCCAACTCTCAAGAAAAAAATAAGAAAAGAGAAGAAAAAGAAAAGGAAAAGTTCTTTAGGCTCAAAGTAGACTTATCTTTCTAACCTATCAAGGCAAGTAAAATCACATCCACTCTTATATTTTTTTCTAACTCAATTGTTTATGGTTAACTTAGAATCTTGATTTGTTAAAACTTAAAAAGATAATGTCTCTATAAAAAAATCTCTATGATTATTCTAGAAAAATAAAAATATAATTTTTACACTTTACTTTATGTTTATGTATCAAATTATCATTTTATTTATAATCTCTCATTCTTAAACTACAAGTTGTAAAGTTAAACTATACGCTTGATTTTTAAATTATAAAAATGCTACCTTTATGAATGTTTATCATATTGGATATAAATTTGAAATTTTCTACATAAGTTCTTCGTGTATAATATAATGATTAAAAATCATTTTCCACTTGCCATTAGAAAATATGTATATATATTTATTTATTTATTCATTATCATGTTTTAAAGAGAGAGTTTCATATAAGTTTTACATTAAATTTACTAAAATATTTCTTTTATGCAAGCTATTATGTTAAGTCGTGATTCCTTTATGCTAATCCCTGTTCACTTTAAAAAATATATACATTAATAAGGTTTAATAAATTTGCTATTTTCCATACTATGAAATTATACTAGAATTTAAAAAATTCATATGTTGTTAAAGTAATCGTTATAATAGTGTTAAGCCTATTTAATTTTTATTTTAACACTTTAATATCCACTTTCTAATATGTCTTTATATGCATAATTGTATATGCATGATTCACATATATGATCATCCTAGGTATTTTTACATCCTAATATTCATTTAAATACGTATTTATATGTATACTTGTATTTATGTGTGGTTTACATACATGATCATTTTCATAACATTCATTCTAACATTCTATACTCCATCATACTTGCCTTGATATATATATATATATATATATATATATATATATATATATATATATATATATATATATATATATATACATATATATACTAGTTGCTTGTACAAGATACTTGAAAATATGTCGAATTTTCCTTATTAGTATATACACATGTCTTGATAATGTCATGAATCCTGATTTGTCTGTTAACTTGATTTTGATATGGACCACATCTTACTTATTACTAAACTGTGTATGTAAAAATTTTGATATGATTGGTTCATCATATTCCGGATTGATTTTCATCTAATATAACTAGAAATCTTGGGTTATGGAAAAATTAAGAAGTGGACAAATATTGTATCATGAAAGGTTTGGGATAGATTGCTCAACTGAAAAAGGGGTCCATCTGCGGGGGTGCCTAAATGGTACTGAGCCATTATCTCTTGTTTAGTTCATATTGATGGGACAACTGATTACTCAGTATCGGTATCTCCTTGAGTGCTTCGTGGCACAGCGGTTCAACGACAGCATTTTGGCCGAGTCCCGCGTATGACGGGTACTTTCACGATACGAGTCTATTTTTCACCATTTAGTTCAAAATAAAAACTAAAATAAGATATTAATTTAGATTTGATATGTATGTATATCTCTGCTTGATATTATTACTTGATTGTTTAATATTTTTCACACATGCGCATACTTTCATATCCACACTCATATCTTATTCATTTGTTTATATTTCACGCTCCCTACTTTTTATTGTTTTACTTATCGGGTTTGACCCTAACCTCCTCCACATGCTCAGTTACTGAAGATGTAAGCGAGAATTCGTCATTGCACGACCCGTAATTTCTAGAGCAGGCCGAGCAGCAGTAGATTCCTAGGCCTCCACTTTTTGTATTTTTGGATTTGGTATGTATACCTCTGTTGAGGGCTTAGTTTCCAAATTCTGTATCAGTACTTAATTACTACTTTCTATTTTAGAAATGTATATCTTTCTTTTATATGGCAGTTGATTAATATCCAAGATCATGGTAAATAAATTGTATTTTAACTTTATTCATTACTGCTTTTACATATTCATTGGCCTCGTATACGTCAATTCACGCGTGCCCGCCGGTGACGCACTCCATTCCATGTTTAGTGACGAGTGGGGCATTACAGAGTGGTATCAGAGTTTTAGATTAATTTAGGAAGATTGTAGGACTACTGCCATATGTGTGTGTGTATATATACATATATGTATATACAAAAGAACATGTCTACTAACAGTATATATAAATATATATTTTATTCAACACCTGTCCCTTGACTCCCTTGTAAGTTGAATATCTACCATAATTCCATTCTCATTTCTATTCTTGTTCAAATTTCGGGGAGATGCCACCTCGTCGTCCACCTAGAGTTGGTCCAGCTTGAGCACGTCTGCACGGAGCTGGTCCAGCTAGGGCCGGTATGCATGGAGCCACTCCACATGATCCAGTTGCAGAGCTTAGAGATTTAGTTATAAAAGTTGCCCAGGCCCAATAGACAATGACAGCAGTGCTAGAGCGCATGATAGGACCCCATAGACAAGAGAGATCTGGGACAATATCATATTTCTATCAGCTTCAGCCATCTACATTTTCGGGTACAGGAGGCTCGTTGGAGGCAGAGTAGTGGATCGTAAATATGGAAAATCTTTTGAAGGCTGCTAGAATTCTAAATGAGAGTCGTGTTGATGTTATACAGATCTAGTTGGTGGATATTGCGCGGATTTGGTGGTTAGCAGAGGAGAAGATGCATGTAGGGCCTGTAACATGGGAGAAGTTCGTTGAGGCCTTCTATGACCGTTTCTTTCATCCATCGGCTCGACTTGAGATGGAGAGGCAGTTTATGGTTCTCCAGCAGAGAGATAAGACACTTGATGAGTACGTAGCAAAGTTTGTCAGATTAAGCAGGTTTGCTCCGTGCTAGTTGAGATCGAGCAGAACAGAGCTTATCGCTTCCAGCAAGGACTGCGTTTTGACATTCGAGAGCATCTAGCATCGCAGGTTTCAGTTCATACTCTGAGGTATACAGTGCAACCTGTCGACAAGAGCAGGTATCTAAGGAGAAGAGATCTCAGGTCGCAGCGCCGAAGAGACAGTTCCACCAGATCGCAGGACTCCCAACTCGATATGTTGGTGCTCCCCCAACCAAGCGGCCTATGGGGCTTGCACCGAGCCAGATAGTGTGCCGCTTTTTCCGCATACCAGAACATATGCAGAAGGATTGTCGGAGGGCACAAGGATTATGTTTGGCTTATGGATCATCGAACCACCAGATATCCACATATTCCAATAGACAACAGTCAGCAGGTAGTGCCAGTCAAGGATTCGAGCGATCAGAAGACGTGTATCAGGCAGCACCAAGGCAGATAGTGACAACATCACCAGCCCAAATGCTCCAGGAACCAATTTAGATGAGACCGTTGGTGCCGCAATAGCATGCTTTTAATAGAGCTCAGACCAGAAAGGAAAAAAACAGGAACAAGTTGTTGGCAGTGAAAATTTCTAAGTAAAAAGGATTTTCCACAACAGAACGCGAAGCTAATTATATAGCTCCGCATCTGGCTACTTTTAGCCTCGCGTTAAGTAAAATGCGGAGATGATCAATAGCTCCGCTTTAGCTCAGCGTTTTTGGTTATTTAGCTCCGCGTGAGCAGATAACCAGAATCTTAAACTGATTGAGATTATGATTTGGGTTTATCCAAATACCAAATCAAGTCCAATCAGAATTCTTAATCAAGAGATTTAAATCAATATTAAATAATTGATTGGAATCCTTGATGAGTACAAATTCTATTCAGATAGAAACTCTCTCAATTCTTCCCGGGGCTATAAATACCTTCTTGGTGAAACCCTAGGGAGCTTCTTTTTTTGGTCCTATTCTTTCGGCTTTGGAGCTTCTTGTTTGGGTCCTTTTCTTTCGGCTTTGGGGCTGCTTCTTTTGGTCCTTTTCTTTTGGCTTTGGTCTTCTTCTTCTTTTCGGCAATCCAGAGATCAGAGATCATCTCCTTTCTTCTTCTCAACTGAGTTGATCCTTCGGCAAATCAAGTACGCGAGAGAGCCTTGAAGCCTTTTTGTGATCATCATTATCTTGGAGAATTCAAGTACGCGAGAGAGCCTTGAGTTCGGGAAAGACAGAGAAGAAGATAGTCTACAGTCAGCCGATTTCTTCAAGAGAGAAGAAGTTCGACGTACCGATCGTCAACGGGAACTATTATAGATCCCATCGCCACTGATCCCACGATTACATTGTAAGAGAGAGAGATTGAACTATAAAATCCTCTCATTTGTTCTTTTTTTTTATCTTGTTCACTTCTATTGTAATTTAAGTTAATTCGATGGAAGGAGGCAAAGGAAATTCCGCTGCGAATAAACTGGCGACCACAGTGGGAGCCATCTCTTTCACTGATGAAGAGATTGTGGCGCAATCGGACATCGACATGATCGGATCTGAAGTAGACACGCTGGTTGTAGAAATCGACCAACAGAAGTACGAGGAGTTCCTCTCCTCCGGATCAGGTGACTCGGATGAGACACGGCACTATCGCCATATGTACTCCAATGCCCGAGTGACGGGTAGAAAGGTATCCACCGAAAAACGGAGATCCTTGGAGACTGCGGTTATAGCGCCGGAGTCCACACCAGAAGTCCTAACCAAGGAGAAGCTTCCGACGGCTGAAGAAGACCTGGGAACTGGATTGACCAGAACCCAACTCCGAAACAGGAACCGGAGAGCGAGGCGTAAAGCCCTCAAAGCTCGCCTTGGACGCGGAGCTAACACCAGAGGACGCGAGGCTATGGTCCCTCGCAAACTGGCTCGCGCTACCGGCGAGACCAGTCTCTACCGCGTTAAACGCGAAGATACAACTTGCCTTAAAAGCAAGGAAAAGCCAGCGTGTGATTTTTCATGCGAGGCTATTACTGAGCCTAGCGAGAGATGCGAAGCCAGTAAGGGTTGCGCTAGTCGCAAAATACCCAACACTCGCGAGTTACGTGAGTATAAAAATTCTTTAAAGCCAGCGTGTGATTTTCCACGCGAGGCTATTACTGAGCCTAGCGAGAGACGCGAAGCCAGTTAGGGTTGCGCTAGTCGCAAAATACCCAACACTCGCGAGTTACGCGAGTATAAAAAATCTTTAAAGCCAGCGTGTGATTTTCACGCGAGGCTATTACTGAGCCTAGCGAGAGACGCGAAGCCAGTAAGGGTTGCGCTAGTCGCAAAATACCCAACACTCGCGAGTTACGCGAGTATAAAAATTCTTCAAAGCCAACGTGTGATTCTCCACGCGAGGCTGATACTGAGCCAAGCGAGAGACGCGAGGCCAGTACTGGTTGCGAGAGACGCAAGACTTATGACACTCGCGAGAGACGCGAGGACGATTGGCAAATAGTTAATAGTCGTAAAAATCGTGCTAGGCGCGAAGCTATGATCTGCGTTAAACGCGAAGATAAGCCAACGTGCAAGAACTTCCCTTCACGCAAGGCAATCATTCCAGAAGCTAAACTTCTGAAGACTCACCAAGCCAGCGAGAGACGCGAGGCTAGTGTGGATAAGCGCAGAGCTATTCTTCAGGCCCTCAATGTGAAACGCGAGGCTATTCCTAAGCCCCGCGAAGATCGATCCGACCCCAGAGTCAGGCTTAATCAGTCAAAGAAGCTTCAATGGGTTCCCAGACCTTCTCAAGAGTTGAATAGACCTCCTGACTCCACGGCTAAAGGCACTGATCTCAGGGAGCATCTCTCCATGAAGAGAAGCGTAGAACAACTTCAAGCAGAACCTATTTGTTACTGCCAGCAACTAATGACCGCAGTGTCCGTTGTAATGGACAACTGTGGTTGCAGCAAGAGCAAGGTATCTGCGTTTGATCGATTGATCGAGCCGAACAAGAACTCTGCGAAGAAACCAAAGACTACTTCCCTGAGGCAAAGGAGAGCTGTAACCTCCAACATGGTGGGGAAAGGAAAGACAATTGTAGAGACGGATGATGATTTGAAATCGAGTGACGAAGAACCTCATCATATCACTCGACTTAAATCAGGTGTCGTCCCGCCTCGAAATTATAAGAGGCTTGCAAGGGGTTCCTATGACGAGGACAGTGATAACTTAGCTATAGCCTCGCCCCGTTCCTCAGCGTCGTCTCGACTACAGAAGTCAGCGTCGCACATGGCAGATAAATCTGATGATATCAATCAGAAATTTGAAGCTCAAGAAAGAATGATTCGCGAGCAACAAAAGACGATTGAAGACCTTAAAGCCATGCTATCAAAGTTTGTCGAGGATAATAATAAACAGGGCAAGAAGACTCCGAATGAAGAAGAACAGGAGGAGAAAGCCCACTCGATGCACGAGGACGAGGACAGATTTTCTTTCCATGATCCGCATGGAGAAAAGATTGAAAAATTGCAAAATCAACTCGAAGCTTTGATGCATAAAAAAGAGTTGAAGGAGTCAGGGGTCTCTAGACCATATCCATCAGAATGGGACATGGTGCCCTATCCTCCAAAATATAAGCCACTCAAGTTGGAGCCCTATGACGGGAAGGGATCGCCCAGTCAGCACATCTACTACTTCTTGTCCCAAGCTGGACATTTGGTGGGAAATGACCCCGTTATGACCAAGATTTTCGCAAGTACTTTGCGAGGGCCTGCCTTTACCTGGTTCATGCAGTTGCCCTCAGGTATTATTAATACCTGGTTAGATGTAGAGAAATTATTTCTCTCACGTTTCTTCGAGAATGATACCAAGATTACGGTTCATTCCCTCCTTGCAACTAAACAAGGAGAACAAGAAAAGGTCAAAGATTTCATAGAAAGGTTCCGGGAGAAATCCGTGCATTGCAAACACGGAATGATCCAGGAAACTCTTGTCGAAACTTGTCGACACAACCTTAAGACCAATGTGCTTCTCAAAATGGGGGCCGTAGAGTCTAAGACGTGGAGGGACCTGCTCAAATAAGGAGAGCAAGCTGAAGACTTGATTCGCCGAGTTGAAGAGTCCCGTGGGACAAGAAGTGCTGGGGGTAGTAAATCATATACCCAAAACAACAATAATAAGAATAAAGGGAAAGCAGCAATGTCGTCAGAAGCTGCCCCTCAGAAAACCAGTCCTCCGCCAGAGCCGAAGCCTCAAGGTCAACGAGGATCAAGGCAAAGTAGACCGCAGCAAGAAAGGAATTACACTTTCAAGGCGGAACAGACGCCTATCCTCTTTCACTTGCTCCAAAAGAAAGGAATGTTGAAGCTTCCGGAAAATAAGAAGCCAGAAGACGCTGGCAAAACTAAAGATCCTAACTATTGTCCCTATCACCGGAACGTGGGGCATCCTACTAGAGATTGTTTTCTCCTTAAGAACAGAATCCAAGCACTAATAGAAGCTGGAGTTCTGACGCTTAAGGAAGAGCAGAAGAAGGTTACTGCCAATATGGCAACCATAGTGGTTGGAACCCATGAGTTCCTCGCAGGAGTGACCCCAATCTCTAAAGGTAAGATGGTTACGAAGAATCTCGACCCTCATAACAAAGCCCAAGAAGGACTTGTTCCTGTGATGACCCAAAAAGGGGGAGTCATGTGGGTTCATCCCGATTTGATAGAGGATGAGCAATGGAGTACTACAGGAAGTCAAAAGAAGAAGCGGGCTGTTAATGCCATCTCTGCGGATATAAAGAAAGAATATATAGTTTTGGGAACCTTCACAAGTTCTGAAGAGGAGCCCGAAACTATGGCCACTCATCAAGATGGGGTAGGCCCTTCCGGTACCCGATCCGGGAAGACATATCTTAGGGACTACACTAGAGTAGATCCGAAAGATATCTATGCGGAGCTTGCGAAACCCGCAAATCAGAAAGGGCCTCGTTTCTAGAGGAGACCTGTCAGAGATGAAGGAGATAAAGAGTCTACCTTCAAGTTTGATATAATTACTCAGCTGGCCAACATCCCAGCACGAGTAACTCTTTATGAATTGTTGAGACTATCAAAATCAACACGTGAAGCGTTACGAGAGGCCTTGGCAGACTCTGAGTCATTCTTAGCTCAGATAGTCGAGCCGGCTAATGAAGAACAAGATCCTTGCCCCCATTGTCATCAAGTGAGGAGGCAGGTCCCACAGATTATCTTCTCTCCAGAAGATATGCAGGCAAGGAATATAAAGCATAACAGGCCTTTATATTTCACCGGATATGTCGGATCCACAAAGGTGGACCGAATTCAGATTGATCCGGGTTCTACATTAAGTGTCATGCCCAGAAGGTTGATGCAGCTGTTAGGGATTTTCCTTCATCGTTTGACGCCAACCAACACAACTATATATGGGTTCAACGCTAACAATAGCCAGCCCCTTGGAAAAATCCGACTCCGATGTCAAATCGGGGATTTGAGGACAGAGGCTACATGCTACGTCATCGATGCAGACACCTCCTACAACATTTTGTTGGGGCGGCCGTGGATCCATGCTCACATGATAGTCCCATCGACCCTCCACCAATGCATGAAATATTACGATGAGGAAGGAGAGGTCCGGACACTAATTGCCGACAAGCAACCATTCAAAGGATTGGAGAATTACTTCACAGATGCTGCACTCTATAAACCAGCCCATGAAGCCTTCAATGACGATCCTGGCGAACTTCCAAAGCCCGATGATAGTGGCAATGAAGCCGATACCGAGAATGAGCTTCCTGGAGAAGATGAAGAGGGTGATTATGAAATCACCCTCACCTAGATTTTAGTTTAGGCCTGAATAATATAATCGATGCAATAGAAAGTGAGTGGGTTATTAATGAAGACATAAAGTTAGTCTACGAGTATGCTGTAGCTACTGAGTCTGAACCCTCTTGTACTTCCACTGAAGTGGATGGCCTATCCGAACTTGAAGTTCTGGTGGCATATCATTTGCCACTTAGGTCATCCCTCCTCTCTCAGTCTAAAATAGCTGAGGAAAAAGGTCACTACTTTGAAGTGCCTCCTCGGAGAGGATTCCAAAGGCCGATTATGTTCGGCAACGTAATTACATCACCCCGGCGAAAGCAAAGCAGCGAAAGTGATGAACAAACATCACCACAATTTCATCTGTACGAACAGAAATCCCGGCAGATAATGGAGAAGATGGGTTATAATTTTACCCAGAAGCCAGGATTGAACTTCGGGAAGGGGCGACACAATCTTATACCCTCGTTTAGACTGAGAGGAAAGAGCCCCGATTATTATCAAAAGACCCGCAGGCGGTTGGGCTATGTGTCTACTCCACCCTCATCGCCATCCAAGGATGAAGAGAGTTCTTCGGCCAAGGAAGATACATCTTCACCCGGCCATGATTCAGATATAAGCACTGGTGCCTGGTTCCAATCATTGACAGCTAATATGGTTTCAGCCGTCCCAGAAAGCGATGAGGAACCAATTGATGTTCAAGACGACTCCTGGGCTAGGCATATGGACACTCTCTGGGATGTCCGCTTTGAACAGCGTGACCCACCCACAGAAGACAAGTTAGTTCAAGTCAACATGGGAACGAAAGAAGATCCGAAACCCATCTTCAGAAGCGACACACTAACTCCCTTGGAAAAGGAGGAACTTATATCTATTATTAAAAAGTATATAGACGTGTTCACGTGGAGTTATGCAGACATGCCCGGTCTTGACCCTCAAATTGCCACACACTGGTTAAAAATAAAAGAAGATGCCAAACCTGTTAAACAGCAACAGAGGCGTTTTTGACCGGAGTTGATGGAGGCAATAGTTACTGAGGTCAACAAACTTATAAAATCCGGATTCATCCGTGAAGAACAGCATCCAGATTGGGTTGCCAACATAGTGCCAGTTCGTAAAAAGAATGGCAAGATCTGGATATGCATCGATTTTCGGGATCTCAACGCTGCTTGTCCTAAGGATGAGTTCCCGCTTCCCATCACCGACGTGATGATAGACAATACTTGTGGCTACGAGAGGATGTCCTTTATGGATGGCTTCTCAGGATATAACCAGATCAAAATGCACCCAGATGATGAAAAGCATACAGCTTTCAGAACGCTGCTGGGGGTATGCCGCTATACGGTGATGCCGTTTGGGCTGAAGAATGTCGGTGCCACTTATCAACGTGCAATGAGCACTATATTCAAAGAACACCTACGCAAGACAGTAGAATGCTACGTGGATGACTTGGCGGTCAAAAGTAAAAATAAAGAGGACCACCTTCAGGACTTATGAATGGTCTTCGATCTCATGAGGAAACATCATTTAAAGATAAATCCCACTAAGTCATTTATGGGGGTATCGAGTGGAAAATTCCTTGGATTTATAATAACTTCAAAAGGAATTTTCCTCGACTCTGAGAAGGTAAAAGCAATTAGCGAGATGCCGCCTCTCCGCAATCTTAAAGAATTGAGGGGGTTACAAGGGAAGCTTGCCTATATTCGGCGCTTTATTTCCAACTTATCAGGGCGATGCCAGCCATTTTCTCGACTTATGAAGAAGGGGGTTTCTTTTGTATGGGATGAGGCATGTTAACGGGCCTTTGATGACCTTAAAGAATACCTCACCAAACCTCCCGTTCTTATGGCGCCAGTCCCTGGGCAGCCCTTCCTTATATATGTAAGGGCCATGGATAATGCCTTAGGAGCATTACTTGCTCAATATAATGAACACAGCCATGAGCATGCCCTCTATTATCTAAGCAGGACAATGATCAGAGCCGAACAGCGGTATACCCCGATAGAAAAGGAATGTTTAGCCCTAGTATTTGCTATCCAGAAAATGCGACACTATCTTTCTGGGCAAACAATTCATGTCATATCCCGGGTTAATTCCCTGAAGATTCTGATGACAAAATCGGGATCCTTAAATGGCCGGTTGGCGAAATGGGCATTATTGCTGTCGCCATATGATATGCATTTCGTCCCTCAAAAAGCCACGAAGGGACGAACAATCGCCGACTTTCTTGCAGACCACCCAATCGGGTCTAATTCCAAACAGACGTCGGAGGTTAACACAGTTAACAAGGAGCAACCATGGCAAATATTCTTTGATGGTGCTGCAAGACGATCTGCTGCTAGAGTGGGGGTTGTGCTTATCTCCCCACAAAAACATGTACTTCCTAACGGTTACTCATTGACATTACCGTGCACGAATAATGTGGCGGAATATAACGCGCTCATTATCGGCCTGAAAATGGCTCTACAACTAGGGGTGAACTATCTAGAGGCATATGGAGACTCTAAACTCATCGTCAATTAGATGACGAGTGAATATGAAGTCAGACATGAAGCCCTCATCCCCTATTATCAGCTAGCCATTGAACTAGCTGGCTATTTTGAGCAATTCTACATCTCTCATATATCTCAAAATGAGAATGTGTATGCCGACGCTCTTGCCTCGTTAGCAGCAACATTGGCGATCCCGCCAGGAGAGGCTAAAAGCATCACCATTGGAAGCAGAGAGCTCCTCCACCCTGATATGGTTTTCCAAACCAAAGAAGTGTGCCAGGCAGGCTTAACTTTGGAACCCCGTGATTGGCGATTTCCATTTGTGGAATATGCTTTACATGGGATATTACCAGAAGATCCAAAGGAAGCCGCCTCGATAAAGAGAAAGGCCCAAAGATTTTATTATGACCATAAACTTCAGACTTTATATAGAAAGTCAAGAGATGGTCTACTGCTACGCTGTATATCAAAAGCAGAAGCAGAAGAAGTGCTGAGAGAAATACACGATGGAGTATGTGGAGCTCATCAGCCCGGTCCAAAACTCGGAGACCGTATAAGAAGGCTAGGATACTACTGGCCGAACATGATCTCGGAAGCAATGGCATACGCTAAACGATGCCATGCATGCCAGATACATGCTAATTTTATTCATCAACCCCAAGAATATTTGCACAATACCGTTGCAAGTTGGCCATTTGAAGCATGGAGAATGGATATCGTGGGGCCTATAATTCCCCCGTCATCCAGAGGACATCGATTTATTCTTGCAATAACCGATAATTTTTCAAAGTGGGCCGAAGCTGTGCCCATGAAAGAGGTGAAGACAGTAGCCGTGATCAAGTTCGTCAAGCATCACGTCATTTATCGCTTCGGCGTCCCTCGACGGATTATTCATGATAACGGTCCGCAGTTCATCAGTCAGGAATTCTCCAGATTCTGCAATAAGTACAGAATCAAAGATATCGCTTCAACGCCATATAACCCTGCAGCTAATGGGTTGGCCGAAGCCTTCAACAAGACGATCATTAAACTCCTTCGGAAGTTCGTCTCCTCTAATAAACGAGATTGGGATGAAAAGCTAGGAGAGTGCCTGTGGGCTTATCGCACCACTGTTTGCACCCCTACAAAAGCTACTCCATTCTTTTTAGTCTATGGAAGCGAGGCCGTCTTACCTCTCGAAGTCCAGATTCCTTCATTAAGAGTGGCTTTAGCCACGAAGATGACGACAAAAGAGCGCCATCAGCAAAGATTGCAAGAACTAGAGGCGTTGAATGAAAAGCGTCTTAGGGCTCAACAACAAATTGAGTTGTATCAAGCCCGAATTTCTCAAACGTTCAATAAGAACATTAAACCAAGGACCTTTAAATAAAGAGACTTGGTTCTGGCAGTTAAAAGGCCAATGGTTCTAACTCACAAGACAAAGGGTAAATTTGAGCCCAAGTGGGAAGGACCGTTCATTGTGGAGACAGTCTACTCCAGTGGAGTTTATCGCTTGATGAATCAAAACGGCGATAGGATGATGATGCCGATCAATGACAAATTTCTGATAAAAT
The DNA here is from genome assembly GCA_036321105.1 of Dracaena cambodiana. Taxonomy (NCBI): domain Eukaryota; kingdom Viridiplantae; phylum Streptophyta; class Magnoliopsida; order Asparagales; family Asparagaceae; genus Dracaena; species Dracaena cambodiana. The sequence continues at coordinate 33,788,733 of JAYEPQ010000012.1, read as the reverse complement.
ACTATGCTTGATATCCCTGGAAGCATAACCCTTCAGTTATCCAAGTTACGCAGATGAGCACTTGGACTTCTTCTATTCTGGTGATTTTAACCCAGTAAACCTGGTGTGTTTGGTTCTCAAGTTTGAACCACCTCTAGTCTTTTCTTAGGCATGTGCAGTTTGGCGCCTCTGACCTAAACCCTGGTGTGTTTGGTTCTCAAGTTTGAACCACCTCCAGCCTTTTCTTAGGCATGCGCAGTTTGGCGCCTCTGACCTAAACCTGGTGTGTTTGGTTCTCAAGTTTGAACCATCTCCAGTCCTTTCTTAGACATGCGCAGTTTGGCGCCTCTGACCTAAACCCTGGTGTGATTAGTTCTCAAGTTTGAACCACCTCCAGCCTTTTCTTAGGCATGCGCAGTTTGGCGCCTCTGACCTAAACCTGGTGTGTTTGGTTCTCAAGTTTGAACCACCTCCAGTCTTTTCTTAGGCATGCGCAGTTTGGTGCCTCTGACCTAAACCCTAGTGTGTTTGGTTCTCAAGTTTGAACCACCTCCAGTCTTTTCTTAGGCATGCACAGTTTGGCGCCTCTGACCTAAACCCTGGTGTGTTTGGTTCTCAAGTTTGAACCACCTCCAGTCTTTTCTTAGGCATGCGCAGTTTGGCGCCTCTGACCTAAACCCTGGTGTGTTTGGTTCACAAGTTTGAACCACCTCTAGTCTTTTCTTAGGCATGTGCAGTTTGGCACCTCTGACCTAAACCCTGGTGTGTTTGGTTCTCAAGTTTGAACCACCTCCAGCCTTTTCTTAGGCATGCGCAGTTTGGCGCCTCTGACCTAAACCCTGGTGTTTGGTTCTCAAGTTTGAACCACCTCCAGTCTTTTTTTAGGCATGCGCAGTTTGGCACCTCTGACCTAAACCTGGTGAGTTTGGCTCTCAAGTTTGAACCACCCCCAGTCTTTTCTTAGGCATACGCAGTTTGGCGCCTCTGACCTAAACCTGGCGAGTTTGGTTCTCAAGTTTGAACCACCATCAGTCTTCTCTTAGGCATGCACAGTTTGGCACCTCTGACCTAAACCCTGGTGTGTTTGGTTCTCAAGTTTGAACCACCTCCAGTCTTTTCTTAGGCATGCGCAGTTTGGCGCCTCTGACCTAAACCCTGGTGTTTGGTTCTCAAGTTTGATCCACCTCCAGTCTTTTCTTAGGCATGCTCAGTTTGGCGCCTCTGACCTAAACCTGGTGTGTTTGGTGTGCCCAGTTCAAGTTACGCGAGAGAGCCTTGAACCGCCTCCAGTTTGGTTCTCAAGTTTGAACCACCATCAGTCTATTCTTGGGCATGCGCAGTTTGGCGCCTCTGACCCAAACATGGTGTGCTTAGTTCTCAAGTTTGAACAGCCTCCAATCTTTCTTTTAAACATGTGCAATTAAGCGCCTCTGACCTAAAAGGTATAAATCACCCAGCGCCAACTAGGCAATGGGAAGAGAACTAGTTTCTCGCTAACCCATCATACTGGGGTAAAAGTATGAATTGCCCAACGCCGACTAGGCAATGGGAAGAGAACCAGTTTCTCGCTAACCCATCATACTGGGGTAAAAGTATGAATTGCCCAACGCTGACTAGGCAATGGGAAGAGAACCAGTTTCTCGCCAACCCTTTCATACTGGGGGTATAAAGTATGAATCGCCCAAATACCGATAAAGTAAAGGGAAGAGGAAAAGTTTGGCATTTAAGCCCAAACGAAATCCTCGACAACTCACCATGTTGAGGGGAATAACATGGCTAGCCCAACTCAAATGGTAGTTGGTAAAGGCTAATCAAATCCGTTAATAGCTGGGGGTTTGCTAAAAATCCCATATTAAACTTTAACTTTTACTTCGGTTCGAGAAATTGCGCATAAACGATACCGAGATAAATCATTTTGACGACAGGTTATTTGTTGGGCAAGCAAATCTGTTTTGAAGCCGGCAAATAAAAGAGTCAAAAGAATCATCTTTATTAAAAAGGTGAAGATACAAAAAGAATTTCAAAGAACCATCGAAGGTTATCTCTCTCTTGTTTTACGAAGTTCTTATTACAAGGAAGATAAAAGCGTAAAGAGAGATGAAACTATTGGCCTCCCAGGAGTCTCAATTTGTTTATTGTCTCGTCCAATTTTCTACGATGAGAGGCCTCCACGGTTTGCTGAGCTTGCCTACGCAACTCATCATCACTTGTTGCAAGTTGTTGCTGACGAGATTCTTCTATGGCACGATTCCTGGCTGTCTCTTCCTGCTGAATCTGCTCCTGCTGGATAAGCAACATCTCCCGCTTCTTGACAGAGTCTCCTAATCGGAGTTCATTTTCTATCAAGATGGCCCGAGCTCTGGCGATCGTCTCCTGGGCTTTAGAGATGGCCGCCTGACTTTCCCCAATTCCAAAGTCTACCCTCTGTAGGTCGCCAAGAATGGATTCCCGACTGGCCTGGAGCTCTGTCAGCTCCTGAGACCATCTCTCCTCCTGCTGCCTTAAAGTATTTCTTCGAGATAAGGATTCTGCCCGAAGCCGCGCCAACTCTATTTCAGTGATCGACTCCACATCCGCCTGACGGAGTGCGTGTAGAGTGGTCACCTGTTCTTCTAAAGCTGCAAGGCGGGCCCGGTATAGAGCTGCTCGATCTTGTCCACCGAATTCTTCAATATTTCCTAGATAGCGGAGTAACAGTGGACGTGCGAAGTTGAAGAAATCGTGGCCAACAAGAACCATCTCGACACATCTTCTTAACAAACGCATAAAATCCTCGACAGTGAAGCCGAAAAGTTCTTCAAGAGGATTTGCAGTGTTGGTAGGCAAAGTAGGTAATGCCAAGGAAAGTGTCGTCGGCAAGGGAGCAGTAGTTGCTAGAATTGGAGAAAAAGAAGCCCGTCCCTGCATTAAATTCATAATATGGGGGACCAGTAGAGCCAGTGCAGATCTGGAAGAGCTGGAGACCCCAGACGAAGTGCCGTCAGTACAGATCACTTGGGTACCCCCACCAACAGGAAGAGAAGATGGGATCACTTCGCCCGAAGCTCCTCCAGTAGGAGAAGCATCTTCGAACGAGAATTTTAAATTCTCCTCCTCTCCTGCTGGAAGGCTTGAAGTCGGAAGAGTTGCGGGTATCTCAGCAGCCACGACGATAGACGATGTTAAAATCGCTGACTGAGAAGGCACGCCAACGACCGTAGGAAATGTCTCAGTGGAGCAGACTGGCGTTGGAGATGGCATGCTAGGAGACGGTGTGGCCTCCTTAGCAGCAGCTGCGATAATGACTTCTGTTCTTTCATCGCTCCCCAGTTCATCAATCGGGGGAACAGAGTCAGAGCCGGCGTGGAGTAATCAGCCGCAAACTCGCCAGCAGAGCTACCCACACCACCAACGGAGCCGGAATGGTCCATCTTGTCATCAAACTCTATCTGGGTAGTCGAGTGCATCGGCGAAAGGAGTTGACCACCTGCATTTTAAAGAAACAAGAAAACTGGTGTTACAGTAAATAATAATGGGTAAAAGGTAAAACGCTAAGAGCTATACCTGGGGATACAAGTCCAGTTGTCGGACTTGAAGGGGGAGCCGTTGAAGTTTCCAACAGCGTTCCTGTCTCGCTACCCGAAGGTTGTGCCACAGGTTGTATAGCAGGCTCTACAGACGGAGGACCCGAAACCTCAGTGACACTTGGAGCTTTAGCAGGTTCATCCTCCCTTACTGAAACTGGGGGTAGAGCTAAAACTAACAAGTCTGAAGCAAGTTTGACAGCCACTTTTTGGGGGGCTATCAAAGTCTCCTGCGCCAACTTTTGCTTCTTACCGGGCCTTTTCTTTAAGGTACCGCGGCGTTTGAGAGTTGAACTCCAGGGACGAATGGCGACAGGCTGGGGAGCTCCTCCAGTACCAGTATTGTCATCATCATCACCGGCGTCATCGTTGTCAGACTCGCTGGCGTCTGAAGGCTCAGCCGCGGCGCCAAGGAATTCTTCCATTCCTTTTATTCCCACCCTCGAAGCACCTTGGCGGCTAATGTAGAGAGCTTCAATCTCTTTGCAGCAACTGCGATTAAGAGAGAAGCCAGAAACATCAGCATTTGCAATGCTGAACCAGTTGCAGAAGCAGAGAGTTGTGGCCAATTCTGGCGTCTTCTGGGGCAAGGAGAATTCAGCCTCGGTTCCACCCGCTGCAAAATGGAACCAGCCACGAGCACCTTCATATAAGTTCCCCTCGTAGGCAAGATCTTTATTTGGATTGCCCACATAAAGTTGGGAATATCCAAACTGGCGAGCAAAGCGACTTGGAATGCACGACTAAATCAGACACCTGACATCCCGCCGATACACCAAGTGCCCAGGTCAGATGTTGAGGATCCACCAGAACCCTCCTGCAGATAAAGTAGTGAACTTATCTGCTCCCACGGCGTCCTTCAGCCTCATTCCATATCCTCCACCGGGAAAGTCAGGGAAACACCGGAAGATCTCATAATTCTGAAAACTACGAAGAGTCTTCCGAATCTGGGACATATAATTGTGCGTCCATGAAGAGCGTTCATACAGTTCTACAAAGAAGCACTTTTAGCCTGAACGACGCTCTGGTGCACTCATTAAAGATGGACAATGCAAGATGAGCCACGCCATTAAATAGGTGTAGGGCAGCTCCACCCTAGGGTTTAGAGTTTTCGGCTGAGCAGTCTCTTTCGACTTGCCCTTTCCTTTCCCCTTGACCTTAATAGTGGGAAGGAAATCACGACAGAACACCCTCAGTCCATACTGCAAATTGCATACCATGGCGGGAAGAAGTCCAAGGGGTCGGCCATATGTGAGAAGAACCGCTGGATATACCATGGTCACTGCAATCGCTTCTTTGGGCAACGACAGCACAACACATCTCTTCAGCCACAGCATCAGAAATCCGGCAATGAGACCTCTGTTGGAGAACGGAAACTGGGCTTGATAATGGTAGCTCTTGAATGAAGTGCCGGGATCATATCCGTTCTCATTGGAGTCTGTAGTATAATACAGACGGTAATGGCCCCTGGCTACACATTGGTCAATCTCTGGGATGGGGACAGGAGAATGACCATGGATAATGGCCGAGCTATCCTTAGAGTTTAAATTGGCAAAGAGATACTCGGCCCATTTCTTGTGGCCGATACCGTGATTACGCGCACCCGTCAAGTCAGCGCAAATATGATAATGGCACATCATCTCCCAGTATGTAGCATAGATGCGCTCATCCTTAGCCATCAACATGTTTAATTCCTCGGTGGAAGGGATGTATTCTTCATAGGGGATTTCACCCATGGAAAGCCCGGAAACCTCGAACATCTCGTGGAGAGCGAATCCTAGCTCACCCACTGGTGTAAAGAGAGTGCAAGTCTCAGGGTTATACATCTCTAGGAGGCAGTAAAAGTGATAAGCACTCTGGGGAAACCCGAATTGGACATTCCTGATAGCTTTATACAAGCCAATATCTTTTAAGATGGGCTCGTGGGAATCCAGCATGTACTGAACGAGGCGGGCCCACCACATATTGTTAGAGGAGTAGACCCAGCCAGGCATTCTGAAATCACTAGCCGGGTATTGACCATCTCTTGCCAAGAACTCGGTCAAGAAAGTTCAGGCACGAGAGGGGACTTCTCCCACTGGAAGCTCCTTGCCAAATCGGCCTGGAAGCAAACCAGTTATGCATCTGGAGGCACCATCCTGATAGGGGCCTTGTGCACCAAATTTGCCTATTGGGACGTCATCCTGTACTTGAGTCAAACCCCACTTTAATTCTCGAGGCATCGCCAGCCTCTGAAGATAGACCAGAGGATAGCCACGACTCATTCTGGGCAGAAACATTAAAGCTTCGCCCGAGTTATAGAGCCACTCGCGCTCTTCTTCAAAGAGGATCTCATCTGAGTGATCCGTTTGGTCTCCAAAGAGGAATTCGGGCTTCTCCATAGCCTTTCTGTTCACGTCTTCGAAAGCCGCATCAGTTATGATCTCCCTCGCAATGGTAGGGTGATACTTGATCAACTTCTCCTTGCGATCCTTCGGGTCTGGCTTGTACGAGGGCAAGATGGTAGTGAAACGGAATTGGCCTGAAGGATCAGAGCCTCCAGCGAAGCCAAAGTAGTTCCTGTGAGGAAAGGGCTCCATCGAATACCCTACTGTACAAAGGAGCACCAGAGTTAGAGAAGTTTCTCTAAGATAGAAAATTTCTCTAAGTATGGACGCGCGAAGCTAAAGATTAGACCGCGCAGAAGTTAAAATAGTCTCGCGTTTCTACGCGACTGCTAGTTAAAATAGCTTCGCGTTTCTACGCGACTGCTAGTTAAAATAGCCTCGCGTTTCTACGCGATTGCTGCTTAAAATAGCCTCGCGTTTCTACGCGACTGCTACTTAAAATAGCCTAACGCCTCAGCGCGATTGCTATTCCAAATAGCCCCGCGCTTCAAAAATGCGAGGATGACGCGATAACTTCGCGTGGGAAGAAAGCCAGAGACTTTTCTTCTTCTCCAAGCCATACGGCTAGAGTACGGCGATCTCGCCGATGAAAGGAATAGTTGTTAGTTAAAATCAAACCAAATCACTCTAAAAATGTTCTAAAGAGTTTCGATAGAGAGATCCTTACCCCCAATGGGTGAAATGTGGGCCGACGCGTCGCCGCCATAGCCGCTGCCCCCACTGCTTGCCCCAGCCGCCAATGATGGAGCTGCGCGGGAAGTAGCACGAGTCTTGGGCACCATTACTTGCAGAAATCGAGTGGAATCGACGGGAGATTGGGAGGAAACCGGTCGGAGAACGCTCGGATCGCCTGAGCTCTGATCGCCTGAATCTCTAGGGTTTCTAGAAAATTCTCAAGTAAAGTGAGAAGAAAAGGAATAGAGATTTTATTTAAAAGAGGGAAGCCGCCTCTTGGAGTTCGGTGCGGATTTCGGAGAAAATGACTGATCAGTTACTCCCTAAAATGCGGAGCAGATAATCCCACGTGGTGATATTGAAAATGCGAAGTTACTTAGCTTCGCGCAATTCCGTGCAACCACTCAGAGCGCGAAGTTATTTAACTCCGCGAAATGCGAGGATAACTTGGTATTTTAGCTTCGCGTTCTCATGAAGAATTTGGATTTTTGGCTAAGTTAAGAGGATCCTCACTCGATCAAATCGGTATTAATGATTTAAGTTACGCAGAAGAGCCTTAGATTATTTTACCAAAATTATTGACCATCTGTTTGTTGTGCAAGCAAAATCATTGAAGCCAACAGATAGAAAGGAAAATAATTTGCCTTTATTCATGAAGCAAGAGATTACAAAGAGGGAATTATAGCTTTCCCAAAAGCTTCTACATGATCATCAACTCATCAATAATCTAACGGTGAGATTTTTCTACGGGGTATTGAAGCTGAGTTCCCTGGTTCACATGCAAAAGATCTCCTCTGCAAATGTCAACTATGATCTGTCATCTAAAATGAAGCATGAGAGGAAAGGGAAGTGCTGCATCGAAGCACAAGCTGAACTGCAAGTGCTGCAATTCTGAACTGCAAGCACTGCAAGCCCTCACTTGAGCTTGAAGCTCCTTCAATAGTTCATCTCCAGGAGCCAGAGCTTGAAACCTGCAACTATGTTGTAAAGCATATGCTTCTGACTTCCTTAGAGTTACTTCTACTGATGAAGATCGATGGATCCACATACACTCCTCCTCGGAAAGGATTGGACTTACTGCAAAAGGAACAGAGTTTCCAAAAGAGTGAAAACGCTGAGCTAAGCTAACTCCGCGCATAGTTGAAGAAATAGCCTCGCGCTTTAAACGCAGAGGATGACGCGATAATTCCGCGTAAAGGAGAGACAAGATTTCTTTCTGCTCTTTCCTGCTCTTTCAAATTCATCGCGACTGCTAATCAAAGATAGCCTCGCAATTCATCGCGACTGCTAATCAAAGATAGCCTCGCAATTCATCGCGACTGCTAATCAAAAATAGCCTGGCAACTCATCGCGACTGCTAATCAAAAATAGCCTCGCAAATTCATCGCGACTGCTAATCAAAGATACCCTCGCAACTCATCGCGACTGCTAATCAAAGATAGCCTCGCAAATTCATCGCGACTGCTAATCAAAGATAGCCTTGCAATTCATCGCCATTGCTAATCAAAGATAGCCTCGCAAATTCATCGCGACTGCTAATCAAAGATAGCCTCGCAATTCATAGCGACTGCTAGAATAGCCCCGCGTTTTAAGCACAGGGATGACGCGATAACTTCGCGTAGAGAAAGACCAGAGTCGCTCTTTGTCTTCTCCTTTGAGCCTTACGGCCGAACGATGGCGATCTTGCCGATAAGATAAGCAATTGGCCAATTTTAAACCAAGTCAAAGCATCACAAAATGGTTCTTAAAAGACCGAAAGATGAGGTTTTTACCTTCAAGAGTTGCTGCACAGACTGGTTCGCCGCTACAACTACTTTCATGGCTGCTGTCGTCGCCACTAACATCGGCCGACGTGCACGAAGCCATACTCTTCTGGAGCGACATCCTAATGATGAAAATCTAACAAAGTCAAACGGAGATCAGTTGAAGACCGTTCGGCGACATCGCTCGCTCAATCTCCAGAGCTCTGGATTTCTCAGATTCTTTGAATGAATGAAGAAGAAGACGAGCCAGAAGCCCTATTTAAAGGGGATAATCCGTCGCTTGGTATTCGGTGCGGAAATTCAAGGTGATTAATGAAGTAATTACTCATTTCACTGAAGATGAAGTGAAGTTGATTAGCTCCGCGTAGGCGGGCTAAACCGGAGATAGACTTGGTATTCTAACTCCGCGTCTCAGTTTAAGTATCCAAAGTATTTCGAAATTCGCTAAATTCTAAGCCATTTCGAAAACTTTGGAGGGGATTCTGTTGGCAGTTAAAATTTCTAAGTAAAAAGGATTTTCCACAATAGAACGCAAAGCTAATTCTATAGCTCCGCGTCTGGCTACTTTTAGCCTCGCGTTGAGTAAAACGCGTAGATGATCAATAGCTCCGCGTTAGCTCCGCGTTTTTGGTTATTTAGCTCCGCGTTAGCTCCGCGTGAGCAGATAACCAGAATCTCGAACTGATTGAGATTATGATTTGGGTTTATCCAAATATCAAATCAAGTCCAATCAGAATTCTTAATCAAGAGATTTAAATCAATATTAAATAATTGATTGGAATCCTTGATGAGTACAAATTCTATTCAGATAGAAACTCTCTCAATTCTTCCCAGGGCTATAAATATCTTCTTGGTGAAACCCTAGGGAGCTTCTTTTTTTGGTCCTTTTCTTTCGGCTTTGGAGCTTCTTCTTTGGGTCCTTTTCTTTCGGCTTTGGGGCTGCTTCTTTTGGTCCTTTTCTTTCGGCTTTGGTCTTCTTCTTCTTTTCAGCAATCCAGAGATCAGAGATCATCTCCTTTCTTCTTCTCAACTGAGTTGATCCTTCGGCAAATCAAGTACGCGAGAGAGCCTTGAAGCCTTTTTGTGATCATCATTATCTTGGAGAATTCAAGTACGCAAGAGAGCCTTGAGTTCGGGAAAGACAGAGAAGAAGATCGTCTACAGTCAGCCGATTTCTTCAAGAGAGAAGAAGTTCGATGTACCGATCGTTAACGGGAACTATTATAGATCCCATCGCCACTGATCCCACGATTACATTGTAAAAGAGAGAGATTGAACTATAAAATCCTCTCGTTTGTTCTTTTTTTTTTTTATCTTGTTCACTTCTATTGTAATTTAAGTTAATTCGATGGAAGGAGGCAAAGGAAATTCCGCTGCGAACACAAGTCTGATTGATGACGGCCGAGAAGACTCAGACTTCAGGAGGGGTTGTGGCAGGTACGCTTCTCGTAGGCCATGCTCCGGCTCATGTATTATTTGATTCAGGTGCATCTCATTGTTTCATATCATCAGGTTTTGTTTTGCGTAACTCAATTGATTTTATTGATTTATCTATTGGGTGGGATATTAAGACGGGAAATGGTAGTGTTATATCTAGCCGAGAGTGTTGATTGTGTCCCATGGTAGTTAGTGACCGAGAGTTTTATGCTAATCTCTTGGTGATAGATAACAGTGGATATGATGTTAGGGATGGATTGGTTGAGCACTTTTTTTGCAGTGATTGACTGTCATGGAAAGAAGGTGATATTTCGAATTTCATGTTATACTGAGTTTGAATTTCTTGGTGGAAGTAAATCCTTGAAGCCAGCTGGGCTCAAGGTGACACCGAGAGGTGGAGTTCTTGATGCCATAGAGATAGGTGAGGGGATGATTCCAGTAAAATCATAATATTTAGATGTGTTTCCCTAGAAGGTACCTGGGTTGCCTCTAGTCAGAGTCGTGAAATTCACTATCGATACTCTTCCTAGTGCAGAGCCTGTATTCAAACCACCATACTGAATGGGTCAAGAAGAGCTAGCAGAAGTCAAGAGACAGGTTGATGAGTTACTAAGGTTTGGATTTATCAGGCCTAGTGTTTCTTCCTGGGGAGCTCTAGTGCTGTTGACAGGAAAGAAGGATGGCAGCCAAAGGTTATGTGTTGACATAGGGGTTTGAATGCATTCACTATCAAGAATAGATACCTTTTACCAAGAATTTTGGACTTGTTTGATCAACTAGGAGGAGCTAAGGTACTCTCTAGGATTGACCTTCGTTCTGGGAGGACATTCCAAAGACAGCATTTAGGGTGTGGCATGGACATTTTGAGGATCTAGTGATGCCATTTGGTGTGATCAATGCTCCCACAGTCTTCATGAGTTTGATGAACCAGGTGATTGCACAATATTTGGATCAGTTTGTAGTGGTGTTTATAGATGACATTCTCGTCTATTCTCGGAGTAGGGAAGAGCATGTAGAGCATTTGAGGATAGTTTTACAAACCTCAGGCAACAACAATTGTTCGGCTGATTGAGCAAGTGCGACTTCTGGTTGGACAACATCGCTTTCTTGGGTCATATAATTTCTGGAGATGGTGTGTCAGCAGATCCCAAGAAAGTAGAGGCCGTTCTTAATTGGTCGATTTCAAAATCTGCTTCTGAAATACATAGCTTTCTTGAATTGGCTAGATACTATAAGAGACTCGTACAGGATTTCTCTAAAATAGTAGCGCCACTAACAAAGCTGACGTAGAAGGGGGAGACGTACGAGTGGACCACGGAGTGTGATAGTGCATTCGAAGAGCTGAAGCGCAGATTGGCTACGGCACCAGTGTTAGCAAATCCTAATGATTCAGACGGTATGAGGATATACTGCGATGCATCTAGTAAAGGGTTGAGTTGTGTACTTACGCAGAATGGTCAAGTGATCGAGTATGCTTTCCGGCAGCTTAGACCTCATGAGCGGAACTATCCTAAACATGATCTGGATCTAACGGCAGTAATACATGCCCATAAGATTTGGAGGCATTATCTATTGGGCGAAAGGGTAGATGTGTATACTGATCACAAGAGTCTTAAGTATATCTTCACTTAGAAAGAGTTTAACATGAGGCAGCGCAGATGGTTTGAACTTGTAGCAGATTTTGATTTGGACATCCGCTATCATCCTGGAAAAGCCAACGTAGTGCCAGATGCCTTAAGTAGCAAGCCGATGGCTATGTATTTGATTCGACAGAAAGAAATCTTAAAAGACATGGAGAGGGTGGAATTAGAAGTTTTATTGTTAGGAATGACAGCGCAGCTCATGGAGTTAAGATTTTGATCTACACTGATTGATAGGATCAAAAAGCCCAGAACAATGATGGGAGATTGAAAAGGTTTAGGAACAAGATGGAAGCGGGTAAGAGACCAGACATCTCAGTGCATGCAAATGGCTCACTTCGTCTCGGTGATAGGTTGTGTGTGCCCAGAGGAGAGGTTATAGATGAGGTGTTAGCAGAAGCTTATAGATCAGCATATTTTACTCACCCGATTAGTACCAAGATGTATAGAGATCTAAGACAACACTTATGATGGCCAGGAATGAAAAAGGAGATTGCTCAATATGTATCAAAATGTCCTATTTGTCAGCAGGTGAAGACCGAGTATCAGAGGACCGCAGGTTTGCTTTGTGACGGAGTGGAAACCCTTACCCTTACGCTCTGAAACCCTTACCTATTCTGGAGTGGAAATATGAGAAGATAGCCATGGATTTTGTGACGGGTCTTCCCAAAAGTCCGAAGGTAATAATGCAGCTTGGGTGATCAAAACCGCTTAATGAAATCAGCCCATTTTATTCTTTTTAGGGTGGGCGAGTCGACAGAAAGGTTGGCAAAGAGATTCATGTAAGAGATAGTGAGACTGCATGGAGTTTCAGAGCGGATTGTTTCAGATCGTGATACTAGGCTCAGATCGCACTATTGGACCAGTCTGATGAAGAGTTTGGGGACGCATTTAGATCTTTCTTCAGCATATCATTCTCAAACAGATAGACAATCTTAGTGGACCATTCAGACCTTAAAGGACATACTGAGGGCTTGTGTGCTAGATTTTGGAGGTTCATGGGAGGATCATTTGTATATGGCAGAGTTCTCCTACAACAACAGTTATCTCGCAAGTATCAAGATGGCTCCATTTCAAGTTTTGTACAGCAGGAAGTGCAGATCGCCCTAGTATTGGGACGATATTGGAGAGCGCAGCATACTAGGACCAAAGATAGTCGCTCAGACGATAAACAAAGTAAAGATCATCAGGGAGCATTTGAGGGTTACACAGGATAGACAAAAAAAATGGGCAGATCATCACAGAAGGCCATTGGAGTTCGAAATTGGAGATAGAGTATTCCTCAAGGTTTCACCAATGAAGAGAGCTGTTAGATTGGGCAGGCGAGGGAGCTCAATCATAGATATATTGGTCCTTTCGCTATTATCAAGAGAGTTGGAAACTTGGCTTATCAACTTGACTTGCCATCAGAGTTGGATGCAGTGCACAATGTATTTCATATTTCTCAGCTGAGGAAATGCATTGGAGATGAGAACCGTATTGTAGATCTTTCCGATGTGGAATTAGGAATAGATTTGACTTTTGAGAAGGAACCAATTGCCATCATTGATCGACATGAGAGAATTCTGAAGAACCGCACGATTCTCCCTGTTCTCATGTCATGGGATAGTCACTCGCCAGGAGAATCTACTTGGGAATGGGAGAATGATGTTCGGAAGAAGTATCCCCGCTTGTTTGAGTGATCACGTCAGGTATCGTATTCATAATATTATTATCCATTTCCGTCTACACATGCATATATCTGAACTTATTATTATATTTATTCTTGTTTCTCAAAAAAATTTAATTTCGAGGACGAAATTTTTTTAAGCAGGGCAAGATGTAACAATTTAATTTCTATCATAACTTATGTTCCTGATGTTAAATTTATCCAAGAGTGAATTTGTTGTGTTTGTCTCATTTTTCTATATTTTTTGTGATTTGTTATTGATATTTTCTGGATAATCACTTAAAATAATATTATTTTAATCACCGGTGGGCCTTACACATATTTTGACTAGTCTCTCTTCTTTTGACTTGTAAAGATGAAGTTTGATTTTATTTGGGTTAGTTTAATTTAAAATTACAGGTTTAAATAACTCTAATAATCTATTATTACTATTCATTTATCTTATACCTATTTTGCCTTTACTCATCCATACCTTACCTTCACCATGCTTGTCGTTTTGCCAAGCATGACAAGCCTTCCTCTTACTCTCATATCTCTCTTTTGTTTATTATATTTTTTTCTTCCTTTCCTTTCAATTATTCTCCTCATCATTTATTCTCTCTCCTTCCTTTTCATTCCTTTCTTCCTTTTTTTTTTTTTTTTTACTTCAACTATCAAGAAAAAGAATAAGAAAAGAGAAGAAGAAGAAAAGGAAAAGTTTTTTAGTCTCAAAATAAACTTGTCTTCCTAACCTATCAAGGCAAATAAAATCACATCCATTCTTGTGTTTTTTCTAACTCTAACTGGTTAACTTAGAATTTTGATTTGTTAAAACTTAAAAAGATAATGTCTCTAAACAAAAATCTCTATGATTATTCAAGAAAAAAAATATGATTTTTACACTTTACTTTATGTTTATGCATCAAATTTGTCATTTTATTTATAATCTCTCATTCTTAAACTACAAGTTATAAAGTTAAACTATACGCTTAATTTTTAAATTATAAAAATGCTACCTTTATGAAATTTCATCATATTGGATATAAATTTGAAGTTTTCTACATAAGTTTTTCGTGTATAATACAATAATTTAAAATTTATTTTCCACTTGCTATTAGAAAAAATATATATATATATATATATATATATATATATATATTATCATGTTTTAAAGAGAGAGTTTCATATAAGTTTTACATTAAATTTACTAAAATATTTCTTTTATGCAAACTATTATGTTAGGTCATGATTCCTTTATGCTAATCCATATTCACTTTAAAAAATATATACATGAATTTGCTTTAATAAATTTGCTACTTTTCATACAATGAAATTATACAAGAATTTGGAAAATTCATACGTTGTTAAAGTAATCGTTATAATAGTATTAAACCTATTTAATTTTTATTTTTACACTGTAATACCCACTTTCTAATATGTCTTTATATGCATAATTGTATATGCATGATTCACATACATGATCATTCTAGGTATTTTTACATCTTAATATTCATTTACATACATATTTATATATATACTTGTATTTATATGTGGTTTACATACATAATCATTTCCATAACATTCATTCTAATATTCTATACTCCATCACACTTGCCTTGACATATATATACTACTTGCTTGTATAAAATATATGAAAATATGTCGGATTTTCCTTATTAGTATATACACATGTCTTGACAATACTATGGATCTTGACTTGCCTGTTAACTTGATTTTGACATGGACCACATCTTATTTGTTACTAGACATGTGTATATAGAAATCTTGACATGATTGGTTCATCATATTCCGGATTGATTTCTATATAATATAACTTGAAATCTTGGGTTATGCGAGAACTAAAGGTAGACAAATATTGTATCGTAAAAAATTTAGGATAGGTTGCGCAACCAAAATAGGGGCCCATCAGCGGGGGTGCCCGGATGGTACTAGCCATCATCTCTTGTTTAGTCCATGTTGATGGGACGACCGATTACTCAATATTGGTATCTTCTTGAGTGCTTAGCGGCATGGCTAGTTCAGTGCTAGCATCTTAGCCGGGTCCCGGATATGCACGGGTACTTTCACTATAAGAGTCTATTTCTTCACTGTTTAGTTCTATTTAGTTCAAAATATAAACTAAAATAAGATATTAACTTAGACTTGATATGCATGTATATCTCTACTTGATATTGTTACTTGATTGTTTAATGTTTTCCACATAGGCGCATTTTTTATATTCACACTCATATCTTACTTATTTGTTTATATTACACGCTCCCTAGTTTTTATTGTTTTACTTATCAGATTTGACTCTGAGCCCCTCCACACACTCAGATAGTGAAGATGTGAGCGAGAATCTGCTATTGCACGACCCGTACTTTCTGAAGCAGGCCTAGCAGCAGTAGATTCCTAGGCCTCTATTTTTTATATTTTTGGATTTGCTATGTATATATCTTTTGAGGGCTTAGTTCCAAACTTCTGTATCAGGACTTAATTATTGGTTTCTGTTTTAGACATGAATATCTTTCTTTTTATATGACAGTAGAGTAACTTCCAAGATACTGGTTGATGAATTGTATTTTAATTTTATTCATTTCTACTTTTACATATTCATTGGCCTTATGCACGTCAATTCACATATGCCCGCCAGTAACACACTCCGTTCCATATATTTAGTGAGGAAGGGGGCATTACATATCTTTCCCATTACTTTATCAGGATGGCGTGGTACTCCAAATTGGTACCAGTTATTTCTAATTAAGCTCTTACTTTTGTATTCCTTCACCCAAATAAAGTTGCAAGAATAAATTAGAAATTCTGTCTATCCATTATCATTCCCATTATTATCATTTCCATCAAAAACGGAAACCGTTTATGATGTATTTCATATATTATAATTGAAAAAGCACTTAGGTAAAAATGCAGAGTAGTAGATTTATCAAAACTAGATTTGAGATCGGGCCTAAATTATGAGAAATAATCTGAACAATTATTAACCGATGGGAGAATATCTTGAAAATTCAAGTAATACCCTTAGTTCTTGTTTTGGGGATGCATAATTACTAAAAAGTTCCACTTGGGAACTAAGAAAAGGAATCATGATAAGGTACCCTTGCCTTTCTCATGATCAAGTATGCCAATTAAATTTTAAGAACGAAATTCTTTTGTTAGGTCGGTAGATGTAAAACCCCAAATTTCGACCTATCTATACTTCTTTTTTAAGTCCAGTCGTGCTGAATAGGGTTACTGAAATTAATTTTGTAAACCGAAATAAATTTCGGTGGACGTAACTTAAAATTCGTAACTCAAAATAACATTCGGTGTTCACGATAATTAGTTTTCTAATACTTAGGATTTTTAAAAATTTTCCTTACGAGCCCAAAAAATACTTTCAAAATTGTTAATTTAATAATATTAAAATTATCTTTATAATTACTTCAGAATTTCACTTCATTTATTCAGAATATCGTAATGACAAACAGATAATTTTCTAGCACTGCTCTCGTTGAGTACTATACCTCACATAAATTTGGTAGTATTTGGAGAAAGTTACACTGAACCAAGATTATTAAATTATTAATAAATTAATAAATAAAGAGAGGCGGTTCACCTGTGTTATCGTGACTAACAAGAATGGTGGTGGGAGACTTGCTGATGTGTCGAATGTAGGTTAGAGTTAGAGGCGGTTGAAAAAAAAAATTACAAACCTTGCCCCCCCTCTCTCTCCACTCACTTTCTCACTCTCTCTTTCTCTGTCTCGCAGAACCTAGCCACAGGAAAAAAAAAAAAAAAAAAAAAAAAAAAAAAAAAAAAAAAAAGAAGAAAAAGAAAATAAATTAAACTGAGGATCAAGCTGAGATAAATAATACCGTTATTTTTGTTCGTTTCTTTGTTTCTTTATTTAGTTTATATTTGCATATGCAGTTATTTTGCAAAAATACTTGTGATCTATTGATTGATATTGTGATCAATATTGTGAGTTGAATTAAACTAGTGGGTCAATTTTGATATATATAAATCTTGTGATATTTACTTATTTTTTATTAAAAAAAAAAAGAAAGACAGAAAGATAAAAAAAGGAAACGAAAGACGAATTTTGCATGCATTCTGCAAGGGGTAAAATTTTATTTTGCATGTTAAAATGAATTTTGCATGCATGCAAATACAAAACGGGCCACAATAGTTTGCATGGGCAACAACATTTTGCAAAATAGCTAAGATAGCAAAAATTGTATGGGCTTGACTGCAAACTATTGTTTGCAGACCGAAATTAAAAAAAAAAAAAAAAAAAAAAAAAAAAGAGAGAGAGAAGAGAAGAGAAGAAGAAGAGAAAGAAGAGAGAGAGAGGAGACGTTGAAACAGAGAGAAAAAAAAAGTGAGAGAGAAGTCGCTTGGGCGGCTGGACCGGAAGAAAAGAAAACAAAATAAAATTAGTGGGCTAGTTGGGCCGAAGAAAAAAAAACAAAATAAAATTTAATGGGCCCGATGGGATGAAGAAAAAAAACAAAATAAAATTTACTGGGCCAGATGAGCCAAAGAAAAAAAACCTTATTGGAAGATCGGGATAGGTTTCGAACCAAATTACTGTTTCGTTTTTTCGAGAGTTGAGGATGTGTTCAGACCAGCCAAGTTTATATTTTCTTAAATTTCCAAAAACGTGAAATCATACCATAATTAAAAGACATTAACTGAAAATCTAATGATAAACCATATAATATGTTCAGATATAAGACTTTTGCTATTTTTTTTGGATGTGACTTTCATGATACCAATATTATTGTTTTCCATGTTTTAGCATATTTTACCGAATCACGTTACTAACGATCCTAGTTATGAAATGACCAAACACAGATTGTTATCTAAAGGTAGACTCACTAGATACAGAGTTGGTCATAATGTATTTTCAAAAGCAGACAGACCTACAAGATATATATGACATCATTAGTAGTTATTTTCTTATTAGAAAGATATAATTAGTACATATTGCTACATTTTATTGAATATAAGGAAAAAGAATTTATTATTATTTTGACTAAAACTTTATTATTTATTATTATTTATTGCTCATATTTTCTCTATAATGTGACAGTAATATTTGTTGAGACTTGTCGAGTTATCATTCAACGCTGAACATTCCAGCTATCTACATTCCGGATAGTGGGACGTTACAAGTGGTATTAGAGTTTATGCTCCTTAAGTTGGTTCAAGTGATTTGAATGGATTTGGATGTCATTACTGTCAAAAGATTCAAAATCTATTTAATTTTGTTAG
Organism: Dracaena cambodiana; assembly: GCA_036321105.1. Lineage (NCBI taxonomy): Eukaryota > Viridiplantae > Streptophyta > Magnoliopsida > Asparagales > Asparagaceae > Dracaena > Dracaena cambodiana. The sequence goes on along the minus strand of JAYEPQ010000012.1, from coordinate 33,770,367 downwards.
ACCGTTTTGGATTAAATACAACTACATAAATAAATATGATTTTACTATGTAAATTATTTACTTTATTATTATTATCTAAATAATGTTATTTAACCGTATGAGGTATTAAATATTAAATTGAATATAATTACGAGGAGTAGGGATAACATTTCTAGTTAGATATTTAGATTTTATCCAGTACTAGTTTGTAAAAGGAAATTATAAGTCAATCCATTACCAATCTCGAGTGATAGCTTGTAGTCAAAATTGTGGTCTTCAGAAAACTGAGCCTAAGTACCGTCCATACAATTATTAGTTGTCAGAAGAGAAGTCAGTCTTCAAGATATCAGATCACTCGAAATTCAAGTTCATCAGAGGAAAACAATATTGTAAAACTGTCAGAATTTAAAGCTCGTCATACGGTGGGAGTATTAGCTCATTTTGATGTCATTCCAGCTGATGTTCTAGTTCTGTTAGAGTTTATAAATTTTTTTAAAGATTTCTTAGGATTATCTCGGGATTACCACCAGACACAATACTAGAATTTATTGTTGATCTTATTTCTTATACTGTCCCTATCTCTCAGGCAACATATTGAATGAGTAGCAAAGTTAGAGGAAGTGAAAGACAATTGAATGGATTAGAATCTTAAAATTTCACTAGACCATACACTTCACCTTGGGCGCACAGTACTTTTGACTATGAAGATGAATAGAGATAAGAGATTTTGTATTGACTATAGAGGATTAAATAGGGTTACTATCAAGAATCATAATTCAATTCGAGAAACGATTAGAGAGCAGGAGGAAAACTTCCGGGAGTGATTCCTATACCTATTTGAGCAAAGACATAATCCTCGTTTACATTACTTGAGTTTAAAGAAACTTTAAGAACGAAATTTTTATTTAAGTGGGGTAGGATGTAATAACCACTTTTATTATGTATTATTTTTTAATTTTCTTTATTGTTAAAAATTATATTTAGAGGAATAAAAAAGATTTTTTATTAAAGATAAAGAAAAATAGAAGGAAACAAGTCAAATAGGAGCTCAACTCCTAAAAATTAATTAATTAATTAAATAGGTTTTTATCTAATAATTCTGATAAGGATTAATTTGGTTTACTTTAATAAAAGAAAAAAGATTATAATTGGTTCATATATGATAGGATGAGAATTAAAATAGATATTAAATCTAAGTAGAAACCTAATTCTTAGATTGGCTCTTATCTAATAATTAGTTATTTAGATTCATTTAACTAATAGGATTTTATTTTTAAATATTTAGTCTCCATTAACAAATAGAAACCTAATTCTCTCCCCACTTACCAAACACAAGGAGAAAAAATTATTGGATAGAACGCTATGTGAGGAAGAGAAAAAAGGGGAAAGATAAAAATGAAAGAAAGAAAGAAATTCAAACAGAGAAAGTTGGAGATTTTATCATTCCTCAAGCAAAAAATTTAGATCCAATTTGGATCAAGACTAGGATGAGTTCTTTAACTCACTGTAGCATGCTATTAATTATATTTATTTTGTAATTTGATATTAACATCACTGCTGTGGAAGTCAAATCCATATTGAACATTAGAAGAGCCATGTTTATGTTAGACAGTTCTTTTATTTCTTTCAGCTAATTTTAACATGTCACAATGTGCTAAGAACATTATGCTAAAGTAATTTAATCTACCTTGTAAATCATAGTACTCGTCACTCGTAAAATATCTTTTGAGGGGAATGCTTGTAAGCATCAAGTGGTCTCTTCATAATAAATTTATTGCTATTGCCTTCCATAGTGCTCCAAATTTAATTAAAATATAAATACCAAATGAGTTTCCTAGACATCATCAACATCCACAAAATTTTTTTGAAGTCAGCTCTATATAAATGTTCATATATTTTACTGAAATTAATCTGTGGATGCTATATTGTTTGTTCCTTCAATATATTGGGGTGAAGCTTGGAGTGCATGTAATTCACTTTCTTCAGTTTTAAATGAGTATAATTATATAACAAACTAATATTGTCATATACAAGGTATAATCCTTGACCTCTATATTATTACAAATTATATTTTAGTATTTCCTAAACTGGGTTTACAAACCACAACAGTTCATATATTTTTGCTGAAATTAAAATTTTGAAGTCAGCCAAATGAAAAATCCTTTTGTTCCGTTTATTATGTAGTTTTCCTAGAACATTGAATAATAAATATCTTGTTTTATTTTATTAAAATATAAATTTTGAATATATACTTTCTAATACCGCTATTTTATGCACAAATCGCCGTAGTTGGCAACAACAACTTTAATTTTTTAATAGAAGTCAAGGGATAGAAGTTCTGAAATTTAATTAAATTTTTTGTAAATTTTATTTCATTAGATCTTTTACTCATTTCTATCAACCTTTTCATTAAAATTCTATTTTTTTCAATATTCTTTTATTGAGATATGAAATTATATTTCTTTCTAAGTACTATTAATTTGTATTTAATTCAAAAGTTCCTGTTAAACTTTATTTAAGTTCTCAAAATTTTAGCATAGTACTGTACAAGTAGATGAATCTAGTATCTTTCTATAGGCATGCATACCAACAACTAAATGCTTTTAATAATTGTCTCTCAAGAATAGTTGATTTTTGCACCACCAAATGTAAAATTTCTAGCGTATTAAAGAAAATTTAATGTGGTTCAAACTCTGGTGCATGCATACAGAGATCATGCATGCAGGTTGTGGTTCTTGGATTGTGAAACACTCGAAGAGAATTCGTTAAGTGGTAAATTTTGTGAAAAAAATTGAAAGGACTGAAACACTGCATACCAACAAAACTGAAGCATTGCATAACAAAAGAAAAAGAAACCATTGATTTTTTTTTTTTTCTTTTTTCCCCTCCTTGTTAATTAAGAGACAATAATACTTTTTTTTTGGGTAAAATAAAAAATAGCATTTCTTGCCTCAACTAATCCAGGTTCACCTTCACAAATAATAACTTTTAGTTTGGGTAACTTTTAGTATCATGGCATATCTTTTATTCTAACTTGTCAATTATATCAGAATTTCCTTAGGTCACGGTTTTATTTGTATAAATCAATAGGGGTGTGAATTGCCTACTTAAAGCTTAATGTGTTCATTGATTACCTTGACCATCCAATATGCTAATTGGTCACCTTAACCCTCACAATTTGTGACGAGACTGAACCCACTGGAGTGCATCATGGCATATCACAGGAGTTTTTATTTATTTATTTTCATATTGTTGATCCAATTATTTTAATTGTGATTTCAATTTCTTTTATATTTTTAAAATCAAATGCTATTTTTTTAACATGTGCATATTTGAATATGAATATTTGCTTATCAAGTTGATTTTCATATCCCTTTTAAAGATAAACATATTATCCAAAAGGCTATTTTATAAATTCTAACTCACTTATTTTTATTTATTTATAAAAATAAAAATGGAAAATGAACATTGAAAACAAGATCTGAAAAAACACCGAAAACCGTTATAATATGCCATTGGTGGTGATCATAACTATTGTATTATATATTGTTCTTTTAATGTTATCATTACTGTTACTGAATACTGAATTTTAATAATAATCACCAATCTATATACGGAAGTAAGTTTGAACTGAACAATTGATATGAATATTGACATACACTAGATTTATAGTGGAAATTAAGGTTCATATGAATTTAATGGATGGACGTAATAGTGCTATTGTTTCCCTTTTTGGGAAAATCAGGATAGACTCTTATCAAAGTTGCTACTATTTCCATTTTTGAGAGGATTGGGATAGGCTCCAATTAAAATTACTGTTCTGTTTTTCAGGAGGTAGACGGAAATACGTTCAGACCAGCCAAATTTATATTTTCTTAAATTTTCAAATACCATAATTAGAAATTTTAACTGAAAAACATACCATAATTAAAAAGCGTTAACTGATAATCTAATTATAAACCATATAATATGTTCAGATATGAGACTTTCCACTGTTTTATTTACATATGACTTTCATGATATCAAGATAATATTGTTTTTCATGTTTTTGATGTTTTACTATATTTTACTGGATCACTTTCCTGAAAATATTAGTTATGCATGACTAGATACATATTGTTACTTAGAGGTAGACCCGCAAGAGATATAGTAGGACATAACATATTTTCAAAAGTAAACAGATTTATAATATATACGATATCATTAGTAGTTATTTTCTTATTAGAAAGATGTAATTAGTACATATAGCTGTATTTTATTTAATGTAAGGAAAAAGAATTTATTATTATTTTGACTAAAAATTTATTGTTTATTGTTATTTATTGCCCATATTTCTACTATAATATGACTGTAATGTTTGTTGAGGCTTGTCTTCGACGTCGAACATTCCAGCTATCTATATTTCGGATAGTGGTACATAACAACATGTCAGCCATTGCCATGACAAAAAAATATGGTATTTCATGCCAGAACTAAGTATATCGAGATTTGATATTATTTTATTAGAGAGCTCATTGAAGACAAAAAGATCAAGCTGGAGTTCATTCCAACCAATAACCAACTTGCTAATAATTTTTACCAAAGTGATACCAACAGAAAAATTTATTCATTTAAGAAAATAATTAGAAATTACAAATTAAGAGGGAGTGTTAAAGAGTAATTTGTAATTTCGAGAAATATGAAGTTTGTAACACCCAAATATGATTAAATTAAAAAAACTATTTTTCTTAAAAGAAAAAAAATAAAATAAACATGATAGTAATGAAAATATTATTGTCTAACAAATATGATCTTTTACTATCTTTAAAATTTGTGTTTATCTAAATACTATTTAACTAGATAATGACAAATTTAGTTAGTCTGGATTTAGTTATTTTAAACTTATCCTATGTAATATTATCTTAACCTAAATATCTAAATAAAAATAAAAAATAAAATAAATTGAACAATAACAAAAATTAAAAGATAGAGAAGGAGACTTTTCTCTGTTGAGCGTAGAGAAGAGAAAAAAAGGGGGGGGGGGAGGGAGAGAGAGGAATAGAGAAGAAATGAAAGGAAAGAGAGAGAGAAAGGAAAAAAAAGATCTCACAGTCAATTTTTGGAGCTAAATTTTGAGGCAAGTACTATTTTTAATTTTGTCATTTTGCTTTTTGATTATCTGTATCAGAAGAATATGTTATTAATTTTTCTGTCGTTAATAAATTTTATGATACTAATAGGCTTAGTAGAAATTCATGAACCTTTATTTGTACTTAATGTTTGAGTTAGTATAGGCTGAATGTACGTTTCTCCACAAACATAGGAAGAAAGAAATATATATACAAAAAAACTCAAATGAAAGATGCCATCTGAGACTTTCTAACTTTCTTGAACTGCTTATATGCTATGTTGCTATTGGAATCTTCTATATCCTCAAACTATTGGTTGTATTTGTGGATGTGATTTGATGTTTCTCAAGCATAACTCTAATATTTTTCCTGCACATACCTTGTGATGCATGGGTGTGGATGTATGGACTGCATGTTGCTCATCATTTTCAATTTTTACATGTGCAACGTACTGGGTTCCTACTATGCTGCTGTTGTACATAAGAAAATAATAATATGTTTACACTAAAAGAGTGATCCTTTGGCAAAAACAAAAGAATAGGCGAGCCTGTAATGCTCCACTTTTTGTAGTGTGGATAGGTAAGGCGTTCAACATCGAATGACAACTCAACAAGTCTCGAAAATATTACAGTTACAACACAACATAATATGAATAACAAACAACAATAAATGATATTTTTTTTCAACAAAAGTAATAATAAGCTTCCTTTAAATAAAACCAACAAAATATCACTACGATAAAATTATCTCTAGATAAAAGAAATGTCTCAAATAGAACTAGATGAAGTGCCATACGCACCATTTTCCTAATATAAAAGTTATCAACTAAAAAAAGTTCATCACTCATGTAGATCTGCCTGTTCCTTAAAATATGCCACATCCTGTTATGTTTCTAGTGGATCTACATCTTGATAAATGTTTGCATCTGGTCATGCATAATCAGGATCATCAGTAAAGTGATCCAGTGAAAAATAGTAAAACACAAAATAAATAACACTAACGTCTCAATATCATGAACAGTGATATGCAAATAAAAGTGGGTAATCTTATATTTGAACATTTTATGTGGTTATCATTAGTTTTTTCTTTTTCAGCTAATATCTTTTAATTATGGTATTTAAAAATTCAGGAAAATATAAATTTGGCAGGTTTGAATGCATCCCGTCTACCCCTGGAAAAATAGAACTGTAAGTTAATCGGAACCTATCCCAATCCTCCTAAAGAGAGAAATAGTGGCGCAGTTTTATTCGGAACCTATCCCGATCCTCTCGTATGGGAAACAGTGGCAGTTATGATCGGAGTCTATCTCGATTCTCCCGTATGGGAAACAGTGGTAGTTTTGATTGGAGCCTATTCTGATTCTCCCAAAATAAAAAACAGTGACACAGTTACGTCCAACCATCAAATTCATATAAACCCTAAATCTTCCCCCAAACCCAGTGTTTGTCGATTCCAGTGTCAGTTATTCGGTTTAGTTTAAGGAATTGGTGATCATCATTAAAATACAGTATTCTGTGACAATAATAATAACATTAAAGGACAATATATAATATATTACTTAATGATCTACCACCAATCACATATTAGAACTGTTTTCGATGTCTTTTCGTATGTAATTTCAGAGTTTATTCCCTTTTCATTTTAGTATATCAATAAAGGTATGTGAAGATAGAACTTATAAAATAGCATTTTGGATGTTATGTTTATCTTTAAAATGGATGAAAAGTTGAGCTTTATAAGAAAATATTCGTATTTCATGTTATAAGAATATGCACATGAATTCGGATAAAACTAATATTTAAATGTGGAAAAAACATTTAAACTACTGGGATTTAAATAAATTATTTTTTGTTTTGTCTTTCACTATAGAGGATGTTTTGCGGGGGAAGCAATCCTCACACTATACTGCAATGACCTTTATTGCGAGGAAGTGATTGGATTGGTACTGTTTCGAAGAATTTAGTATCCTATTGTCTCTCGAGCTGGAGTAAGATTATATTTTATTTCATAATCCGGATAGAAAGAGATGATCGATTCCTGGTCTAGAGGCAATTGGTTGATACAACAACTGAATAGGTTGAAAATCATTCTCTGTTATGGTAACAAGTCTGAAATTTTAATTTAACTGAATGGCTGTGCAGAATCATGAGGGCCAAATGAATCAGCAATACGATTGATGATTACCCATGGATGGAGATATGGGAAACTCTAAATGAACATCCTATTGAGAAGTTGAATTTCCTAAACCTCGTAAGGATGAGAACATATGTTCCTCCTAAAATGCAGACTAGAGATATCAAAGGATCAAGCTTAATGCCATGTGTTCTATGAAGCAGAAATTGATGGATGCACAGAACAAAGAAACACAGTCAAACAATTTCATATTAACAAGTTCAGTTTCTTTTTTTTTTTCTTTAGCTTTCTTGAATGCAAAACATAAACTGTTGTTAACGGCAAATTAGCAACAGAAGTACCCTTTAAAAAAAAAAAAAAAAAAACAACTGGTTCACACTATAAAATGAAGATGGCAGAGGACAGTAGTCATTTTAATGAGATTGTATACACTACTTTAATCTGAGAGAAAATATGTCCACAGCCCACTTGTTAAAGATCACAAAGACCACTTTACTATATATTACTAATAATATAATTTTCCTACAGTCCTAAGAAAACAGTCAAGGATAGCACAACATCAATGCTTGTGCCCAGAAAATGTAAGGTCGAAGTAGGAAAATAAAAACCAATCAATTATTAATCTAAAGGTAAATATCAAATATCAGCAGAAGAGTTGCTTTTAAGACATCTAGTACTTTATGCCAGACATTTCTATGTAACCTTTACAGTAAGCATCGATGCACAATGCATCACAACAAACCGGATAAAACAATCATATGTGAGTCCCTCTTGACAGATACCACATAATTTATATCTACATAAATTAGTCCTATGTAAACATAATTAAATAAAACAGGAAGTATGAGAATAGACATAATCGATAGCATGTTACAGTGAGTTAAAAATAACCTCAACTAAGACCAACAAAATTTTTTTCTCTATTTTTTTGTAGTGAAATTTTGTATGAGCAGGCAACAGTCAAGCCTTTTGTCTTCAAAATTTACTATAGCTAAGATCTCGAATCCAAGAAAAATCCTCCAAAAATTTACCATATCTTAACATGTGCATTGACCTTTTGTTGAATTTGGGTGTGGCTCTTTTAGTCCCACATCGGGTGGACGCTAAAGAGACACTACCCATGAGTCCTATAAATAGTGCTTTGTGTTTTTGGTTTTGAGTATCCAAAATAATTAGTTATTATATAAAACTGTTATGAGAAAACAGTTTTTATTTTGGGAAGTTTTCAAATCTGAAAAATTCCAAATTGTAACTTTGGATTTTTCGATTTTGAAAAAATTCTCCTATTCTTGGGAACTTTCCAATTTACCAGAGATTTTTATAATTTGAAATTTTTGTGATAGTGGATTGATCGTTGGCGCCCGAGAACGTAAGTAATATTTATCGAATCTCGTTAAATTTATGTCTTCTCTTATTTTGAACTAATTCTTATGTGACACTATTTTGGGTGTCTATTTGTATGGGTAAGATATCTGCCTTTCGCAACAAGTGGTATTAGAGTCGAAGGTTCGACCCCGGCAAATTGTTAAAAAATGGCAGAAGGTTCTTCATCTACACCAGCTAAGGTTACTGTAACTAATGCAAAATTTGAAGTTGAGAAGTTTGATGGCCGCAACAACTTCAGTATGTGGTAGTACGAAGTCTTGGATATTCTTTATCAGTAAGAGTTGGATGTTGTTCTGGAAGATAAGAAGCCAGAGAAGATGACCGATAAAGAATGTAAAAGAATTCATCGCCAAGCATGTGGTACTATTCGATCTTATCTCACAAGGGAATAAAAGTATCTTTTCATGAGAGGGACATCTGCAAGTAAGATGTGGAATGAGCTGGAGAATAAGTTTATGAAAAAGAGCAGTGAGAATCAGCTCTATTTGAAGAAGAAATTATTCCGCTTCCAGTATCAATCAGGTACATCTATCAACAACCACATTGCTGCTTTTAATAAATTAATAGTAGATTTGTTAAATTTGGATGTGACTGCTGAAGATGAAGATCAGACTTTATTATTGTTGGCTTCTCTTCCTGATGAGTATGATCATCTTGTCACTACTCTCCTTCGTGGTAAGAATAAAGTGACTTTTGATGAGGTATACAATGCACCGTATAATTCTGAGGTCAGAAAGAAAGATCAGAAAGAGCATATGTATAATACACTGAGGTGTATGCTACTAGAGGCCGATCTCAGAGTCGTAAATCCAATCAAAGAGGCAGATTCCAGCCAAGAGGCAAACTTGATAAAGATGAATGTGATTTTTGTCATAAGAAAGGGCATTGGAAGAAAGATTGTCCAAAATTGAAGAAGAAAGATAAGAGAAAGGTTGATTCTGATGCATATATAGCCAAGTGTGAAGATGATAACTCAGATTTTGCACTAGTTGGTCTACCTTCAGTTTTTCATTCTGATGAGTGGATTTTGGATTTTGGATGCACCTACCATATGTGTCCTCACAAAGAGTGGTTCTTCAATTTTGAAGAGTTTGATGGAGGAGCTGTTTTTATGGGCAACGACAACTCTTGCAAGACAGCTGGAATAAGTTCAATCTCTTTAAAGAATCATGATAGATCAACAAGAGTTTTGACAGATGTTTGATATGTATCAGATTTAAAGAAGAATCTCATCTTTTTGGGAGAATTAGAAGGAAAAGGTTTCGCTATATCTATCCGAGATGGCGTCTCAGAGTCACTTCAGGCGCCCTTGTAGCGATGAAAGTTACGAGAAAGAATAACTTATACTACTTTTAGGGTAATACAGTTATTGGATCAGCAGCTATAGTCTCTGAAGAGGATACAGATGCAGAAATAACCATGTTGTGGCACAAGCGACTTGGTCATGCAGGTATGGGAGGTTTGCAAAATTTAGTGAAGAAAGGCTTACTAAAAGGTGCAAAAATCGGTAAATTAGATTTCTGTGAGTATTGTGTCATGGGAAAAAGACAAGAGTAATGTTTGGTACTGCTATCCATAATACTGAAAGAATTTTGGACTATGTTCACTCTGATATTTGGGGTCCTACTACAACACTTTCTTTGGGAGGTATGCATTACTTTGTTACTTTTGCTAATGATTACTCTAGAAGAGTTTGGGTGTATCTGATGAAAACTAAAGATGAAGTGTTGGGAATTTTTCTGAAATGGAAAAGATGATTGAGACTCAGACAGGCAGAAAGATAAAGAAATTTAGATCAGATAACGATGGTGAGTATAAAAGTGATCCATTTCTGAAAGTTTGCTAACATGAAGGTATTGTTCGACACTTCACCAACACAGATTCACCACAGCAAAATGGGGTGGCAGAATGCATGAGCAGGACTTTGCTGGAGAAAGTTTGATGTATGTTGCTTAATGCTGGATTAAGTAAGAGTTTTTGGGCTGAGGCAGTGACTTCTGCATATCATCTCATTAATCGATTACCATTAGCTGCGATTGAAGGCAAGATACCGATTGAGGTATGGTCTGGAAAACCTGTTTATGATTATGATTCCTTATATGTGTTTGGTTCCACTGCTTATTATCATGTAAAGGAGTCTAAGTTGGATCTAAGAGCCAAGAAAGTATTGTTCATGGGAATAAACTCGGGTGTGAAAGGATATCGCCTTTAGTATCCAAATTCGAAGAAATTTTTTTTAGTAGGGATGTTACTTTTAATGAATCTGCCATGTTGAAAAAGGTGACACTTAGTAATTCTGGAAAAGAGAAAAAAACTACTAATGTTCAGCAGTAGATGGAGAGTGCTCCGCAACAGGTGGAGTTTGAAAAAGCTAGATTTGACCCAGTTTATATCAATAGTCCAGTGGCAGAGAAGGATGTCGAAAAAAGAAGAAGAAGAGGTTTTAACCCAAGAACCTCCACAGCAACCAAGCTCAATTGCACATGACAGGCCACGTCGAAAAATTAAGAAACCTGCTCGTTTTCTTGATACAGTAGTGACCTATGTACTTTTATGATATTCCTTCCACCTATAGAGAAGCAATTAAAAGTTTAGAAGATAAAAAGTGGAAGAGAGTAATGGATGAAGAGATGCAATTTCTTCAGAAGATTCAAATTTGGGAGTTAGCTCAACTATCTAAAGATAAGAAGGCAATCAGGTGCAAATGGGTATTTACAAAGCAAGAAGGATTTTCTGACAAAAATCATATCCGCTACAAGGCAAGATTAGTGGCGAAAGGCTACGCTCAGAAGGAAAGAGTTGATTATAATGAGGTATTTTTTCCAGTCCTTAAACATTCTTCTATTCGGATTATGTTAGGCTTAGTAGCATAGTTTGATTTGGAACTACTTTAACTTGATGTGAAAACCGCATTTTTACACGGTGATTTGGAAGAGGAAATCTATATGACTCAGCCAAACGAATTCAAGGTTGCTGGAAAATAAAATTGGGTTTGCAAATTGAATAAATCATTGTATGGACTGAAGTAATCTCTGAGACAGTGGTACAAGCGATTTGATCAGTTTAGGATAAGTTTAAAACACACTAGAAGTAAATTTGATCACTGTGTGTATTTTCGCAAGCTACATGATGAGTCATTTATTTATCTACTCTTGTATGTGGATGATATGTTAATAGTTTCAAAGAGCCAAGAAGAGATTGAAATGTTAAAAGCTCAGTTGAATCAAGAGTTTGAAATGAAAGATTTTGGTGAAACTAAAAAGATTCTCGATATAGAGATAAGCAGAGATCGAAAGAGATGAAAGGTTTGGTTGTCTCAGAAACAATATATGAAGAAAATGTTACAGCATTTTGGCATGACAGAGCAATCAAAACCTGTGATTATCCCACTTGCTTCTCATTTCAAGTTAGGTGCAGGTTTATCTCCTATCACAGATGAGGAACGTGAGTATATGTCGAGAGTTCCTTATTTAAATGCAGTTGGTAGTTTAATGTACGCTATGGTGTGTACGAGACCTGATATTTCACAGGCAGTTGGCATTGTGAGCAGGTATATGTATTATCCTGGAAAAGAACATTGGTAGGCTGTAAAATGGATTTTACGATATCTTCTGAATACCGTAAATGTTAGTTTGGTATTTGAGCGTGATGATACTCTTGGTCAGTGTGTGGTTGGATATATTGATTTTGACTACGCAAGTGATTTGGATAAATGTTGATCAACTACTCGTTATGTGTTTACTCTCGCTAAAGCACCAGTGAGTTGGAGGTCTAATTTGCAGTCCATGATTACTCTGTCTACAACAGAAGCAGAATATATGGCAGTTACAGAGGTTGTAAAGGAGGCAATTTGGATACAGGGGTTACCTGAAGACTTGGGAATTATTTAAAAACAGGTTACTGTGTATTGTGACAGCCAAAGTGCAATTCACTTGGCAAAGAACCAAGTCTATCATGCACGGACAAAGCATATCGATGTCAGGTATTATTTTGTGCGGGAAATTATTGAAGATGAGAAGATATTATTTCATAACATTGGAACTGTAGAGAATCCTGCTGATATGATGACCAAGGTAGTGATTTTAACCAAATTTAAGCATTATTTGGATTTGCTCAATATTTTGGCAGTTTGAAGATCTTTATTTGGAGGCGCTTATGATGTGGGCCTTATTCGCCAAGGTGAAACTTGTTGAATTTGGGTGTAGCTCTTTTAGTTCCACATCAGTTGGGCACTAAAGAGACACTACCCATGAGTCCTATAAATAGGGCGTGTATCTTTAGTTTTGAGTATCCAAAATAATTAGTTATTATATAAAATTGTTCTAAGAAAACAACCTTTATTTTGGAAAGTTTTCAAATCTGAAAAATTCCAAGTTGTAATTTTGGATTTTTGGATTTTGGAAAAATCTTCCTATTATTAGGGAACTATCCAATTTACCAGAGATTTTTGTAATTTGAAATTTTGGTGATAGTGGATTGATCGTTATCGCCCGAAGACATAGGTAACATCTATCAAATCTCATTAAATTTGTGTATTCTCTTATTTTTCATTAGTTCTCGTGTGGCACTATTTTGGGTGTCTATTTGTATGAGCAAGATATCTGTCTTTCGCAACACCTTTATCTTTCAAGACAGACTTGAAAGTTTCCATCCAAAATTTATATTTATAATTAAATAAAATATTAAATATGAAAGTAAATATAAATAATAGTATGTTAAAGTGAGTCAAAAGAACTCACCTTTGCCTGAATTTCTTCTTTCCTCTCTTTTTTTTTCTTCTTCCTTCCTTTCTCCCTTCCTCACGTACCTTCTGTGTTTCTCTACGTTTCAGAAAAGAGGAGGGGATTTTGTTTTTATTTAAGTGTAGGAGATCAGATACTTAAGATAGGATCTTTTTAGTTGGGGATTTATTTAACTAACTCCTACGTAAGGGTAAAACTAAGAATTTGGTTTAGATTCAACCACTTTTTTTTTCCTTCTAAATTCTTATCCATTAGAATTTGAATCATATAAAAATCTTTCTTTTAACCAAATATTAATTTTTTAAAAAAATAAATGCAAAATAAAAAAAAGTGGTTGTTACAGAGCCCCTCTCTACTCAGTGAATAGAGAGAGGAATTTGAGAAAGAAAAAAATTATTAAGATTAAGATTTTAGGCAGTTAAATTAAAAAAATAAGTAGCAAAACTGTTTGTTTCATATTTTCAGTTGAGTGAAAAGTATGTTAGCCTATGTAAGATCAAGTTAGATAGATTGTAAAGATATGTCCGCTTAGTATGTTATCATGGACTTCTCTTTGATTCTTTTTTTATTATTATTTTACGTTATTTATCTCTAGTAAGTTGCATGGCTTCTCTTTGATCTTTTAATTATTTTACGTTACTTACCTCTTGTTCAACATGAACAAAACCCGACTGTTCTGCTAACAACAAATTTTTTTTTTAAAAAAAAAGAGAACTAAACCTATTCTGTTGAACAATAAACACACACAAAAAAAGGGGATGAACACGTTCTGTTCAGTGAATAGATCCTAGTTCTGTTTACTGAACAGAACGATTGTTCTATTCAATGAACAAAACCAGATCTGTTCACTGAACAGAATGGCTGTTCTGTGAACAGCAAACTTACAAAAAAATAATTCTAGTATTGGTTAAAGAAGAACAATTCTAGCATTGAATTCATATGTTACTATATATTGTAATTAAATCTACACATTATGCATTTTCATTTTATGTAGATAGACACAGTTGTAAGTTCCATTCTAATTATACCTATTTACAGTTAAATTAGTATCATAGTAAATTCTACTTCCAAGAAGGCATTGACCAACAATTGAAAAGTAAAGACTTTCATTCAGTAATATGGTTAAATTGTACTTGGCTATTATACATAGAAAATTAACATAACAAATTTTTTGTTTTATCATATTATCCTCGTACTTCAGCCATATGCTTTACTACTCCTAAAGAACTCTTGTATCATTTATTTCTTTTAATTATTTGTTGTGTGTTATGTTTCCTGAGACTATTGTAAAATTATAATTCTAGTTAGAGTTTTACATTAAATAATGCATGTGTCACAAAGAAAAAATATAATGAAATTCATGAGTTATGGTGGAATTTGAAGAAGAAACTGTACACATGTTTTAGGAGTTTCACATTCTCGAGATTGTATAACCAAACTTAGGAATCTAACCATGTGAATTCTGGATGATTACTGAATCACCATAATTATATAGGGTTGTGCACCTGGAGCTTAGGTTTATTAGTGTTCATGTTCATTAGTACTTAGCAGTACGTCCTGGGACAGTACTAGGAATAATGGTCATGGTCCCGGGTATGCACGGGATACTTGTAAAACATGTGGCACACTATTATTGACAGCTCCAAATAACTAAACCAAAATAAATTTAATATGATATCATATTTCACATGCATGTTCATTTTGTTATATATATTTTTAGTATAAGGTTATCCATGACATGCGTATACAGATGTACCCCTAACCATTATCATTCTCAAGACATCTACAATTTAACTCATGTTCTATTTCTTCCTAAAGATATACATTTTGTTGATACTATTATGATTTTTACTTTGTTTTATATTCTGTTAATATATATATACAAAGCGTGCCTATGTATTATTATTATTTTCCTTTTGTAGTACTTGCTAAGTTGTTCCAGCGATCCTGATTTGGCATGTCCAGATAATTTACAAGATATTGAGGAGAATGACCCACCACAGTTGGAACAACATTTCGAGGGGTTAGGAGACAATTAGTAGTGTTTCTGTTGTATGGCACTATTTAGAAAATTTTCATTTATTTTATTCTTTCATACTATTTCATCCACTTAGTTTGTTATTTTCAAAACTCAAAATTTAAAGTTGTATAAAGTGTTACCCTTCTTTGGATCCTTTATTGATTGATTTAATATTTTGTTGGAACAAAAAGAGATTGTCTATTGTCTTCCTATTATTCTTTCAGTACATATGTAAGTGATTTAGATACAGTAACATTCAATTTATTAAAAGTACTTTATGCTTGGCGTATTTATTTATAATACATCGTCGAACGCTACCTGTATCTTGGGATGCGGGGGATTATAGTTAATATCATAGCCTAGGTTTAGCGCTAGCTTCTGGCTAGAAGTCTCACACTATGTTTACTATCACATATACGTATGCATAAATTGCAATTATCTCTGATTCTTATTATTGTCTGATTTCTATGGTTCCTTATATCTTGTCATTCTGTTTATCCTTTGTTTCTTGATCTAATCCAAATTCTTTAGCTTTCAAAGAAATGACTAGTCGTCGCATCACTTCCTCAAGTACCACTCCTCAAGTAGAAGATTCCAACATGATGGAGAACCAACAACAACAGACTGAGATGTTGCGATAAGAGTTGGTGGCTGGAAAGTAGAAGATAGGCAGTGTTTTGGACTTTAGGAAGTTGAACATGTCACAATTTTATAGAAATGAGAAACCTATGTAGGCAGAACAATGATTGGTCGATACTAAGAACCGATTGGGTGTAGTTAGAGTATTGGATGAAAACTATGTGGAGGTGATCAAAATACAATTCATGGATATTGCTTGCACATGGTAGTTGGCCGAGGAGAATCGGTTGGCAAAACTGATAATATGGGAGGCCTTTAAGGAGAGCTTCTATAAAGGTTCTTTCCCCAGACAACACAATGGGACATAGAGCAGCAGTTTATCCATTTGAAGCAAGGAAACCAGATGGTAGATGATTACACAACAGAATTTGTCAGATTGAGTACATTTGCCCCATTGTTGGTGGCTCAAGAAATAGATAGGGCCGAAGGTTCCAAAATGAGTTGAACTTTGAGATTTAGGAACACATAGCCACCCCATAGTTTGAAACCTATGCTTAGGTTTTGAATGCTGCTAGAGTGCAAGAGCAGATAGCAGATAGGAAGAGAAAAATTCATATAGGGTCCCAGAAGAGGGGAGATCAAATGATAGAAAGTTTTGACAAAGGTACTCTAGCGCCACCACGGAAGCCTCAGGTTACACAACATGATCACAATGTGGTTTGCAACTATTGTTTCCAATCTGGTCATGTTCAAAAGGACTATAGGCGAGCTCAAAACTTGTTCCTGGTATGCGGCTTGGTGGATCATCAGATTGGAGATTGTCCATGGCGACAAGAGACATGTGATATTACCAGAGCACCAGCACAACAACAGCAGAGACTTCTAGTACCCCCTAAACAATAAAAGTTACAGGTGCCGCCTTAGCAGAGACCTATGGGACCTAACCTGAGGGGTTCTGCAGTTGTCATGCAACAACAGGCTTTCCAAAGGACTTAGACATGAGAAAATCAAAGACAAGGGCATGCACTCACACTGACAACAAAACAAGCCAGTGAGAAAAGTGATGCGATAATAGGTAGTATTTTGGTTTAAACTATACTATATTCTATCTGGTTTTGTACTCTTTATTTACTTTATTCAATAGTTTCCATAACTTCTCACTAAATATAGAGACCTTCTACTTTGTGAGAGTTGACTAATCTTCTCAACCTTATCTTTTTAAATAAGATTCACAACGAAACTTGTGGGCTCTTTTTCATGTCATATATTTTCTTATTAATATCAACATCCCAATTTTGCATTAAATTAATTTTGATAATGAAATTTTCTTTCAAGGTGGGTAGATTGTAACACCCCAATATTATTAAATTTAAAAAACTATTTTTCTTAAAAGAAAAAAATTAAAATAAACATGATAGTAATGATAATATTATTGTCTAACAAATCTGATCTTTTACTATCTTTAAAATTTTTGTTTATCTAAATACTAGTTAATTAGATAATGACAAATTAAGTTAGATTGGATTTAGTTAATTTTAAACTTATCCTATGTAATATTATCTAAATCTAAATATCTGAATAAAAATAAAAAACTAAACAAATTGAACAATAACAAAAATAAAAAGACAGAGAAGGAGACTTTTCCCTATTGAGCATAGAGAAGAGAAAAAGGAGAGAGAGAGAGAGAGGGAGAGAGAGAGGAACATAGAAGAAAAGAAAGGAAGGAAAAAGAGAGAATGGAAAAAAAGATCTCGCAGTCAATTTTCGGAGCTGAATTTTGTGGCAAGTACTATTTTTAATTTTATCTTTTTTCCTTTTGATTATTTATATTAGAGGAATATGTTATTAACTTTCCTATCGTTAATAAATTTTATGATGCTAATAGACTTAGGAGGAATTCATGAACCTTTATTTGTACTTAATGTTTGAGTTAGTATAGGCTGAATGTATGTTTCTACACAAACATAGGAAGAAATAAATATATATATATATATATATATATATATATATATATATATATATATATATATATATATATATATATATATATATATATATATATATATATATATACCAATGCTATCTTGCTATTGGAATCTTCCATATCCTTAAACTATTAGTTGTGTTGTGGATGTGATTTAATATTTCTCATGCATAACTCTAATATTTTTCCTACACATACCTTGTGGTGCATGGGTGTGGATGTACGGACCACATGTTCCTTATCATTTTCAACTTTTACATGTGCAACGTACTGGGCTCCCTACAATGCTGCTGTTGTACATAAGAAAAAAATAATATGTTTACACTAAAAGAGTGGTCATTGGCAAAAAAAAAAAAAAGAATAGGCGAGCCCCACTTTGATCTGTGAACAGAGAGGGGAATTTGAGAAAAAAAAATACTAAGATTAAGATTTTAGGCAGTTAAATTTAAAAAAAATAAATAAATAACTAAGAGTAGCAAAACTGTTTGTTTCATGTTTTCAGCTGAGTGAATAGTATGTTAGCCTATGTAAGATCAAGTTAGATAGATTGCAATGATATGTTCGCATAGTATGTTAACATGGGCTTCTCATTGATTCTTTTTTTATTATTATTTTACATTATTTATCTCTAGTAAGTTGCATGGCTTCTCTTCGATCTTTTTATTATTTTACATTATTTACCTCTTGTTCAACCTGAACAGAACATATGTTTAACTCATATTTTAAATTTTTTGTTTTATCATATTATCCTCGTGCTTTAGCCATATGCTTTACTACTCCTAAGGAACTCTTGTATCATTTATTTTGTTTAATTATTTGTTGTGTGTTATGTTTCCTGAGACTATTGTAAAATTATAGTTCTAGTTAGAGTTTTACATTAAATAATGCATGTGTCACAAAGAAAAAAATATAATGAAATTCATGGGGTTATGGTAGAATTTGAAGAAGGAACTGTACATATATTTTCAGAGTTTTACATTCTCGAGGTTGTACAACCGAATTTAGGAATCTAACCATGTGAGTTTTAGGTGATTGCTAGATCACCATCATTATATAGGGCTACGCGCCTGGAGCTTAGTCTTATCAGAGCTCATGTTCATTAGCACTTAGCAGTACGTTTTGGGGCAGTACAAGGAAAGTGGTTGTGGTCCCAGGTATGCATGAGATTCTCATAAAACATGTGGTACACTACTTCTGACAGTTCCAAATAACTTAACCAAAATAAATATAATATGATATCATATTTCACATGCATGTTCATTTTGTTATATATATTTCTGCTATAAGGTTATCCATGACATGCATATACAGATGTACCCCTAACTATTATCATCCTCAAGACATCTGCAATTTAACTCATGTTCTATTTCTTTCTAAAGATATACATTTTGTTGATACTATTATGATTTTTACGTTGTTCTATGTTCAGTTAATATATATACACATAGTGTGCCTATGTATTATTATTTTTTTTTGTAGTATTTGCTAGGTTGTTCTAACGACTCTAGTTTGGCACGTCAAGATAATTTGCAGGATAACGAGGAGGATGACCCACCGCAGCTGGAACAATATTCCGAGAGGTTAGGAGATAATTAGTAGTGTTTCCGTTGTAAGGCGCTATTTAGAAAATTTATATTTATTTCATACTTTTATACTATTTCATCCACTTAGTTTATTATTTCCAAGACTCAAAGTTTAACGTTATAATAACTGCTACTCTTCTTTGGACCTTTATTGATCGATTTAATATTTTGTTGGAACAAAAAAAGATTGTCTGTGGTCTTCCTATTAATCTTTCATGGTATATATATGTGATTTAGTGCCAGTACCACTCAATTTATTAAAAGTACTTTAGGCTTAGTATATTTATTTATAATATGTCGCCGAACGCTACCGGTATTTTAGGATGTGGGGAGTTACAGTTTGTATCAGAGCCTAAGTTCGGCACTACCTTCTGACCATAAGTCTCAAACTAGGATTACTGCCACATATATATATATGCATAAATTGCAATTGTCTTTGATTCTTATTCTTGTCTGATTCATCTAGTTCCTTATATCCTATCATTTTCTTTATCCTTTGTTTCCCAATCTAATCTAAATCCTTCATCTTTCAAAGAAATGACTAGTCCTTACATCACTTCCTCAAGTAGAAAATCCCAAAATGATGGAATTGCTTAGGGGACTTATTGAGAACAACCAATATACTGAGATATTGTGATAAGAGTTGGTGGCGGGAAAGTAGAAGACGGGCAGTGTTTCAGACTTAAGATGTTGAACCCATCACAGTTTTATGGAACTAAGAAACCTATGAAGGCAGAACAGTGGTTGGTCAATACTAAGAACTTGTTGGGTGCAGCACGAGTAGTGGATGAAGACCATGTGGAGGTGATCAAAATACAATTCATGGATATTACTCGCACATGGTAGTTGGCCGAGGAGAATCGGATGGCAAAACCGATAACATGGGAGTCCTTTAAGGATAGCTTCTATACGAGGTTCTTTTTCCAGATAGCACAATGGGATATGGAGCAGCAATTTATCCATTTGAAGCAAGAAAACCGGATGATAGATGATTATACAGCAGAATTTATAAGATTGAGCAGGTTTGCCCCATTGTTGGTGGCTCAAGAAACAGATAGGCCCGAAGGTTCCATAATGGTTTGAACTTTGAGATTCAGGAACGCATTGCCACCCCACTGTTTGAAACCTATGCGCAGGTTTTGAATAATGATAAAGTGCAAGAATAGATAGCAGATGAGAAGAAAAAAATTCATATAGGATCTCAGAAGAGGAGTATGGATCAAATGACAGGAAGTTCTGACAAGGATACTCTAGAGCCACCACAGAAGCATCAGGTTACACAACAGGATCATAATGTGGCTTGCGACTATTGTTTCTGACCTGGTCATATTCAAAAGGACTGTAGACGAGCCCACAACTTGTGCCTGGTATGTGGCTCGATGGATTATCACATTGGAGATTGTCCATGGCGACGAGAGACATATGACATTACCAGAGCACTAACACCACATCAACAGTAGCAGAGGCTTCCAGCACCCCCTCAATAACAATGGTTACCGGCACTGCCTCAGCAAAGACCTACTGGACCTAACCCGAGGAGTTCCGCACTTGTCACTCAACAGCATGCTTTCCAAAGGGTTCATACAGGAGAGAATTAGAGAGAAGGGCATGCACTCATACTGACAACAAAACAAACCAGTGAGAATAGTGATGCGATAATAGGTACTATTTTGATTTAAACTATACTATATTCAATCTGGTTTCGTACTTCCTTACTTTCTTTATTCAATTGTTTCTTTAACTTCTCACTAAATATAGAGACCTTCTGCTTTGTGGAGTTGACTAATCTTCTCAACCTTATCCTTTTAAATAAGAGTGCACAACGAAACTTGTGTACTCTTTTTCATATCATAATTCTCTTATTAATATCAACATCCTTGTTTTGCATTAAATTAAATTTTGAGGATAAAATTTCCTCTTAAGGTGGGTAGATTGTAAAACCTCAATATTATTAAATTAAAAAACTATTTTTCTTAAAAGAAAAAAATAAAATAAACATGATAGTAATGATAATATTATTGTCTAACAAATCTAATCTTTTACTATCTTTAAATTCTGTGTTTATATAAATACTAGTTAATTAGATAATGACAAATTTAATTAGTTTGGATTTAGTTAATTTTAAACTTATCCTAATTAGTTTGTATTTAGTTAATTTTAAACTTATCCTATGTAATACTATCTAAACCTAAATATCTAAATAATAATAAAAAACTAAACAAATTGAATAGTGATAAAAATAAAAAGACAGAGAAGGAGACTTTTCTCTGCTGAGCGTAGAGAAGAGACAAAGGGGGGAGAGAGAGGAACAGAAAAGAAAAGAAAGGAAAGAAAGAGAGAGAAAAGAAAAAAAAGATCTCCTAGTCAATTTTCGGAGCAGAATATTGAGGATACTACAATTTTTAATTTTATCTTTCTGCCTTTTGATTATCTGTATTGTATTAGAGAAATATACTATTAACTTTCCTGTCATTAATAAATTTTATGATGCTAATAGGCTTAGGAGGACTTCGTGAAGCTTTATTTGTACTTAATGTTTGAGTTAGTGTAGGCTGAATGTATGTTTCTAAACAACCATAGGAAGAAAGAAATATATATATATATATAGAAAAACTCATATGAGAGATGCCATCCGGCAGTTTCTAACTTTCCTAAACTGCTTATATGCTATCTTGCTATTGGAATCTTCCATATCCTTAAACTATTGGTTGTATTGTGGATGTGATTTGATGTTTCTCATGCATAACTCTAATATATTTCCTGTACATATCTTGTGATGCATGGATGCAGATGTATGGACCGCATGTTGCTCATCATTTTCAACTTTTACATGTGTAACGTACTGGGTTCCCTACTATGCTGCTGTACAAAAGAAAATAATAATATGTTTACAATAAAAGAGTGATCATTTGGCAAAAAAAAAAATGGAATAGGAAAGCCCCTCACTGCTCTGTGAACAGAGAGTGGAATTTGAGAAAGGAAAAAAATTATTAAGATTAAAATTTTAGGCAGTTAAATTAAAAAAAAATAACAAAGAGTAGCAAAACTGTTTGTTTCATATTTTCAGTTGAGTGAATAGTATGTTAGCCTATGTAAGATCGAATTAGATAGATTGCAATGATATGTCCGCCTAGTATGTTATCATGGGCTTCTCTTTGATTCTTTTATTATTATTTTTTATGTTATTTATCTCTATTAAGTTGCTTGGCTTCTCTTTGATCCTTTTATTATTTTACGTTATTTACTTCTTGTTCAACCTGAACAGAACCTAGCTGTTCCACTGAACAACAAATTAAAAAAAATTAAAAAAAGAGAACTAAACCAGTTCAGTTGAACAACAAACACTCATAAAAAAGGAGGATGAACACATTCTGTTCAATGAACGGAACCCAGTTCTGTTTACTAAACAGAACGGCTGTTCTGTTCAACAAATATAACCCATATTTGTTCACTGAACAGAATGGCTATTCTGTGAACAACAAAAAAAAAAAAAAACAATTCCAGTATTGATTCATATGTTACTGTATGTTAAAATTAAATCTACACATTAAATTAGATAGATGCAGTTGTAAGTTCCATTCTGATTATACCTATTTGCAGTTAAATTAGTATCATAGTAAATTCTACTTCCAAGAAGGCATTGACCAATAATTAAAAAGTAAAGACCTTCATTCAGTAATATGGTTAAATTGTACTTGGCTATTATACTTAGAAAATTAACATAACAAATTTTTTTGTTTTATCATATTATCCTCGTGCTTCAGCCATATGCTTTACTACTCCTAAGGAATTCTTGTATCATTTATTTCTTTTAATTATTTGTTGTGTGTTATGTGATCTGAGACTATTGTAAAATTATAATTCTAGTTAGAGTTTTACATTAAATAATGCATGTGTCGCAAAGAAAAAAAAATATAATGAAATTCATGGGGTTAGGGTGGAATTTGAAGAAGGAACTGTACACATATTTTAGGAGTTTTACACTTTCGAGATTGTACAACCGAACTTAGGAATCTAACCATGTGAGTTCCAGGTGATTGCTGGATCACCATCATTATATAGGACTGTGCGCCTGGAGCTTAGACTTATAAGAGTTCATATTCAAGTACTTAGCAGTACGTCCTGGGGTACTATCAAAAATAATGGCTGTGGTCCCGGGTATGCACGGAATACTCATAAAATATTTGGCACATTACTTCTGACATTTCCAAATAACTTAACCAAAATAAATATAATATGAGATCATATTTCACATGCATGTTCATTTTGTTATATATATTTCTTCTACAAGGTTATCCATGTCATGCGTATACAGATGTACCCATAACCATTATCATCCTCAAGACATCTGCAATTTAACTCATGTTCTATTTCTTCCTAAAGATATACATTTTTTATACTATTATGATTTTTTACTTTGTTTTATGTTCTGTTAATATATATACACATAGCGTGCCTATATATTATTATTTTTCTTTTGTAGTACTTACTAGGTCGTTCTAACAACTTTGGTTTGGCTCGTCAAGATAATTTGTAGGATACCGAGGAGGAGGACCCACCACAGCTGGAATAATATTTCGAGAGGTTAGGAGATAATTAGTAGTGTTTCCGTTGTAAGGTGCTATTTAGGAATTATTTATTTATTTCATTCTTTTATTCTATTTCATCCACTTAGTTTATTATTTCCAAGACTGAAAATTTAAAGTTTTAATAAATGCTACCCATCTTTGGATCCTTTATTGATCGATTTAATATTTTGTTAGAACAAAAAGAGATTGTCTATGGTCTTCCTATTATTCTTTCAGTGTATATGTATGTGATTTAGTGTCAGTACCATTCAATTTATTAAAAATACTTTAGCCTTAGTGTATTTATTAATAATACGTTGCCAAACGCTACCAGTATTTTTGGATGTGGAGCGTTACAGTTGGTATCAGAGCCTAGGTTCGGCACTAGCTTCTGACTAGAAGTCTCAAACTAGGATTACTGCCACATATACATATGCATAAATTGCAATTATCTTTGATTCTTATTCTTGTCCATTTTCTCTAGTTCCTTATATCTTATCATTCTTTTTATCCTTTGTTTCCCGATCTAATCTAAATCCTTCATCTTTCAAAGAAATGATTAGTCGTCGCATCACTTCCTCAAGTAGAAAATGCCAACATGATGGAATTGCTTAGGGGACATATTGAGAACCAACGACATACTGAGATGTTGCGATAAGAGTTGATGGCTGGAAAGTAGAAGACGGGCAGTGTTTTAGACTTTAGGAAGTTGAACCCATCACAGTTTTATGAAATTAGAGAACCTATGAAAGCAGAACAGTAGTTGGTCGATAATGAGAACCTGTTGGGTGCAACATGAGTTGTGGATGAAGACCGAGTGAAGGTGATCAAAATACAATTCATGGATATTACTCCCACATGGTAGTTGGCCATGGAGAATCGGTTGGCAAAACCAATAATATGGAAGTCTTTTAAGGAGAGCTTCTATATGAGGTTATTTTCCCAGACAACACAATGGGATCTGGAGCAGCAGTTTATCCATTTGAAGCAAGAAAACTGGACGATAGATTATTACATAGCAGAATATGTTAGATTGAGCAGATTTGCCCCATTGTTGGTGGCTCAAGAAATAGATAAGGCCGAAGGTTCCATAATGGTTTGAACTTTGAGATTCAGGAATGCATAAACACCCCACAGTTTGAAACCTATGCTCAGGTTTTGAATAATGCTAGAGTGCAAGAATAGATAGCAGATAGGAAGAAAAAAAATTCATATAGGATTTCAGAAGAGGAGTATGGATTAGATGACAGGAAGTTCTGACAAGGATACTCTAGCACCACCACAGAAGTATCAGGTTTCACAACAAGATCACAATGTGGTTTGCTGCTATTGTTTCTGACTTGGTCATATTCAAAAGAACTGTAGACGAGCCCACAACTTGTGCTTGGTATGTGGCTCGATGGATTATCAGATTGGAGGCTTTCCATGGCGATGAGAGACATATGACATTACCAGAGCACCAGCACCACAACAACAGCAACAGAGGCTTCCAACACCCCCTCAATAACAAAGGTAACCGACATTGCCTCAGCAGAGACCTACGGGACCTAACCCGAGGAGTTCCGCACTTGTCACTCAACAACATGCTTTCCAAAGGGTCATACAGGAGAGAACTAGAGAGAAGGGCATGCACTCATACTGACAACAAAACAAACCAGTAAGAACAGTGATGCGATAATAGGTACTATTTTGGTTTAAACTAAAATATATTCAATCTGGTTTCGTACTCCCTTACTTTCTTTATTCAATTGTTTCTTTAACTTCTCACTAAATATAGAGACCCTCTGCTTTGTGAGAGTTGACTAATTTTCTCAACCTTATCCTTTTAAATAAGAGTGCACAACGAACCTTGTGTGCTCTTTTTCATATCATAATTTTCTTATTAATATCACCATCCCGTTTTATATTAAATTAAATTTCGAGGACGAAATTTCCGCTTATGGTGGATAGATTGTAAAACCCCAATATTATTAAATTAAAAAACTATTTTTTTTAAAAGAAAAAAAATAAAATAAACATGATAGTAATGATAATATTATTTTCTAACAAATCTGATCTTTTACTATCTTTAAATTTTGTGTTTATATAAATACTCATTAATTAGATAATGACAAATTTAATTAGTTTGGATTTAAACTAAACAAATTGAACAGTAATAAAAATAAAAAGACAGAGAAGGAGACTTTTCTCTGATTAGCACAGGGAAGAGAAAAAGGGGGGAGGGAGAGAGAGAGAGAGAGAGAGAGGGAGGGAGGGAGAGAGGAACAAAGAAGAAAAGAAAGGAAAGAGAAAGAGAGAAAAGAAAAAAAGATCTCCCAGTCAATTTTCAGAGCTGAATTTTCAGGCAACTACTATTTTTAATTTTATCTGTCTGCATTTTGATTATCTGTATTGTATTAGAAAAATATACTATTAACTTTCCCGTCGTTAATAAATTTTATGATCCTAATAGGCTTAGGAGGAATTCATGAACCTTTATTTGTATTTAATGTTTGAGTTAGTGTAGGCTGAATGTATGTTTCTACACAACCAGAGGAAGAAATATAATATATATATATATATATATATATATATATATATATATATATATATATATATATATATATATATATATATATATATATATATATATAACTCATAAGAGAGATGTCATCTGGCAGTTTCTAACTTTCTTGAACTGCTTATATGCTATGTTGCTATTGGAATCATCCATATCCTTAAACTATTGGTTGTGTTGTGGATGTGATTTGATGTTTCTCATGCATAACTCTAATATTTTCCTACACATACCTTGTGATGCATGGATGCGGATGTATGGACCGCATGTTGCTCATCATTTTCAACTTTTATAGGTGCAATGGACTGGGTTCCCTACTATGCTGCTGTTGTACATATGAAAATAATAATATGTTTACAATAAAAGAGTGATCATTTGGCAAAAAAAAAAAAAGGAATAGGCGAGCCCCTCTCTGCTCTGTGAACAGAGAGGGGAATTTCAGAAAGAAACAAAATTATTAAGATAAAGATTTTACGCAGTTAAATTAAAAAATAAATAAATAACAAACAGTAGCAAAACTATTTGTTTCATATTTTCAGTTGAATGAATAGTATGTTACCCTATGGGTGAATATTATGTTAATCTATGTAAGATCAAGTTAGAGAGATTGCAATGACATGTCCACCTAGTATGTTATCATGGGCTTCTCTTTGATTCTTTATTATTATTATTTTACATTATCTATCTCTAGTAAGTTGCATGGCTTCTCTTCGATCTTTTTATTATTTTACATTATTTACTTCTTGTTCAACCTGTTCTACTGAACAACAAATTTAAAAAAATTTTAAAATAAAAGAGAGCTAAACCTATTCTGTTGAACAACAAACACACACAAAAAAAGGGGGATGAACACATTCTGTTCAGTGAATAGAACCCAATTCTATTCACTAAATACAACAGCTGTTCTGTTCAGTGAACAGAACCTAGATCTGTTCACTGAACAGAATGTCTATTCTGTGAACAACAAACAAACAAAAAAAACAAATAGTATTGGTTAACGAAGAACAATTCTAGTATTGAATTCATATGTTAATATATATTATAATTAAATCTACACATTATGCCTTTTCCTTTTATGTAGATAGATGCAGTTGTAAATTCCATTCTGATTATACCTATTTACAGTTAAATCAGTATCATAATAAATTCTACTTCCAAGAAGGCATTGATCAGCAATTAAAAAGTAAAGACCTTCATTCAGTAATATAGTTAAATTGTATTTGGTTATTATACTTTGAAAATTTGCATAACATTTTTTTTTGTTTTATCAAATTATGCTCGTGCTTCAGCCATATGCTTCACTACTCTTAAGGAACTCTTATATCATTTATTTGTTTTATTTATTTGTTTGTTGTTATGTTTCCCAATACTATTGCAAAATTATAATTCTAGTTAGAGTTTTACATTAAATAATGCATGTGTTGCAAAGAAAAAATGTAATGAAATTCATGGGGTTATGGGAAAACTTGAAGAAAAAATTGTACATATATTTTAGGAGTTTTACATTCTTAAGGTTGCATAACCAAACTTACGAATCTAACCATGGGGGTTCTGGGTGATTACTTGATCAACATCATTATATAGGACTGGACGTCTAGAGCTTTGACTCACCATGTTTGCCATAAAATCGTAAACGTCTTTTATTTGAATATCTCAATAAAAGATTACAATTTCAATAGTTTTCCATTTACAGAAGATGAGGAAAAATCAAATTCCTCTTTGTTTAAGGCTAGGTTCTGAGGTAGCTGTGGAGGATGATCTTGCTCTCCGTTGACACTCCGTACAAACTCTTTTAATTGGCAAAAAGGCTATGAACTTCTGATCATGAAGGATCGTTGAGAAAAAATGATCGCTACCCTCTTTTTTCTATTTTCCTGCTCTTTATAGGGGTTTCAAGGTAGCGTCACTGTCTTATTCGCTCAGCGGTTAGCTCCACTATTTAAGTGATGCCGTCATATTTGTTTGGCAGTCAACTCCATGATCTAAATAGTGTCGTCATACTCGCTCGGTAGTTAACTCAACGAACTCAGTAGTGCCATCATACTCGTTTGGCAGTTAACTCCACTATCCGAGGTGACAACTTTCTTTATTCGGGTCGGGCGACTTTGTATTAAACCCCTCCCTGGAAGCCATAGATAGCTTCGCGAATCTCAAACTTGGATTCGTGGATCTGCTCTGTCGTAACCGGATTGCGGACCTCGGACTTTAGATTCACGAATTTGCTTTGTCATAACTGAGTCGCGGACCTCGGACTTTAGATTTGCAGATTTGCTTTGTTATAACTTAGTCGCGGACCTCGAACCCTAAATTCGCAGATCTGCCTTGTTTTGACAGATGATCCCAGAATGTTTTGCCGACAAAACCCCCTCCAAAATTCTTAAAATTCTCATGATCCTCGGAGGTGTTTTGGAATACTTTGTATATAACATCCTCTTCATAGACTTCTTCTTCTTTAAGTGGGAACACGATTTTGTATTAGTGTCGCGAACTTCCATTTTTGAAGGAAAACAGGACTCTATATTAGGGTCGCGAACTTCCTTTTTTTGAAGTAGAATAGGACTCTGTATTAGGGTCATGAACTTCCTTTTTGAAGGAGAACAAGACTCTGTATTAGGGTCGCGAGCTTCCACTTTTGAATACGACTCTGTGTTAGGGTCGCGGATTTTCCTTTTTGAAGGAGAATACGACTCTGTATTAGGGTCATGAACTTCCCTTTTTGAAGGAGAATATGACACTGTATTAGCATCGCGAACTTCCCTTTTTGAAGGAGAACACGACTCTGTATTAGGGTCATGAACTTCCCTTTTTGAAGGAGAATATGACTCTGTATTGGTGTCGCGAACTTCCATTTTGTTACGAAAAATCCGGAAAGTTGTCACTTTATACGGCGTAGAGATTGAGACGCTCTCTGAGCCACATTAAATGAAAAGGTATTCATGAGATTTGGACCAGAGATCACATCTATTTAAAAATCTCGACCGTCAAATCATCTGTTATATAATTCTGATTTCTAATTTTTCTCTAAGAAGTTTGAACTCCAAATTCCTCTTCAAGGTTTTTTTTCAAGGCTCTTCATCTTCAGCCTCCCTTAATCTCTGATTTTTCTCGCAAAAGATTTTCTTAGTCTACAAAAGATGCCGAAAAAATCTTCCCCCTCTGATGCTTCTGCAAGTGGTCGTCGAGACCTCCAGACAACTTCTAGCTCCATAGTGGTTCGGCAGGAACACTTGATTGGAAGCAATTTTTTTATCATACACTAGAAAGCAGTTCTTTTCTTATAAAGTTTTTTTTGTCTTAATCCCAAAATTTTCCTTGCAGTTGATTATACCTTAAACCCTGGCCGAAAGACCATTACTTTGGTTATTCAGCCGGCTTTGATGGGAAGAAAGAGTTTAGGTTCGGCCAGATTTTTCCAGGTTGCACCGCATCCAGTGGCCGAGAAAGAGAAAGCAAAGTTCTTAATCCCACTCGCCCGATATTGCGAGAGCTAATGAGCACTGCTCCTTTTGAAGGAAACGACTGAGTTTTGTTGAACAAACCTACCTTCTTATTCGGTGATCATTTCTCGATACCCGACGATGGTTTGGATGATGGGGATTATAAATGGTTTCGCTTAAAGGCCGAAACTTGTTTCTTTCCGACATGGAGAGATCTTACCTGTTTCTATTTTTTCAGTCTCTTTCCATTCCTAGACAAATAGACTGGTATTTAAATAGGCCGCAAGATGGTGTCTTGCTGGGAGCATTCAATGCACAAGGTGCTTTCCCTCGTTCTACTGGAAAGCATTTTTATGGGTTGTTCCCAGGGTCTTTCAAACAGGACCTTCCTATAGGTGAAACACCCATAGTCGCCCAAACTTTCTTGCACCGGTTTATCAACGTGCAAGGGGAGTTTTCAGTTCAAGGCTTTCGTCCTCCTGGATGGGTCCACTGCTCTTCGAAAGGAGAGTGGGCAATTTTAACTGATTTCTTTCTGAAGGCTTTTAGAGATCAGCTCCAGCATGCAAACCTTTATCGTTCCATTAGGGCGGTTCAGCATGACATTCCTACTAGCCGATTCCATTTTTTTTCTTTGTTAGAATTATACAATTCTAATACTTGTACAGTTTTTCCCGCTACGAATTGAGTTTCGCCCTGCATGAGATGTACGAGATTTTGGGATTACCTATGGGAGACATCCCATATGAAGAGTATGTCCCTACTGGAGAAGAGCTTCATTTGTTGAAGACTCAGGACCTTATGGTTTATGACACTTATTGGGAATTGCTTTGCCATTATCATGTTTGTACTCATATGTCTGACACTTGCAATGTAAAGAAGCTGAAGTGGCTGCAATATCTTCTCCCTAATTTTTCAAAGAATAGATCCAATTTTACCCGTCTCCCTCCAGTTTCTGAAAAGGAAGTCAAGAGGAGGATTGACAACTTCGAGACAGATGCTTATTTTACCGTATCTGACGAGGACGTCTTCAAGGCTGGAACGTCCTTTGAAAGTTTCCACTACCAAGCTCTTCAACTTTTATCTGATCCAGCCTTTCTAGTAGGTTATTTGATGCTTTGGTTAAAGAAATGCATGATTCCCTCATAGGATACTATACCCATCAGGGCGATATACCCGACCGTCTTGCTCGCATTTGGTTGGCGACTCAGTTTACGGCCTGCGATGGTGTGTCGTATTCAAAGCGGATGGAGGAAATTGGTTGATAAGTTTTGCAATGTCAGGAAGGAGCAAAATAACAAAGGAGAGTTGATCACTAAGACTCCTAATCCGTGTGTAGATCTTTCTTATACTTATTTGATGGCATGGCTGGTCTTACACTGCCCTACTTTGATGAGTCCCGCTGATTCGCAGATTGATTTAACCGCTCCCAAAGTACAACACTACAAGATATCACAATAGAAAGGAGGCTACATGGCTACAATTCGCAGAACTCTTTGTTATCATGAGAATTTCGAGTTGTTCAAATATTTCCCATACTTTCCAAATGCTGGATATGGGGAGTAATTCGCGGATGTTGCTGGTGTTGACAAATTCACAGCTTTGTCCTAGGGATGCTTCTGGTGGCTAATAAATATCCATCCAACGCATTTGGTTCTCCATTTTGGGAGCCACTGTTATATAGAGCCTTACTATTTGAGTCGCTTTGCTCCACAATTCGGGTACGATCAGCTCTATGTTGATAATTCCAACAAAGAAGTAAGTTTTGCTGGAAATTTGTTTGAAGGAGCTCGGGCTTGGTCCCATTTCATCGCTGGTGGTGCTCAAGCCAGATTTGACCTTCCAATCAAGACTCTTAACTCATATATGAGTTTCGATTTCTACAAGTGGTACACGACTGCTAACTCCGCCCCTCAAAATTTTAATATAAATCTTACTTGTCTGAAGGATATTAGAGCATGGTATGCTCAGAAAAAGGAGGCTGGCAGAACGAAGGTGGCTGAATGGAGGACTTCGGAGCATAATGCGGTTCGGATGAGTTGGAACCGACAGTTCAACAGGGGGAGGAAGATAATAATGCGGTGGTCCCGTCGACCCAAATCGTTTCTATTGATATTTCTCCACTCCCAATGCCGAAAGAGACTTCTCCTCAGCCAAAATCTCCCCAAAGAAGCTTTTGTATAAGCGGAAAAGATTGAGGCGTCTCAGCAATTTGCCTATCACTCCGTAATACATGTCATCTGAAGCTGGTACAGTGGTATCTATTTCGGTTATTGAAACTTATGCAAAGGAACCAAAGGAAGATGAAGATGACTCGGCTCTAACTCTTCGTTCTTCTAAGAAACGTTGAAGTCAAGGGCCTGTCTTCCGTAGTGACTCTACATTGGTGGCTGCTCCTTCCTCAACTGCCCTTCTTGCGCAGGAGGATTCTGCATCCCTCGCTCACCAAACTGTTGTCGATGATGAAGTGGCTACTCCTTCTTCTACTGCACAAGAGAGTTCTGCGACCGTCACTCACCAAGTTGCGGTTGATGATGAGGTGGAAATAATTGGGGAAGTTTGTGCATCGAATTCCTCAAAGGTTGCGTCTCTTCCAGTAGATCATGATGATTGGGGAGATGATGATGATGTCAGTAGTGAAAATCTTGGTTCTTGTACTCCTCCATCAGATCACGGCAAATACGTCTTCTTGAGTAAAGACGTTTGAGCCGAGGTATATGGGCCTGGAGAATCCAGTGTGCACCCTCTAGGTTTACTTCTAACCTCTATCCACTTTTATGCCAAAATTTTGTCATTATCTAACGGTACTGTGACATTCAATTGTGCTCCTCCTTTTTTTAGCAGCTCTTACTTCGACTCCAATCTCAGGGCATATGGCTGTAGACGACATTCCGAAGGATAATATCGTCGTGGAAGTCATTGCTGAAGTAGCCCATGGGGTAACTGAGATCACCGTTTATGCGGCTAACACTTCTGGAGTAGTGGTGCTTTCAATGGAAACTGCCACACATATTGTCCCGACTGCAGTTGCTGCAACTGTTGTTTCTGTTGAAGGTGTGGAAGTTGTTGTTTCTGATACTGGTACTACTACTTCTTTGCAGCAAAGTACAGTTCAGGCTGCACCCACTCCAGTTGTGGCTGATTCTTCCCACGCGGAGGTTGATGCCTTCGAAATTAACTTGCTGAGGGATTTGTTGTGTCAGTGGTAATGCTATACAGGTCGTCCCACAGAGATCTCAGGTGTTTTGAGATTCTTACTAATTCTATAGTCTAACGGATTAACTAAGAGTTTCTAAATTGAAGTTGAGAGTTATTCTAATTAGCTTAGGATCTAGAATCCACTAGTTTCCAACTATGAATTACTTCTATTATCTTCTTCTATAAAAAAAAATGATCTTTTAGTTTAATCTTTACTTCAGGTGTCCTAAGCATGAGTTATCAAGTGATGTGCAAGCATAACGCATCAAACATACAATTTTTCAAAAAAGCAAACTAAATCGTTAGATAATTCGATGAAGAAAATAAAAAATCACTAACTAAGTATAGGCTATAAAGAAACTTAACTCAAGTATAACCTATCAAAGTATTAATCTACAAGTTCTTGTATTTTAAACTTTTCATGGAAAAATCATATCTTTATTATTTTATTTAAGAAGAAAATTCTAGAGAGTAATTACATGGTGGATTCTAACTCATCTACATCCTAGAGCTAAGCTAAATTAGCTACTCATATTTCTAACAAGTAAAATTAAATTTTTTAACATAGAAAGCAATTAAATCAAATCTAGAAAGCAAATAAATCTAAACTAGAAAGCAATTAACTCTATCTAAAAAGCAAATAAAGACTTGAAAGTAATGGCGTACCTCGGGAGCATGGTATTGTGGCCATCACCCTTTAGTAAAATCCTAATTTTATTAATAAAAAATTCGAGTACAAACTATATCCTAATTCTATATTAATTACTGCATAAAAAACCCTAGAATATAAGGATACTACGGCCAGTATATAGGTTCGGAAATCAAATCCTAATTCTAACAGAATTGAAAAACTACAAAATTATAGAGAAACCACGGAAGAAAAATCAGTCCGTCGGCCGACTTATTTGCCGCTATTTGGTGGCTAATGCCCCCATTTGGTGGTTAGAATATAGCCAATAGTAATGATTTTTCTCCTGCATGAGTCTCTTGTCTTGTACACTTGATTCTCTTGACTATATTTGACTTTGACTTTCTGCATTATTCTAGTCTTGTAGCTTTGCTTTCTTTGAATACTTTTATAGGATTTATTTTCTAATCTGGCTCTAATTTCATGCCATCTCCATGTACGAATAGGATTATTTTAAAAACAAACTAAAAATACCTGAGCAACATTTATTTATATACAAAAATAGATAAAATATGAGAGGAAAATTATAATATATGATACTTATCACACTCCCACACCTATCTTTTGCTAGTCCTCGAGCAAAACCTAACCCTAAAAAGAAAAAGAAAAATTCTAACTCACTTTCGCAGGAATCACGATTGCACTTAGCACTTGCAACAAATCTTTAAAACCCTTGATTAACCTA
This sequence comes from Dracaena cambodiana, assembly GCA_036321105.1. Lineage (NCBI taxonomy): Eukaryota > Viridiplantae > Streptophyta > Magnoliopsida > Asparagales > Asparagaceae > Dracaena > Dracaena cambodiana. The sequence continues at coordinate 33,735,720 of JAYEPQ010000012.1, read as the reverse complement.
GTGGGCGATTTGTGTCTCGTGAGGGTTTGCAGTGAATATACCTATAAAATTCATGAAGAAAATAGATTAAAGAATAAAGAAAAGAAAAATAAGGATAACAAAAAATCAAGAAAAATTAAAATTTTATACAATAAGAAGAAAAAATCTTTTTTTTAATATTTTCATCAATTAATCTCACTAATATACAAACTCAAAACACATTTAGATTATCAATTTTCAAATCGAGCATCATATCAGGTACAATTATCATTTTAATCAAAATATCAAATCCTATCTTTCAATACCCATTAACAAATAATCCATTGGCTCCTATACATCTACGTGCACATGTGATAGTCTACTTCGGCTTTTGACTCCAACTCTAACTCATGATTCATCTCCTCTCTCATAACAATTTTTTCTTTTCTTTTTTTTCTTTTTCTTTCTTTTTTTAAGAATATTTCACCTTTCATGTGAATATTCACGCTTGCTTAGATGCAAAGTACTGATTACTCGGATCATACTCTCTCTCTCTCTCTCTCCTCTCTCTCTTTTTTCTTTTTTTTAAGAATATTTCACCTTTCATGCAAATATTCACGCTTGCTTAGGCATAAAGTACCCGATTACTCAGATCATACCCTTTTTTTCACTCTTGAGGCTATTGCCTTAATACCAGGTGCACTCCATTATTTTATCACTCTCACTTTTTTTTTTCTTTTTTTCTTTTTGTTTAGAGAGAGAAGATTTTCTTAATCATTATCATCTTTATCCTTAACCTAATAAACTATTGTGAAATAAAAAATCGATGTATATTTGCCTCAAAACTACTGTTGGCGGTATTTATTTTTCGGATTTTAATCTTTTTTTTATAAAATTCAAAGTGTATCGTCCAATCTACTCTCATATCCAATTTCAAATCTAAATTTATCCCTTTATCTGTAATTAAGTTGACCTACTGATGAAAATATATAAAACCAAAGGTTTTTTATTTCAGTTTATTTTAGTTAGTTATCTTAAAAACTACTCAAAGTACAAAATAAAGAAACCCAAAAATATAAAAATAAATAAAAAATCTAAAAAAACTAAAAATCCTAGAAAAAAATTGAAGAAAATATCCTAACCCACTCCCCCACACATAAACTCGTATATGCCCTCCTACATGAACCCATGGTGGTAAATAATAAAGAAAACTATGATATACATATTATATATTTATTAGAAAATTCAAATTGGTTACGACCTCTTGATCGCTTTCCACTCTCATAGTGCGTCCTTTTATATTTTGATATGGATGAACTTAGCTTTTTTGTCAATTTTGCATTTAATCTCTCCATTTTGTTTTTGATTTTTCTCAGTTTATTTCAATCTTTCTTTTTTTTATTCAATAATAAAATTTTAAAGTTGGAAATCGTACATTTATCGTCGATATTTGACCCACGAGCATTTTTCAAAGCAGTAAGTATTTTGGTTTTATCAACTTGTGAAATAACATACTCATTTTGATGTAATGGAATCATGAGCTCGATTTTTTATCGCCCTTTTAAATCATTAGGCACCATAATCTCTTCCTTTTGTAGTTCCTTCCAATCTTCAAGTATTATAGACTTGTCATGTAAATTTTCTTCAATCCTGTCATCAAAATTCTCAAAAGAAAATGCTATACTAGTGGACTTATCATTAGTCAAGTTATTATGAAGGGATAAAAATTCTTTTTCACAAATTTCATCATAATTTTCATCAAAAGAATCAAATGATAATATGTCACTAGCAAGCTCATCATGAGACAAATCACCATGCAAAATTTTTTTATCACCAATTTCTTCATAATTATTTTCACAATGGTCTAAAATAGGTTGATCACAATATTGAATTATAGACTCATCATGTACAAAATTATTTAACTCATTTTAAATTATATCTACTTCAAAAGATAACTGAAGTGGTTGCTCGTTGGAGTCAGATATATTCAAACTATTAGATGGTTGATTTCCAAAAATTTTAGTTTGAGAAATCGCTTTAAGAAGATCTTCCATACAAGCTGCAGTTTGAAAGGATAAATTTTGAGATGATGATTTTAGCAAACCTTCTATACCTTCCTCAATTGTACGTCTTTGTTCCTTAAACTCACGATTGTAATTTTTCTTATTTTTTTCAAATGATTGCATCTCGAGATCACGAGTGAAATTTGAAGAAAGATATGATATATATATACATATTTGATGACAGATATGAAGGGATTGTACGTAAATTCTCATGACATATATATATCACTTCTAATCGTTTTAATCTTTCATCTAATATGTTCAATTGAATATCTTATTCATGATTAAATATAGAACATGAAGATGAATAGCCCATAAAGAAAGGATCAGATGGACGACTCTCTTGGTATGGCTCTTGATTATATGTAAAATTAGAATTATTCATCTATTCATAATTGTAATTTTGTATATAGGAAGCACTTGTAGGTTCATTATATGTGTTGTGAATTTGACTATGACCTAGTCCTAGTAAACTTTCTATACATGAACAATGATGATAATTATGATATACATCATGATAATGATAGCAACCAGTTTGATTTTGAAATATTTTTTTTTATTTTTTTGAAAAAGGTGGAGAGGGAAAGAGATGGAAAAGAAAAAATAAAAAAGATAGGATATATTTTTTTGTAATTTTTTTACATAATCAGAGAACAAAATACAGACATAGAATAAATTTTGGGGAAAATCTCACCAAAATGGCCGCTAAATAGCGGTAATTACCGCTATTTAACGGCAAAACCAGGAAGTTTGCTCCCTGATTTTTGTAGTGCACTACCGAAACTCTTTTATTCCCCTTTTTTTTTCCTGTATCTGAAGTTTTAGATCTCTGCACACTTAACACACTTTGAACCCGTAAAATGTTAGAAAAAATAAGAAAAATACCATCGGCCCTAGCAACAACGCTAAAAACTTAGTGTGATAATTTAACTACAAGTGTACGTGTCGGTTGTAGCGCTATACAGGTCGTCCTACAGAGATCTCAGGTATTTTGCAATTCTTTCAATTCTATAGTCTAACAGATTAACTAAGAGTTTCTAAATTGAAGTTGAGAGTTATTCTAATTAGCCTAGAATTTAGAATCCACTAGTTTCCAACCATGAATTACTTCGTTTATCTTCTTCTTTCATAAAAAGTGATCTTTTAGTTTAATCTTTACTTCAAGTGTCCTAAGTATGAATTATCAAGTGGTGTGCAAGTATAATGCATCAAAGATACAACTTTTCATAAAAGCAAACTAAATCGTTAGATAATTCGATGAAGAAGATAAAAATCAACAACTCCAAACCCTAACTAAGTATAAGCTATCAAGAAATTTAACTCAAGTATAACATATTAAAGTATTAATCTACGAGTTCTTGTATTTTAATCTTTCATGGAAAAATCTTATCTTTATTATTTTATTTAAGAAGAAAATTCTAGAGAGTAATTACATGGTGGATCCTCACTTCATCTACTACATCCTAGAGCTAAGCTAACTTAGCTACTCATATTTCTAACAAGCAAAATTAAATTTTTATTCATAGAAAGCAATTAAATCTAATCTAGAAAGCAAATAAATCTAAACTAGAAAGCAATTAACTCTAAGCAAATAAACAATTGAAAGCAATGGTGTACCTCTAGAGTACGGTATTATGTTCATCACCCTTCAGTAAAATCCTAATTTTATTAATGAAAAATTCGAGTACAAACTATATCCTAATTCTATATTAACTACTGCATAAAATACCCTAGAATATAAGGATACAGCCAATATATAGGCTTCGGAAATCAAACCCTATATTTAACAGAACTGAAAAACTACAAAATTATAGAGAAACCACCGAAGAAAAATCACCCCGTGGGCCCACTTATTTGAGGCTATTTGGCGGCTAGAATATGGCCAATAGTAATGGTTTTCCTCCTGCATGAGTCTCTTGTCTAGTACACTTGATTCTCTTAACTGTAATTGATTGTGACTCTCTGCAGTATTCTAATCTTGTAGTTTTGCTTTCTTTGAACTCTTTTATAGAATTTGTTTCCTAATCCGACTCTGATTTTATACCATCTCCTTGTACGAATTGGATTACCTGAAAAACTAACTAAAAATATCCTAGCAGCATTTATTTATATACAAAAATAGATAAAATTTGTGAGGAAAAATACAATATATGATACTTATCAGGATACAGTGAAAACTTTCCTCTATTTTCTGAATCGTTGCATTGATAATATATTGAAAGGGGCTTCTTTTTCTTCACTTGCTAACGTTCTCAACATTTACTTGACTGGTATAGTCAGTATTGGCAAAGAGAAGAAAGCTGATCCTTACAGACTTATGATAGCTCAACTCCAATGCTATGCTTTGTCTTTATCAAGATCGCGGAGTGCTAATAAGTCTAAAGTAGTTGAAACTACTTTCCAGAAGCTGATGGAGAAACAGCTTGGGTTCTAGAAGGAGATCAAGGAGAAAGCTGATGCTTGCAGAGCTTCCTTTGAAAAGAGCCAATTAGACAGTCAATCTTTAGCCCTTTAGGTAGAGAATGCTGCTTCGATTATCAAGAACTGTGACCAAGCCATCGCTAGAGCCCAAATTTTCTTGGCTAAGATCACTAGGGGACGCGATGAGTCAATGAAGAATCTCACCAGCTTATCCAGACAGCGGGATAAAGCAATTAGAGATCTTCAGGCGATGCAAGCTGAATTAGAGATATTGGAGGCTGCTTCAGCACAAAGTACCATTGTCAGTGAAGAAGAATTGCACCGTCAAGCTGTTGTCCAAGCTTATGAGATCATCCAGAAAGAAATTGGCGATGCTGAGGAGAAGATAAAAGCTCTTCTGAATCATTGAACTATAAAGACTTCGGGTTTTTGTAGTCTTTTTTTGTAACAATTCTTCTGACTTTAACTTTGCATGGCATGTCTTATCATTTGCGTAGCAAACTTGATTTTGTACCTCTGAATTGCGACTTTGTATTTGGCTTCAAAGATTTGCGTCAAACTAGTTACCTTGAGTTTTGAAGTCCGCGAATTTACGTAGGACCCTTGGTATTTGTGTATCAGGCATGCTTTTACATTAGTATCTGCGTACTAGGACCCTTGGTATCTGTGTACTAGGACCCTTGGTATTTTGTACCTCTGAAGTCCGCAAAGTTCTCAAGACCATGACTTTATATTAGTCTTGAAAGATTCTTTCCTTTATCAGGTGCATGCGACCTTTATGAGCTTTCGTTAAGTTCACGACTTTTCATCCGGAAGTCCGCGGGATAACAATAAAATTCTTTTTGAAGAATTTATAGCGGTTTCACGAGTCATGAAATAACTCTTCATTCAATTAATCTTGATTTCTTTAGCGTAAAGTCCCAAGCATTGCACACTCTTATTAATGATGAGATCTTCCGGCTGCGAAATCTAAGCGTCCCATGCAACAATAATAAATTTTGTTGGGATCCAAGTCAAGAATCTCAACCGAAGATTTGACATTCTCGTTTCAACTGAAAATTTTGATCACGGGATCCTCTATATAAGACGCATGACTCTTCTATGAAGGAGCATTCTGACTTGAGAAAAGTTTCCACCTCTTTGTCTTCTCTTCTTTTCTTTTAGAGTTGATTGTCCCGTGCAGCCATATGTTCTTCTTCTTCAGTCGAAGTGATGGATGGGGGTTGGCATATTACAAGACCTCCAAACTGTATTAATCCAGAGGGGCATTCCATTGAAAAGGTTCTTGTGACCGTAGTCATTATCCTTAACTAAGGTAAAATTCTTCTTCTTGTCAATGTCATTCATTCTTTTCTTTTTTTTGACAAGATTTTGAATTGGCTGCAGGAGATAACCATAGTCATTATCCTTAACAAGGTCACAGATTAAGCAATCTGTAACCTTGTTCTATTTCCTGACTAGCATCCTGCAAGGTTGGGGTGATAAATGGTTAGGGTGGCACTCAAATTGAGCAATCCCTCACATTGTACATTTGGGAACATGCATTTTGTACACCCAATTTTGCACTAATCAAGTCACTGGTGACATTGATTATGGCTGAGCGAACCAACTTGGAGGTCCTAACCGTCGGCAAAAAGAGACTACATGAGCAAACTTTTTACCTTTAAGCCATCCTTAAAGAGGAGGCTACAGAAGCAAACTTTTTACTTTTAAGCCATCCTCGAAAAGGAGGCTACAGAAGCACACTTTATGTTTTCTTATGGCAATAATTTGTATTCATTCTCATTGATTGTATGGTGCTAGGGAACTCTCCGTAATTTTGATTTGATAATGAATAAAGAGATTTTTTTTACATAACCAGAAGTGATTGATGAATGATTTTGTGATCATCAGAGGTGGCTGTCGACTTGACGAACATTGGGATCATTATTTGATCCATCAGTTGTAGTTTGTGCTGTTTGGTGATTAGTAGTACAACAGTTGTTGCTTCGCAAGAGGTATTCTTTAACTTAGCAAATTTTCTATCACAAACTGATCTTGATTCATAATCTGCGTTGAACTACCGATACTACGTTATAGCTAGTGTTCTGCGATTTTCACTAAGAGTAGTACTTCTTCAGAAATTCGCCATTGATTGGCATCATAAGCTTGTCACCATTAGGCTTTGCTAACTGATACGTGCCATTGGAGTAAACCGTATCAATGACAAAAAGCCCCTCCGACTTTGGCTAAAACTTTCCTCTAGGTTTTTGGCTAGTTATGATCAATCGCCTTACTAAAAGGACCAGATCGCCCTTTTTGAAAGTTCTTCGCTTAGCGTTTTGGTTGAAAGTTCTGCAGATCCGTGCCTGGTAAATGCAATACTCTGTTGAGCTTCCAATTGTTTATCGTCTAGGGCTTCTAATTCTTGAAGCCTTTGCTGATGTCATTCTTTTTGCGTCATCCTAGTTGTTAGTGCGACTCACAATGATGGAATCTGGATTTTTAAAAGCAAGACCGCTTCTGATCTATACACCAAAGAAAAGGGTGTGGCGTTGGTGCGGGTTCAGACCGTAGTGCGATACGCCCAAAGGCATTCCTCGAGTTTTTCATCCCAGTCTCTTTGATTGGATGAGACGAACTTTTTGAGGAGTTTTACTATGGTCTTGTTGAAAGGCTAAACTATTGGCTGCAGGGTAATATGGCGAGGAAGCTACATTTTCGATCATGTATTTGTTGTAGAATCTGGAAAAAACTTGGCTCATGAACTGAGCCCCATTGTCATGAATGATTCTCTTGGGCATCCCAAAGCGGTAGAGCACATGGTGTTTAATGAACTTAATCACATCTGATGACTTCACTTTGGTTAGGAAAATGAGTTCAGTCCATTTCAAGAAGTAATCTATTATAGCTAGAATGAACCGGTGTCCCCTCGTTGATGGCGGAGAAGTTGGCCCGATAATGTCCATTCCCCATTGCTCAAACGGCCATGATATAGTCGTTGGATGGAGATACTCTGGAGCTTGATGTATGAAGTCCGTATGTATCTGGCAAGGTTTACACTTCTTGGCGTAATTAACCGCATTTCGTCATCATTTTAGGCCAGTAATAACCCATTCTTCGGATTCTATTCCAGAGTTCGGCCTTGGTTGGTGCGCTCCACAAATGCCAGCATGAGCTTCTTCAAGTGCTTTCTGGGCTTCTCAGTTAGAAAGACAACGAAGTAAGATCCCGTCATAGGACTTCCTGTACAATGTCCGAAGCTCAGCGTTATAATAGAATCGGATAGCCCTTCTTTAGATCGCCCTGACCTCTTAGGGATCTTCGGGCAATATGTCGTAAAGGACATAATCTATATAAGGGAATCGCCAATCCCTTGGTTCTAGATTTGATTCAAAAATACAAGTCAAATCTTCTTATTGTTTTCTTAATTCATCTTTGAGTTCGTTTTTTCAGCAGAATAATTCTCTGCTTCCTACTGTGATTTGCTTCTTAGCATGTTTGGGCAACGCCAATATAGCAGCTAAGGAAGCCAGTGAATCCACGTAGCTATTCTAATGGTGCTTTACATGGCTAACATAGAAACCATCAGCTATCTTAATCACTGCAGGATAATACGGCAAGTTTGACTTCATATTCCCCTTTAACTTGGTTTACGACAAGTTGAGAATCCCCATATGCTTCCAAATATTTCACCCCCAATTGTGTAGCTATCATTAAGCCAATTAGGAGGGCATTATACTCTGCAACATTATTGGAACACGGGTTTGTTAACGAGTAGGCTCGAGAAATGATGCGGTTGTAAGGAGAGATGAAAACAACTCCTACTCCGCTGTCATTTTTCCCTCGGATCCCATTCGGGAGGCACCATCGAAGAAAATTTGCCATACGTCTTCTGTGACAGTATTTGCCTCCGGGAGCTCTTGCGAGATGCCTTCTTTTAAAATTGGAGCCCATTCGCCTGGCTCCTTGGGAATATTTTCGCATAATTTCGAGGTTGCCGGGATTGGGTGTTCGGCCAGAAAGTCAGCTACAACCTGTCCTTTGATCGATTTTTGCAGGACAAAATACATATCATATTGTGATAACAAGATAGCCCAACTCGACAGTCTTGAATTCAATGACCCGAGTTTAGTTATTAATATCCTTAGGGGGTTAACTCTCGATATAACATGAATAGTTTGTCCAACTAAATAGTGTGCATTTTCTGTACTACAAAAAATAAAGCTAAACATTCCTTCTCCACTGGATTATATCGGTATTCTTCCCCAATCATCATTCTGCTGAGATAATAAATAGCGTATTCGTGACCCAACTCATTATTTTGTGCCAACAAAGCTCCCCAAGAGTGGTCCATAGCCCTCACATACTCGCGTCCCGTGAATAAAGCCTGACTCGATCAACTTTTTTATTTCAATTTCGATAGCTTCTATAATCTCTGGACGGAATCTTCGTTGTTGTTGCTTTATTGGCCTTGTATTTGGTCGGATGTTCTGTTTGTGAACCGCGATACTTGGATCTAGTCCTGGCATTTCATCATAACTCCAAGCAAAAATGTCGATGTATTCTTCAATGAGAGATATCAATTCCTCTTTCTCCTCTGGGAATAGGTTCTCACTTATAAATATAGCTTTAGGATTCTTTTCATCACCCACATTAATTTGGATTACTTTATCTTCGGTCGAAGGCTTGCACTGTTCAAACTGAATTTCCCACTTTGCGTTAAGATGTTTGGCCCAGGAGTCATCTTTTATAGGTGGAGCTTCACCTAAGTCTTCGCTTTCTTGGATCGCGGAGGCCACATTTGCGGACACTTCGCGGAAGATCATACCGACACTGACATCTAAATCCTAGCAGGACGATTCTGATGAATGGTCGAATTGTCCTTCTTTAGTTCTCTCGTCTGAGGAATCTTGGGGAGTGGTAACATATTCCAATCCCCTACCAGTTTTCTAATAATAATCTGGTATTTTTCCTTTTGAAGGATTGCTCTCCTTCCCTTTTCAAAATTCAACCCCCTACCTTTGGCTAGGTCGTATCCCATTTTCTTTATCAATTTATGAGAATTCTCATCGTCGTGGAAGAACTCAGGGTTTTCCTGTTCTTCTTCAGAATCTAAGTATTTATTTTTTGCTTTTATCATTCGCTTTTCTGAATATTATAGGTTTATGAGTTTTATCCTTGTAAGGAATCTCAAAAGTGGCCTTGTCAGCGTTTTCATCATTAACACTCGGTTTGCGAATGGACGATCGGATAGATGCTTGGAAAGAGCCTAGAGAGCATATTTTATCTAAATAACCGCTGACCACATCAGTACTGGTACTTGAGAGTTCAGAATCAATACCAGAAGAATAAGCAAACTCTAAGTTTTCATTTATTACCCATTCACCATCAGAGTGAACGGTGTTATTTATATCAAGGCCTTCAAGGCTTATCATAATAGGCTCACAGTCACAGCTTACATCCTCGGATTCCGAATATTCGGATCCTGATTCTGTATCGGCTTCATCACCACTATTAGAGATATCTGGAGCGGGCCATTCTAAAGCATCGAATGCATTTTGATATAACAACGCGTCAGTTAAGTAGTTTTCGACTCCTTTAAAGGGTTGCTTTTCTGCCACCAAAGTCTTCACGTTCCCATCTTTGTCCGCATATTTCATACACTGATGTAGTGTAGATGGCATAATGAGATTATTATGGATCCAAGGTCTCCCCAGTAGTAGCTTATAAAATGTGTTAGTATCTATCACATAGCATATGACTTCCGTTTTTAGATCGTCGATTTGGCATTTTAGCTTTATCTTGCCCAACGGCCTACTACCATTGGCATTGAATCCAAAGATAGTAGTATTGGTTGCTGCTAATTTACTTGTAGGGACTCCAAGATACCGTAGCATCCTTTGCGGCATGATGCTCAAGGCTGAGCCTGAATAAACCTGAATGCGTCGATTTTGGATGACCATATGTATTCTTTGTAATACAAAGGGCGATGATGCTTGCTGCTTTTAACTTGTATGTCATCTGGAGAGAAAGTTATGAGAGGGATGATTTTACTAGAGGTCTGATGACATACCGCGCAAACTTGTTCTTCCTTCTTAACTGTTTCTGGTATTTGCGGCAGAAATACCTCTTAATCTTGCAGAGCTTCTCTCAAAACTTCTCTAGTTGACTTAGAGAGTTTCAGGATCTCATACAAGGTGATTCTTGTTAGAATGACTTCTGGAGATCTTCTGCAGGCTCTTTCTTTTTTTTTCTTCAGAGCTTTGTCAAACTTAAACTCTTTTTGTTTGTTCTTTTCTGGAAGTGGCTGGAATTCTACAGCCTGCCCATAATTCTTCAAGTATTCTTTCCCTGAACGAGTTCCAGAGGGAGGTTGGTCCGCATTTGCTGCCAAAGAGTCTCTTATCTTCTTTTGAGTCTGTTAGAGTAGAAATGTTCTTGTCATCTTCAAAAATTATGGAGACAACATTGAAAGTAAGAATCTTCCCTTTTGCTTCCTTCTGGGTGAATTGGAAGTCCACTGCTCATCATTAAGGAGGTCCGGATGTACCCACATTATCTCCCCTCTATCAGTTTCGAAGGGGGATAATCCTTTCTTCTGTTGCTGATAAGGATCGTAGTTTACGATCTGCATCGTGCCTTTAGGAATGGATTGCACTCCATCTTGAATTGTTGACTCTATCCAGTCAGGTGCTTTGCCGAACTTAAAAGTCTTAAAAGTCACCATGTTTGCAGTCACTTTTTTCTGGTGTTCTTGAAACTTAATGACCTTAGCATCCACTTAAACTTGAATTTTGTCCTTGAGAACATAACAATCCTGAGTAGGGTGGTTAATAATCATGTGGTAGACACAATAATTAGGATCATTAACTCTTCCTGCTTCTTCAGGGCGTTTGGACTCCGGTGATTTTAGCATCTTCTTTGTCATAAGGAGATTGAAAATGGTTTTCGTATGCTCGTCTTTGAAAGCATACTGCTTTTGAGGAACATGCGACTGAGGAGGAAGTTTTGGAGAAGACTTTGTGGGTTGCGAAGTATCAGCCACCATTATTTTCTTTCCCTTATATCCCCTGGATCAAGGCCTATGGTTGTTATCATTATTTCGCCTCTGTTTCTTTTCACCTCCTTCTTCTTCAAGCCTTTGCGCTATCTCTTCAGCCTCTTCAGCTTGTAGAGCTATATCCTTCCAGGTCGAGGATTTCACAGCTTCCATCCTGGCTAGAACCTTAGTCGAGAGGTTATGTCAACAGGTTTCCACCAATGTCTTCTCTGGCATCCCATGTGGATATCTGAGAGAATCATTCCTGAATCTTTTAATAAAGTCCCGAGCTGACTCTCTCTTTTTCTGTTTGGTGGCCAGAAGCGCCGGCATTGATACCACCATATCATTTTCGTAAAACCTTATCAAGAAGGCTTTCTCCATGTCGTTCCACGAGTTGATGATTCCTGGTTCTAGTCTCTGGAATCATTCAAATGCTAGTCCTGTCAAAATACTAACAAATACTCGTGTAATAATGGAGTCATTTCCAGCTAAATACCCAATTTGAGACCTGAAATAGTAAAGGTGCTGGTTCGACGACCCTTTACGATCGAATGATTTGAGCTTAAATGGTTTGTAGCTCTCTGAGAATGGTATACTCTCACATTCCTTCGGATATGGCCTTACAAGGCCTAACTCTTGCAGATCACTTTTATGCATGAGAGCGTTTAATTGATTTTGAAAACTCTCCATCCAGATGGTATTTGCATTCCCTTCCTAAAGAGAATGTGTAGAACGATTGTCCTCATCTTCATGATGACCGCAATTACCTTCTCCTTCATTTGTGTGGGAGATGCGACCTTCTCCTTGCACCTTCTTCCCTTTGTCAGTCTTCGGGTCATAAGGCGAGGGCTCTGATTCTTCCTAAGGATATACATTTTGTTGATATTATTATGATTTTTAGTATTTTATTTAGTTTCATATTCTGTTTATATATACACATAACATGTCTGTGTATTATTATTTTCTTTTTGCAGTACTTGCTATGTCGTTCTTACGATTCTGGTTTGGCATGCCCAGATAATTTGTAGGATACTGAGGAGGAAGACCCACTACAGCTGGAATAACATTTCGAGGGGTTAGAAGATAATCAGTAGTGTTTCCGTTGTAAGTCATTATTTAAGGAATGTTCATTTATTTTATTCTTTCATGCTACTTCAACCACTTAGTTTGTTATTTCCAAGACTCAAAGTTTAAAATTGTAATAAGTATTATCCGTTTTTGGATCCTTTATTGATCGATTTAATATTTTGTTGGAACAAAAAGAAATTGTCTATTGTCTTCCTATTATTATTTCAGTGCTTATGTTTGTGATTTAGTGGAAGTAACATTCAATTTATTAATAGTTCTTTAGGTTTGTATTTATTTATAATACATTGTCGAACGCTACCGGTATCTTGCAATGCGGTTGAAGCTTACTGAGAAAGGTGCAGGTTTGATAGGGAATGAGCGGATGGCGGAGGGACGCGACGTGACTCGAGGGTCGAGGGATGGAGATCAGACAAAAAGCGACGGCGTCAGGCAATGACGGATTGGTTTCAAACCAGGCAATGATGGATTGGTTTCAAACCGGAGGAAAGAATGAAGTTTAGTGACTTTCCGCAGTCGGCCCGGCCATATCCCACATTCCTGTTCGACCTCGTAGGGCATTGACGGAAAAAGAGTCTAGAGGTTCATTCTCCTCTTCCGACGAATCAGTCAGACGCTTTACAGTGGCAGAATAGGGACCAGATGAGACAGGTGCTTATTCCTCTTCCCATGAGTCGATGCAACAATGCTTATGCATTAGCATCGAAATTCCGTCAAGTCAGTTGATGATGATTAGATGAGCATATAGGCTGAAAGTACAAATTTAAAGTCAATGAGCAAATTAATTGGAGGTTATATGAAGACAAAATCAATGGGCAAATTAATAGCAAAATATGAGGTCAAAGTCAATGGGCAAATTAATTGGAGGAGATATGAAGGCGAAATCAATGAGCTAATAAATTGCAAAATATAAGGTCAAAGTTAATGCATGTGATTCATAAGTGGGTGGATATTTGAATTGTAATCATAGAGCAGGTAAGCCAAAGAGCTCAAGCCAAAGATCTACATAAAAATAATCATTTTCTCTCCCTCTTACAAATAGAATTTGTTCTTATGCCTGCTTAGATCTTCAATATTTTGCTATCAATCTACTATTACTTCGGTCTGCTCCAACACATATGACTTCATATTATTCTCGATAATGGATTTTGCTGCTTAATCCACCTCCAATTGAGCCTATTTTCTCTTAGCAGAATTGGGATTTCAAACCTAAAGTTTGGAGATGAAGGAGAAATAATGCAGGTGGAGGTGGGACTGTCGTCGTCTCTGAGAATGCGTCAATTGCCTTCTTAGGATTTGCACATGAGGGTGTATCAGACGGTTCATTAACACCGTTCCAGTTTCATGGGGATCACCTTCCAATAAAATTCTTGAGGGGTATAATTACTATATATTAGTAGTACAAGATAGTTTTGCAATTAATCTTAATTTTTAAACATGCTATTATTGGTTTCAGTATATGGACTTAATGCTTCTCATTGTTGTGGAGGATGTTTTTGTTTATGAGAAGTCAAAATCCATTGCTCTTGATGCAGAAGAAAAGTAATTCTTTTGTCTTCCGGTTTTATTGTTTACCGATGCAAGAATGGTATTAGATGAAGGTTAGGATAAGTTAACATCCCATAAGTCTTTTTTTCACAATACATAGTTTACTTGGCCCATAGCAGGGGGACTCCATTCCCTAATATCGGAGGCGGCTCTAAACACCGCGTCCTCTCTAAGAAGTTTTCCATGGCCCAAGAAGGATGCCCACAAGCTTTTAGCAAAAGCACAATTAAAGAAGAGGTGAACGATCGCTGGACTCCTCCGCCGAGTTGCACAGGTAACACATGCCAGGGCCAATCCACCCTCTCCACTGAGTCTATTGCTTTGTATCACAACACAATCAAGTACATGTCATGTCTATTGTTTGCCAATCTAAAGTACAGTAATAACTGTATAAATCTGAGGAGCTAGTCTCCGTAGTCCCACTCAAAGTAAGGCAATGTTTTAGCCTGTAACCACAACTCATATGAGAGGGACTATATATATTATATAGTCCCTCTTATTCATCCATTACTGTTCAAGATTTGTGGAGATCAGCGCAAATCAAAATCTGGTTCTATAAACGAGGTCATATGTTATTTATGTGATAAAATCTTACTTGTTTATAATTTCACAATCTTCTCAATTTGTGGCTCTGCAATTGTGAGTAATGAGTCATTATTAAACTTTGAGATAGTTTGAGTATATAATTTTGTCTACGGTTGTCAACTAGAGGAGTTAGATTTTAGACTATTGTGCAATGGTAACTGTTTACCGGCTGTTAGTCAAAATCTTTGTAATTGGCTTGATATCATAATACAGTTTCTTCCATGGTTTTTTCTCCATTTGGAATTTTCACGTTAAAGTCTTTGTGCTATTTGGTTGTTGATTTGTGATTTACTATGTACTTGACTGATTGGTTGATTATGTTGTGAATTGGTGTTTAATTGGTTATGCATTGAATTGTCTCCACTTCTGCAGTTTTCCAAATATATCTGATGTCGATTGAAAGATCATCAAATTTAAGGGTTGCATACATATGAAACCCTATAGTGTACACTTGTATTTTGTAAAAGTACTTTAATTTCGTTTTTCATTGGCAACATTAGTTATTAATTTGCAACGATCAGTCTCTTAGGCTTTTCGCATAGAAAGGACAAATATTCATCCACACATGAATATAATAATAAAGTTGGTACAGAAATATGAAACAAGAAATCCCATAAAAGAGGGTTGCGAACCTAAAAAAGAATTCTGAGTTGAACCTAAATCTAACAGCAATACCCAAAAACTGAAA
>JAYEPQ010000012.1:33670347-33715347 GCA_036321105.1 Dracaena cambodiana | reverse complement strand
GTGCTAATTTGCCAGGACTGGGATATGCAATTTTCCATCTCGGACCTCAAAGCACTTGAGCACATCAACTCTGATCATGTACCAATTTGCCTAGACTCTAGAGAGCACCAAACACATCAGAGAAGATTCCATTTGGAGAAATGGTGGCTAGAGCATGAGGAGGTTCATAAACTTGTCAAGGAGAGCTGGTCACAACAGAATTGAGGAGCAGATGCTACGAGCAACATATGTATTAAATTTCGGCGTTTTCACAGAATATTATGGAGATGGGAGAAAAGACATCGCCTCTTATCACGAGAGCACAAAACTAAATTACTAGAAGAAATAGACACTCTGGAGGGACATGAAGAGACAAGATCTCTCAATGAGTCAGAGAGCTCTGGATTACCCGATCTCCAAAAAAATATAGAAGAAATCTATAGAAAAGAGGAAATAATGTGGAAACAAAGAGCACGATGCAAGTGGTTAAAGGAAGGGGATGGTAACACTTCATTCTTTCACAGATCTTCTTGCATGCACAGGAAAATCAATAAGATTGATGAATTACAATCAGAGGAAGGAGTTATCCGTGGACCCCAATTACAGGACCATATATACCATCATTTTAAAAAGCTGTTTGGAACAAAGAACCTCTTCAGGTTGCAAATACAGAGGAATGCCTGGCCCATCTACCCGAACTTACACGAATTGGAGCTAGAGGTCCAAGAAGAAGAAATTAAGCATGCAGTATGGGAATTGGGGCCTGAAAAGGCACCTGGGCCTTATGGATTTCCTATGTTCTTTTACAGGACTTTCTAGGAGACGATTAAGGTTGATCTTAAAAGAGTGACCAATAAAGTCTACCAAAAGTCATCCAGACTTGACAGAATCAATTATTCTCCCATCACACTTATACCCAAAAGAGATCAGGTAGAGCGGATTGGGGACTACAGACCCATTACCTTGGTGAATTGCTCTATTAAAATTATCACAAAAATCCTTTGCAACAGACTTGCATCCAAATTGCAAGCTATGATTGGGGATTATCAGACTGGGTTTATTGCAGGAAGGAATATATTGGAGGGAGTAGCGACAACACATGAGATCATTCACTAATTCAAAAAGTCTAAATTGAATGGTTACATCCTCAAACTCGACTTTGAGAAGGCTTATGACATGGTAGAATGGGATTGTTTATTCGAGGTTTTACGTCTCTGCGGTTTTGGAGAAAAATGGGTCTCATGGATAATGGAATGGCTTACAACTGCCAAAACACAGATATTATTTAATGGAGTAGCAGGAAAAGAAATAATACTCAGGAGGGGACTAAGGCAGGGTGACACTTTCCCCCTTCTGTTTACTCTCGTTGCTGATGGCCTCAACATGATATTTAGAAAAATGAAAAATGCAGGCGTAATAAAAGGCCTCGCAGGCTCTACCTCCACATCACATATCAACCTCCAATACGCAGATGATACACTCATATTTAGAGGTGATAATTCGTATGAGGCAATTCACATCAAATGGGGCCTTCGCTGTTTTGAGGCATAGTCGGGGCTGAGGATCAATTTTTCCAAGAGTTCCCTAATATGTCTAAAACACAAAAACCTTACTATGAATTTGATTCTAGAGATCTTCAGGTGTAAGGAAGGAAATTCCCCAATGAAATACTTGAGCATCCCTATCAAGCCAGGAAAGCTCTCCAAATAAGATTGGTACCCCCTGCTGGATTGTTTTGAGAAGAAACTAGATAGCTGGAGAGGGGGACTGTTATCTTTAGGAGGTAGGGTTGTCATGCTCAACGCAGTTCTTTTATCTCTCTCCCTCTACTATATGTCCTTCTTCCTATTACCATGCTGGGTTAGAAATAAAATTGATCACATCAAAAGGAGATTTCTATGGAATGGGACGACCAATTCCAATAAATATCATCTTGTTTCTTGGAAGCAGGTCTGCAGGCCTAAAACTGCGGGAGGCCTTAGTGTTCTAGATCTGCGAACTTTCAGTTTATCTCTAATGGCTAAATGGTGGTGGCATCTACTCACTCGTCCTGAGGGGAGCCTCCAGAAACTCATGCATGCCAAATATTATTCTCGATATGATACGTTGTATGCGACTGATAGAATTTCCCTAAATTCTTCCTACTTCTGGAAAGGGATGATCAAGACCAAATAAATAGTATGGCCTAGTCTGCAATATAAACTAGGAAATGATCGAAAAATTATATTCTGGCATGATCGATGGTGTACACAACTCCCCCTCAAAATCCTGTTTCCTGCAGTATTTGAACTATTCTTAAATAAAGATGCAGTAGTTGCCTCCCATTGGGGAAGAGCGAGATGACGACTGAATCTAACACATCCCATGTCAATACTGGAGGAAACACAAGTCTGGGAAGTAAGGACTTTTCTAAACAAAATAACACCAGCCGGGACAAACATTGATCAACCCATATGGAGATGGAATAAGAATGGAATATTCTCGGTAAAATCCACATATCATCAGTTTATGAATAGTGGAGTCAACACTAAGGACACATATTGGATATGGAATACAAAATGCCCATTGAAAGTCAAGATATTTCTTTGGCTAGTCCATAAGAATGTGCTACTCATATGACCAACATTACAAAGAAGTGGATAGTCAGGGCCCAATTTCTGTGTCCTGTGTAGAGAAGCTGGAGAATCCACCAACAATTTACTGTTAAAATATAGCTTTACTACTCATCTCTGAATTCGCTGTGCAAGAACTCTGGGGATAAATCTAAACATAGAGGAGGAAATTACATAGGGGGTAGACTATGTCTAGTTAGCCACCCATCAACTCAAGCCAGAACCCTAACTGCAGTTTTGTATTGGAATGTTTGGTTGGAGAGAAATAATAGAATTTTTAATTCTACTGCTCACTCATTACATACTTGCACCCGCCTAGTCATGCATTTTTCTTTGGACAGATATACCTTCCGATGAGGAGCGAATACATATCTCAAGGGGTTTCTCTAAAGATGACCTGGATTCTCCCGGCCACACTTGATCCGCATCCTTCAACCTGCGACGTGGAGAAAGAATCCGCTCTGCAACACTACGAGAAGAACCATTGAATTGGCCTATTTTCGCTTCTATGTATCATTTCTTTTCTTTTTTGGGTTTTTTATAACTAATGTATTATGAGAATCACTCATATGAGTGATCGTACTCTGTTACTCTTTATATGGTTCTATTATCCACTTGTTAATGGAACACAGAGGGTTTCCACCCGCTGTTTTATTTCAAAAAAGAAATATAGCTTCTGGCATCTAGTTACGTCTAGTGTTTAAGAGATGGAAGATGACTCAAGCTATTCACCTGCAAGAGTTGGTTGCAATTGTTGTTCACCAGAATCTTAAGTACAGGCAAATTCAGTTGTGGAAGGTAAGCAAGACTTTGCACGCTTTCAATCTTTAAAGACTTGAGACGTGGAAGAGTTGGAAGATCAAGTAATTGTCCACAACAGTGAATCGACAACTCCAGCAGAGAAGTAAAACGTAGTCCCCTCAGTTTGTCACACCTACTGATGGAAAGATTGCAGAGGCGACGGAAGCACCCTTCCTCCACTGGAGACCACTCTACCAATTCAGGCATATCCCAGAGTTTCAACGTCTCCAGTGACCGGAACCCTCTAAGAGGACCAGTGCCACAAAAATCCCACCCGGCGCATTTAACACCGTCCATCATTCGTATGGAGAGGTGCTCGAGAGACGACAGTTGACCTATTGGTGGAAGGCTGGTGCACTCATAGCACTTATCAAGTGTAATTGTCGTTAGCTTCGAGAAGGAGTGATCAGCCATCCAGCGAGGGAATTGATCGCCAGAATAATCACGTATCATCAGTTGTTCAAGGTTCCAGAGAGGTTGGAGACTCCGAAGCACCACAGAAGCGGTCTCCGCACTTTGATCATCCTCTAAGTCCTCCAAAGTTAACCCATTGCAATGTCAAAGTTCTCAAGTTCTTCTTCATCTTCAGTTGGGCCACCTCAGCTTCCTCACCACTGACCACATTGCATAGCCCTCCAATGCAAAAAGCTCGGTTGAGATTCATCAAGTCCTTCAATTCCCTAATCCCACACCACTGATCACCTCTCCTGATCGTAAATGTCGACCATGTTTGAAGATCTGTCTATTGCCCGATCCCAGGAGACATGGATATAAATCCATGTTCCTTCCAAACATCAAGATGCCGCAGATTGGTAAGT
Source organism: Dracaena cambodiana (assembly GCA_036321105.1). Classification (NCBI taxonomy): domain Eukaryota; kingdom Viridiplantae; phylum Streptophyta; class Magnoliopsida; order Asparagales; family Asparagaceae; genus Dracaena; species Dracaena cambodiana. The sequence continues at coordinate 33,711,137 of JAYEPQ010000012.1, read as the reverse complement.
TTTTTCAACTGTGTAGGTAACTCAGAGAGAGAGTTGCAGCCTTGGAGTTCCAGAGTCTGTAGATTGTTGAGGCTGCATATGGACTTGGGAAGCTTGCGAATGTTGGTTCTATTGAGAGCAAGATAACATAAATGTTGAAAATTGCCAATTGATTCCGGCACATCTTCAATATTAGTAAAACTCAAATCCAAAGTTCTTAAGCCTCCTAAACGATAGAACAGATCATTTAGGACTGCAGGATCTTCAACATGCATAACACTTGCTTGCCATTTCATAATTGAGGAATTTATGAGCAGTAGTGTTTGAATATCTTTAAGTTCCTGGAGGGATGCGAACTTTAAGGTGGCATCAGATTCAGAAGGAACAAGTGAAACATGACAGAAGGAACAAGTGAAACATGACAGACTGTGTCAGGTATGCTAGATAACTTCCCTGTCTCTGCTCTCAAATACTTGTTCACTGACATAGATTGTGCCAGATCGTGAACGAGATCATGCATCATATACTTGTTTTCAGCAGGGCCAGGAATTGGAGATTGTTGAAAGAGTAACATCTCTAACATCTGATAGAAATATCGATGGCCTGTGTCTCGCTCATGCTTTCCTTCTTCAAGCTCTATGAAGCCTTGCGACATCCATAACCTAATCAAATGAACCCTATCAAACATGTAACCTTTAGGAAACAAGAAGCAGTATCGAAAGGATTGCTGAAGATGAACTGTCAAGTGATCACAGCATACTCTAAGAGCTGGCAAATCCCTGTATTCACACCACAGATTACTTTCCAACACTGCATTCCATGATCTTTCATTAAGATCATATTTTAGAAGGCCTCCAAATGCCTTCACAGCCAAAGGAAGGCCTTCACACCTCATGATGATCTGCCTACCGATGTCCATCAAATTAGGACAAACTTTCGGACCCCCTGTACTAAATATCTGCTGCCGGAAAACCAACCAGCACTTGTTTTCAGATAACCTGTTTAGTTTATGATGCTGCATTATACCCATAACTGATTCCTTTTCAGACCGAGTAGTTGCTGTGATTATACTTCCTCTCGCACCAGTGCCTAGTGGCACCAGTAGGCTACTCCAGAAGCCTGGAGCATCATCAGAGACATTATCCAATACATGTAAGAATCTTTTGCCCATTAGTTCCTCTCTCACAGCTGCTTGAACTTCCCTTAGCTCCGTAAGTCCACAGGGAGTACCAGCCAGTGACTCGATGATTGCTTTCGTATGCCCCTTGGTATCGAGTCTTTCACTCGCACAAACCCATGCCATTGCCTCAAAGATCCCATATGGAATTAAGATGCCATAAAGAAGTTTGACGAGGGTGGTCTTCCCCACACCACCAATACCAACTATGCGAATGATGGAGACATTATGATCCATACAGTCATCGTTACATACAAATTCAATGACCTTATTTTTTATATCATCTCTGCCATAAACTGGAGCTTCACTATAGAGTTCGAACTTAGCATCTGGAAACAAAGGAGTAAGTGTGCTACTTAACAAAGATTTGTATGCAGAGATTGGCTCCATGAAATTACGCGCTTCTTTCTCTGATGATGTTTCATCCCTCTGCAGATGATATTATTTACATAAACACAAGAATTTAGCTTTCAGATTGACACATAAACTGCAAAAATTGACAGTGAGAATAACATAAAAACCATCCATGACTCGTTATCTTTAAAAAACAAATACAAAAAAAAAGAGATACCAACAAATCATTGAGGCTAAAACTTGCACACGGGTAGATTATATGATATCTGCCTTCAAGTATTGGTTTATGGTAAGGAGTTTTTTTTCCATTTTTTCCTTTCTTTTTTTCTTTTTAGGAAAGGACAGATAAAGTATCCCATTTTATTAAGAGACACAAATATGTTCAGAGCCAATGTTTTAAATAATGTTAGGATACAGTAGTCGCGGATTAGGACCCTACCCGCTACAATATTCAAACTCACAAAATATTTATCTTTTTTGGAAATTTATCGGTGATATATTGGGTCTCTTCCAATAACCGGGCTTACAATAGTGCATGTTTCCTCTAGTATTGGATCATTAAATAGTGGGTGAAAAAATTGCAAATCAAACTCGATAGACCCAAACTCGGCATGTTTACGCATCTACGTTAGGCATTCTAGTGATTTATGGGATGTGGCAATGTGTCGTTAGGCATTTAAGAAAATTCTACAATTGAATAGTGGCTATAGATTCATAGATTTAATGCAAGTTTTCAAGATAAATATCTCCTAAACATGTATATTACATATAATGTTTCATGTAGTTTTAGATGATGTATGCATGTATAATCTTAGTCATATATGATTTAGAACATGTGAACAAGTATATTTCTATAGATATCCTATATTTATTAAATATTGACGATAACCGATGTCCGTTGTGAAATATTTTTGTATAGTATATCCGCTACAATTGATTAAAATACTTTATAGAGCAGATGAATACTATACAAGAAGGAGACATTGTTGATGGGTAAAAAGTAAAGAAAAACCTCATATGCGAGGCTAGCTGTTGGATCACATCAAAAAATCTCTAATCAATTGGAGATCGGATTTGCTTTAGACTTGGATATCTAATCTTATTTAATCATACTTAATTTTGGATATTTAAATCATAACTAAACACATCAAATCAGAGATTCTGACAAATCTTAAAAATTAGATCAGGTCCAGATACGATGAGCCAGAGATTTTCAAATCTTTTTAAAAGAGAAACAAATATTTGACCTTATTTATAAGGCAGGTGATCTAACCACCTCATACCTATAAATAGACGTCATGAGATATTGTGGAAATCACCTTTTGGGATGACTCAAGGTCCGTACTCTTGAGCGTGTAATTGACGAGTTATTGAGTGCGTACAATCCGGTTAATCCAGTCAATTTAACGTGCCTACGCACGTTTCAGAAATATAGCAGGTAGGGCGACCTCATGCTATTTCAAAACTCATATCAACAATATCGGATCGTCAACGGAGTCCACGGACCTTACAGTTTTGATGGATTTTATCGCTACTACACCCACAAATATTATAAAAGAGAGCGATAAAATATAAAGCCTCTCGTTTTGTTTTTCTATTGTTCTTTTTCGTTGTAATCAAAAGTTATTCAATGGAAGGAAGAAAGAATTTTGCGGCGAACAGACATTATGTAAGTGTGATCATGTAAAGAGGTATGGATGAATGTTCAGTCGTCAGCAGTCCATTTCATGGCGGATCAAGCAGTCTCCACCATTTCTCTATGCCGGGGTTGGTAGAAGTTGTCAGCTAGTAATTCACAAGTGACCTTTAAATTACTTCAAGATGTCTCGACAATAGCATGTAAAAGAGCCAACTATGTACCATCCCTTGTTACTTCCATATGTGGATATTATCTTGGTTTCTCCAATTGAGAGAATATTTTTTTTGAGAAATGCATAATTACTAAATGGCTATAAAGTATATTGATTGATTATTTTGAAACTGCACAGATATATACTTTGAATAAGAATGAAAACTGCTCTCGTGTTACATGGCCACATAAACATGATACCACAATAAAGGAAATCAAATAAATTAAGAAGTGCTGTAGAAAAAAAAATGGAATGAAACTAAATATCTCTAAAACCATGCTTTTGCTAAATCTCACATAAACTGAAATTTATGGGCAAATTTCAAGGGAGAACGTCACAAAAATGAATCAAATCAATTAATAAATGGAGATATTTTTCTTTTATTATTTATTTCAGATATTGTATGAATTTTTTATACTTACCATTTATAGTTAAAAGCTACTTTGCACTGATAATATGTTGATGAATAGGGATGATAATGAGTTCGGGTCTGTCCAAAGCCCAATCGGGCCAACCTGAAAAGACTGGATTTAAATCTGCCCGTTTTACAAATGAATCCAATTGGATATAAGGTATTTCAGTTTTTTTTCTTATCAATCCGGGTTTGAACATGTCCAAACCCACCCAAAAAATAACCCAAACGAGCCCAATCCCCCTCCCAAAATATCTGCGTTCATTTGCTCTAGATTAATTATTTCGCAGACGCCGCTGTCTCCTCTCGCTCGCTCTCTCCAATCTCCCGAAAACCCTCCTCTCTCTCCTCTCGCTCGCTCTCTCCAATCTCCCAAAAACCCTCCTCTCTCTCTCTTCTCTCGCTCGCTCTCTCCAATCTCCCAAAAACCCTCCTCTCTCTCTCCTCTCCATCCCCTTCTTCACTTTATCCCCAAACGCCGAAGGATCCTCTCTCTCTCCTCGTTCATTCACACTAGTTTGCTCGTCCTAGTTCATTCGCCTGAGTTCGTGATCTTCAGCGGGCGCAGCGGTTCGGTCACGACCACCTTCATTTTCGTCCATGTTTTCGGTAGAAACAGGGTTGGACTTTCAATTGCCATTGACAGAGAAAAATTACAGATTATGAAAAATTTCTCTTTTTCAAATTACAGTAAAAGGAAAAATAAAAAAACAGACAGAGAGGACTTATAGATCGTCGTTCTCTTTTTACAGAAAATGTGGGATTCGAGGCAGCTATGGGGATTGGTCCTTTCCCCGTTGACGATCTGACGTTGATAGTTAGAGGCGAGCACATTTTTCTTCTCTATTGATTCTTAGAGGAAGCACGAATGCTTGGACGAGAGAGAGATCTGGCCAAAGCTCTCCTCTTCTTTGGTTGCAAGACTTTGAGACTCTCGCGCGTAGATCGACTTGCCAAAGGTCCTTTGTGAGTTTTCTTGGAGGGTATTTATAGGCCTCCGGTTGTTGAAGAGGTTTCCTTGTAGATAAGAACGAGATACGGTTTCCTTGCAGATAAGAACGAGATACGGTTTCCTTATAGATAAGAACGAAATCCGGTTTTCTTTTAGATGAAATCGAAATCTCTTTGTGATCTCAATGAGATATTCAAACCTCTTCTTCACTTGATTTTCTCCAGATTCATTGAATCAGGTCCTGTTTCTGCACCCAAAATCAATTAAACTCAAATTAGAATTTAATTAGAATTTGTATGATTATCAAACTCTAATAAAATTAATTTAGAATTTTTCATCCAAAAAATAATTTGAGCTTGATTAAAAATTGTAGAATTATCCAAACTCCAATAAATTTAATTTAGAATTTCTTATCCAAAAATCAATTTGATTCTAATTAAAAATTTGGATTTGCAAAACAATTGGAGATTGGTCAAAAATATTGCGTGCATGAAGTCGGGGGCTTATTGAGAGAAATTGGGCGACCGAATGGGGCGAGCGAGTGACCAAACGGGGCTGATGAAATAGAGATTTTTAACTTTTTTATTTTTACTCATTGAGCACACCTTTTTTACTTTTGCTTAGCGAGCACCTTGGGAGCCGGGAGCCTTACGTGAGCACGAGGCTCCCTTAATTTTTTTTTTCTTATTTTTTTTTTTTAAATTTCTTGGCTTCAGCCTCACATTCACGCGAGGCTGCCTCGCGTGGGTGCGAAGCTCGCATACTATTTTTTTTTTCCGCACTTTCGCGTTTGGCCTGAGCCTCGCATCCACGCTAGGCTCGCGAGGTGCGAGGCTCATGCATGATTTGTTTTTATAAGGAATTTTGCATGCATGCTTTTTCTCCAGCCTCGCTTCCACGCGAGGCTCGCGTGGGTGCGAGGCTCAGCCTCGCGTGGGTGCGAGGCTAGCTATTTTTTTATTTTATTATTTTTTATTTAATAATTTTTATTTTATTTATTTATTTATTATTATTACTACTGCTACATGAATTCAGATTTATATTTAGACTCAGATTTTGGATCCGTACTCAAACTTGGACTCAGATTTTGGATCTGAATGCAAACTTAGACTCGAATTTTGGATTCGAACTCGAATTTTGGATTCGGACTGAGACTCGAATTTGAATTTTAGATCGGGATTATTTTTATTGTTCTACATGACCCCCTCCAAAGTTTTCAAAATTTTGTCTCTTCTGAAAATTTTGAAATACTTTGGATTTTTTTTTGAATGGGTGGATGAGTTCACAGAGATAGAACTTGTTATGCGTGCAGAGGTACTTTAACAAGTTGAGTATTTTGACTGTGATGGGACTCGTTTGGGTTGCCAAACAGAGCCGATGACTTGTCTGACTGACAGACAGCCGGTAATTACCTTCGAATCGAGATTGAAGAACTATGAGCAGAGGTGTTCAAAAAACGTACTCATGGGGCTTTGACAGAGGTATCCTGTTAAGCATATCAAGGCTACTTGGTATGTTTAATGGATTACCTTCTCTCTTTGCTTTTTTATCATCGGGTTGTTCCTACCCCTAGTATGATAAGACCGGTCGAGCATTTTAACTACCTCTTGCCCCTTGCCTCAAGGGCGTTGGGCTGTCTGCTCATTCTTTCTTATCATAATAGGTAACCATTCAATAAATTGTTGGATTGTGACTGGATGAGGGTCGAAAACCATAGGCAGAGGTGTTCAGACAACGTACCCATGGAGTCTCGGCAGAGGTGTTCGGAAAACGTACCAAGAAGTTTCGGCAGAGGTGTACTGTTAAACATACCGAGGTGATTGGATTTAAGTTATAAGGTAACTCGTCCAGCCGACAGACAGAACTGATGACTCGCCTGACTGACAGATAGAGCCGGTGATCATGTTGGGATCATAGATTGCATTATTTGTGATTGCTCGAATCTTGCGGTCAAAGGTAAGATCATAACATGACAGGTTCACGGAATTTTTAACAAACTCCCAGCTATCAACGGATTTGATATGCCTTTACCAATCGTCATTCGCGTTGGGCTAGCCATGTTATTCCCCTCAGTATGATGAGTTATCGAAGGTCATGTTTGGCCTTAGATGCCAAACGTTCCTTCTCCCCTTTGCTTTTGGAGCATTGGGTGGTTCATACTTTTACCTCAGCATGAGAGTTATCGAGGATTTGAATTCCTCTCCCCTTTGCTTTTGGAGCATCGGGTCGTAACTTATCCTTATAAGATAGTATTACGACAGATTTGTTACGGAATTTTTAGCAAACTCCCAGCTATAAACGGATTTGATGTGCCTTTACCAATCACCGTTTGCGTTGGGCTAGCCGTACTTTATCTCTCAGTATGATGAGTTATCGAGAGTTTTGTTTGGGCTTAAATGCCAAACGTTCCCTCTTCCCTTTACCATTTTGGTATTGGGCAATTGGTTCATCCTCTTACCCTCAGTATAATAGGGTTGGCGAGAAATTTGCGATTTCTCTTCCCGTTGCTTCCAACAGCATTGGGCAGTTGATTCATTAACCTTCCCTTCCTTTTTTTTTTTAAGGTGGCTAATTATAGTATTTCTTCAAGAGTTTGCCATTGATCGACATCATCATCTTATCGCCGTCTTGATTGATCAAGTGATAGGTTTGCATACAATATCGATTGGTGTGGGTCCCACCCCCTGTGTAATTAAATTGACCGCCTTCTTCTTCTTTGAAGTTTGTGTGAGGTTGAAAATTAGCTTTGCATTTTGGATTTCTTCATGCGTTAGATCTGCCTCACGCACTATGTCTATAGCACGCAGGCTTATCTTTGCATATTGAAATATTTATATCCGGCTGCAATATTGACTTGTATTTTGTGCCTCTTCCAATAATGAAATTATTAAGACCCAGGCTAGGCTCGTCGCACAAGGCAGATGTTGGGCTCGCCGTGGGAGGTGAAGACTGGGCTCGCCGTGCAAGGTGAATGTTGGGCTCGCCGCGTAAAGCGGAGGCTGGGCTCATCATACAAAGTGGAGGCTGGGCTCGCCTTATGTATATGTTATCCTCGCATTTCAACTGTTTTACGCGGGGTTGCAAATTAGCCTCGCGTTTTGGAGATTTTGCACTTTTGAATGAGTCATATACGTTGGCTTGGCTTTGCATAGTCTTGCGTTACCCGCAGGTATTAGCCTCACGTTCTTTCCGCTGGCTTCATAAATATCTTTGTTTGGTTGAATATGAATCCCACCCCTGCATGGGACTTGTTTGGCTGTCCATGAGTTTCATCATGTGGTAACAGACTACCTTCTCCTTTTTTGCAACAGACTATGTGGAGCTAAACTTATCATCGTATTTCTGTTCACTTTTGTACTCTGGTGAATTATGTGCGCTGGCTTAACCTCGCACACTGGTATAACCATGCATGCTGGTTTAATCTTGAGTTTGTCTCGCGTCTAGATGATTTTATGCTGGCTTAGCCTCACGTTGTATGCGGGCATAACCTCGCGCTCTTACTTTGGGTTGTTTGATTTCATAGCATTACCCCAGTATGATAGGGTTAGCGAGAGTTTTACTCTTTTTCCGTTACCTTGACAGCATTGGGCAACAAAAAATCATGCGTTTTTCTTCTTTTTTTTTTTCTTTTTTTAATTTTATTTGAATTTTTTCTCTCTTTTTTTTTGATTTTTTTACCGGCATTTTGCCATTAAATTTTGTCGATTGCATTCGCGAACACCTTCTTTTGTTCAGGTCTAAACTGGATCACGTTTGCATCGACAAGTGCCTGAATTTTATCTTTCAGATCATAACAATTCTTGGTTGGGTGCTCGATATTTTGATGGAAGAGACAATACTTGGGATCATCTGTTCTTCCAGCTTCCTCTGCCCTCTGATTTTCGAGTAACCTGAGCATCCCCTTTTTATTGAGTAAATTAAACAGGGTCACTGTTTGCTCATCCTTGAAACCGTATGTCCGTTGCGATCTAGATGAATCTCGATTATTTTGTGGTTTTTGTTGGCAGCAGATTTGGTGGTCATTATCTCATTTCCCTTAGGATGTGATGATTGTGGCTGTGACCGATTCATGGTCATTCTTCTCTGAGCATGGTATTCATTAATACGACGAATTATGTCCTCCGCCTGCTGCCCTTATTTGACTAGATCTTTCCAGGTTTTTGACTCTACTGCTACCATTTTAATTAATATCCTGGTTTGGAGATTGTATTTGCAAGTCTCCACCAATGTTTCCTGCGACATGCCATGCTTGCATTGCACTCACATTTCACGGAAACGCTCAAGGAAACTTTTAACCGTCTCGTCTTCTTTTTGCTTATTTGCCAGAAGAGAGTGATGGATACTTCAGTGTCGTCTTCGAAGAAGCGAGTTAGGAACTCTCTCTCTACGTCAGACCAGGCATTAATGGTTCCTGGGGGCAACTGCATAAACCAAGTGAATGCAGGTCCTCGCAGAGTACTTGCAAAAATTCTTGTCATTACTGGGTCATTGTCCATGAGATGGTCGGTCTGCGAAAGGAAGTAGTACATATGTTGGTTCGGGGATCCCTTTCCATCCTATGACTCTAACTCGAGAGGGTTGTATTTTGCCGGAAATGGTACGGACTCCCACTCTATTGGGTAGGGTCTCGTAATCCCTGCCTCCTGCAATCCTTTTCGGCGCATTAAGGCTTCTATCTGGCTGTTAAGCTTCTCCTTTCTTTCGGCATGAGGGTCAACATAATATTTGTCCTCATTGCCTTTTACCTTGGTATCTTGGTTGGATTTAGTCTCCTCCTTCTTGGCCTCATCAGAAGAGGAAGAACCTCCTGCTCCGTTTTCGGTGATATTTTGAGTGTCGGCGCATTAAGGCTTCTATCTGACTTTTAAGCTTCTCCATTATTTCGGCATGAGGGTCAACATAATATTTGTCCTCATTACCTTTTACCTTGGTATCTGGGTTGGATTTAGTCTCCTCCTTCTTGGACTCATCAGAAGAGGAAGAACCCCCTGCTCCGTTTTCGGTGCTATTTTGAGTGCTCTCCAAGACCTTCGCAATCATTGTTTTGAGGTCCTCAATGCTTCGTTGCTGCTCTTGGATGAGGGGTTCTTGCGCCTCAATCTTTTGACTCATCTCGGCCGACCGTTCAACCATTTGGATCGTCGTTTTGCCGAACCAAGAGGAAGCGTACGATCACGGCGTTGCTATGGCTGAATGCTCGCTAAACTCTTCATATTCCTCATCAGAACCCCCTGCCAATCTTTTGTAACCATGGGGAGCCATCACGTCTGACCTGATGCGGGTATGATGATAGGTTTCCTCTGTTTCCGTATCATAGGCATACCTTTTGACGACTGGTTTCTTACCCTTATTCACCACATTCGTCGTGAAGGCGGGTAAGTCTTGATCTGAGTTGGAGTTTTGTTTTTGCAGCCATCTTCTTTTTTGAATATTAGATTCCGGTGCTGACAACTGGTTAATTGTAGATGGTCTTGGGGCTTGACAGTGACAGTGAGTCAAAACTGCCGCAATCAACTCCTCACAACAGCAGAATTGTTGGGGTTGTGTCGCCCTTCTTTTATTTATGAGATACCTCTGCAAATCTGAAATTTCTTCATACGGTGTTGATGTAACCATCTTTTGCGAGCGAGGCCCGCTTTTTGTGCGAGGTCTGTTTGTCCAGACATGTATCTCTGAGAAGTCATGAAAGTTACATTTATCAACCCCCAGTTTGATTCTATATTCATTATTAGTTTTGATATGTCTTGTAAAAATTTGTTGGGTAGCTTGGCGTGTTGATCTAGCCTCGCACGAACTAGTCTCGCGTGCTGGCTTAGACTCAATTTGGTGTTTAAGTTTACTCATGCTAGGCTGGCATCTAGTTTTATTCACGTCAGACTGATATGTACTACGCTGAGCTTTGTTAGGTTGAAAGGTGCAAGGTTGCCCTTTGCCACGATGAGAGGTGCAAGGATGACCTTTACCAAAATTAGAGGTGCAAGGCTGCCCTTTACTAGGATGAGAGGTGCAAGGCTGTCATTTACCAAGCTGATGGGTGCAAGGCTGGTATTCGCCAAGCAGATGGGTGCAAGGCTGACCTCTGCTAGGATGAGAGGTGCTAGGCTGATTCTTGCCAGTATGAGAGGTGCTAGGCTGGTGTTTGCCAAACTGATGGGGTGCAAAGCTGGCCTTCGCAAAGCTGATGGGTGCAAGGCTGGCCTTTGCTAGGCTGATGTGTGCAAGACTGGCCTTCGCTAAGCTGATGGATGCAAGGCTGGCCTTTGCCAGGCTGATGGGTGCAAGACTGATCTTTGCCAGGCTGATGGGTGCAAGGCTGACCTTGGCCAAGCTGATAGATGCAAGGCTGGTTTTTTCCAAACTGATGGGTGCAAGGCTGACCTCTGCCAGGATGAGAGGTTCTAGGCTGCCCTTTGCCACGATGAGAGGTGCAAGGCTGACTTTTGCCAGGATGAAAGGTGCAAGGCTGGTCTTTACCAAACTGATAGGTGCAAGACTGACCTCTGTCAGGATGAGAGGTGCTAGACTGATTCTTGCCAGTATGAGAGGTACTAGGCTGGTCTTTTCCAAACTGATGGGTGCAAGGCTGGCCTTCGCCAAGCTGATAGGTGCAAGGCTATTTTTGAGCTTGACATCCTCCTTGCTTCATGATATACTGATTTTGAATCTAACCTCCTCCTCGCTTCATGCTAGGCTGATTTTCAAGCTGACATTCTTCTTGACTTATGCCACGCTGATTTTGAGCTTGGCATACAAAATCTGATTTGAGTGCTCTGTGGCGCACCCTTCAATTCTGGTTGCGGATTTGAGTCAATTTTTGTACCGCGATAGGTTTTCCTTTGGCGTCATATGCAGCTAGTTTTGTTGGATCCGAGTTTGAAAATCCAAGTGGCTATTGAGGGATCAACGCCTCCTCATTATCCAAAAATATTAGGTCATATTTTTGTGATATTGAATATTCTGAGCCGGTCTCGACATCGATCACCAATTTCTCCATCGTCTCTCCAATTTTGTTGACGTCAAATTGGACTGCCATCTCCTCTTCAGTACAGGAGATTTCTCCCACTGTGGTCGCCAGTCTGTTTTCGGTAGAAACAGGATTGGATCTTTCCATTGCCATTGACAGAGAAAAATTACAGATTATGAAAAATTCCTCTTTTTCGAACTACAATGAAAAGAAAAGTAAAAAAAATAGACAGAGAGGACTTATAGATCGTCGCTCTCTTTTTTGGAGGGTATTTATAGGCCTCCGGTTGTTGAAGAGGTTTCCTTGTAGATAAGAACGAGATCCGGTTTCCTTGTAGATAAGAACGAGATCCGATTTCCTTGTAGATAAGAACGAAATTCGGTTTTCTTTTAGATGAAATTGAAATCTCTTTGTGATCTCAATGAGATATTCAAACCTCTTCTTCACTTGATTTTCTCCAGAATCATTGAATCAGGTCCTGTTTCTGCACCCAAAATCAATTAAACTCAAATTAGAATTTAATTAGAATTTGTATGATTATCAAACTCTAATAAAATTAATTTAGAATTTTTCATTCAAAAAATAATTTGAGATTGATTAAAAATTGTAGAATTATCCAAACTCCAATAAATTTAATTTAGAATTTCTTATCAAAAAATCAATTTGATTCTAATTAAAAATTTGGATTTGCAAAACAATTGGAGATTGGTCAAAATTATATTGCGTGCATGAAGTCGGGGGCTTATTGTGAGAAATTGGGTGACCAAACGAGGCGAGCGAGTGACCAAATGGGCTGATGAAATAGAGATTTTTAATTTTTTTTTTTTGTTCATTTAGCACACCTTTTTTACATTTGCTCAGTGAGCACCCTGGGAGCCTCCCGTGGAGAGCCTTGCATGAGCGCAAGGCTCCCTTAATTTTTTTTCTTCTTTTTTTTTTTTTTAATTTCTTGGCTTCAGTCTCGCATCCACGCGAGGCTGCCTCGCGTGGGTGCGTGGCTCGCAGACTATTTTTTTTTTCTCGTGCTTTTGCGTTTGGCCTGAGCCTCTCATCCACGCGAAGCTCATGAGGTGCGAGGCTCATGCATGATTTTTTTTTTATAAGGAATTTTGCATGCATGCTTTTTCTCCAGCCTCGCTTCCACGCGAGGCTCAGCCTCGCGTGGGTGCGAGGCTGGTTATTTTTTTATATTTGATTTTTTATTTAATAATTTTTATTTTATTTTATTTATTTATTATTACTACTGCTACTTGAATTCGGATTTGTATTTAGACTCAGATTTTGGATCCGGACTCAAACTTGGACTCAGATTTTGGATCCGGATTCAGACTTAGACTCAGATTGTGGATCCGGACTCAGACATGGACTTGAATTTTGGATTCGAACTCGGATTTTGGATTCGAACTTGGATTTTAGATTTGGACTCAGACTCGAATTCGAATTTTAGATCCGGATTATTTTTATTGTTCTACAGTCTACCCAATCAAATCTTGCAGCGGCATCTCTGTCCGACTGTACCTCGTGCTCGCATCACTCCTTTGGTAAAAAGATCTATCCTTTCTTTGTTTATTTGAACCAGTGTTTCTTGAGAATTTTGGGGTATTTTTTTAATTTTTGGAACTCCTCTCCTTCTATCGATCTCGGGAGATTTCTCTCAAGTCTATTTTAATTTTTTTTTCTGATCTTTAGGGTTATTTTCCCTTTTAATTTATGAAATTTGCAATTTTGTACTTTTATTAGGCTTCAAAATTACATTTTCAATGAAAAGTTATTTTTTTTAAAATTTATAAAAGAAAGTTTGAGTTGCGGATTTTCGAAATATTGCATGCTTGAGACAAAAACAATTTCCTATCAAAATTTAGGCAGCTTTGTTGTATTTGTAGTTGAATTGCAATGGTGATATTAATAATTGGTAGTAATATTGTATATATGTATGGACATTGGGCCAATTAACTACGACTTTTCAATTATTTGTTTAATGTAGTCCTTGAGATTTTCATATAAAAATGTTAGGAGTGATCAGGTGAGGCTGCGGAAGAATATGTAGCTTTTTTTTTATCTTGAAACAAATTCCTATAGAAAAGTTTCTTGTTTTCGAACGTCTTAGATGGTTTAATTGAAAACTTCTAGTAAGTCCAATATTTCTCTCATCAGGAGAGACAAGATGAGATCAAAAGTAGCATTGAACTGGTGTTGTGTAATGGCTAACTGGCACAATAGGATTACGGTTTAATTGTATATTACTATTGAGAAGTACAACAGCAGCAAGGTAGATTAATAGATCATAGTGGGCTTTGATTTTAAGAGTGCAATTATGTGTCACTCTTCACTTAATTTGTGCCTACAAGATGGATTTTATTTCCCACATCAAATAATATTATTTTATTGTCAAGCGTTTTCTATGACTAGAGAAGTGAAGGCATTTTCTCCTTTCTTAAACAATTTAGCATGACTATGGACAATGAAAGGTGAACATCTAACTACTACTACTTATCAAAGTTCTATCGTGTAGCTATCGTTTGCTCACAGTGGGCCTAAGAATTTGGCACCAAACAATATGTGAAATTAAGGTTTATAACTAAAACTTGGTTTTGAAGCTTTAGATCTTTAGGTCTGCCTACATTCCAAAATGCCTTTTGTGATATCACTTATGCGTATTTGGTGAGATCTCGCAACCACATACCCCGTTAGGCAATATGGGGGGAAAGTTAATATTGGCTGCACAAGACAACAATGTGGTTGCATAATGTTTATCTTCTTGTATATGCAAGTGCATATTTATCATGTGATGGTGTGCATATGAATTTAGACATAATACCTGACACCATTAAATTAAATGAGCTATTTGAATGCCTTTCTTATATTTTACTTGAGAACTAAGTGAATTATATTGTTTTTTATTATGTCTACTAGTTGTTCAAAGGACATTGGTTCCTTTGTTCCAACTTCCAAGTTATCCTCTATACTCATTTTCTCATATCATCTGAATGAATTTGTAAATACTTGGGTATTTTATTTTCTTTTTAAATACTTAGGTATTTTATTTTCCGTTTTTTTAAGCACATTTTCCAAGTTTCCTCTAATTTTTGGATTTCTTTTTTTCTTTTTTCTTCCGAAATGTGAGTGCATATGCTGTATGCACCAGTAAATTTAATGGTTGCAGTTACTACATACTGTAGCATTGGTATCGTGACTCTACAATTAACTTTTTTGGATAAAGCCTCAAGTGGTTATGAAGAATGAGATTGAGATACATATTACAATTAATAGCTCCTATGCTGTTTTATTTTATTATTCTATAAATAATTATTCATTTTGGAGAGGATTTATAGGAAGTGATGATGAATGCACGTAACGAATGATTTTTATAGTAAGATATCATGACATTCATGGTTTTGTTAGAAATCTTGTGCTATGGTAAGGACAAGCTCTCGAACACCTTCTAATTCAACGAATCCTTCTATTCAAGGTTCCACAGAGGTAATTTCTTCTTTCTTTGATATCAACATGAATTGTTTGTTGTTTTTTGAGTTGCTATAACGAATGATATATTTATACAAAAATATGCATTTATATGATCTTCTTTCTACATATGTATGAAGATACTGGAAGTGAAAGTATTAAAAAAAATTTATATCTGAAAAATAGAAGGTCTGAAATTTGGAGTCATTTTGTGATTGAAACACAAGTAGATAGTACCATCAAAGCAATATGTAATTATTGTGGAAAACCCTTGATTTGCAAGAAAAATTTTGGGACAACCCATTTAAATCGTCATATCAAATTTACTTGTAAAATAAATCCTCATAAAGACATGGAGCATATGATTCTTGGCAAATCTCCTACATCTGATGGTGTAGGTTTTACTTTTGATCCAGAAGTAAGTAGAATGTGCTTAGCAAAGTTAGTGATTTGTGCAGAACTTCCATTTAAAATTGTGCAACATCCAGTATTCATTAACTTTGTGAAGAGCTTATAGCTTTTATTTACTATGGTTGGTCGTCATACTATTAGAAATGACTGTACAGTTTTATATCAAGAAGAGAAGATAAAGCTTCAAGAAAAAATAAAGAATTTAAATTGTCGTGTGAGTTTTACTTCAGATTTATGGACTTCTAATCAAAAACTTGGATACTTGGTGCTGACTGCTCATTATATTGATAATGATTTTATTTTGAACAAGTTGATTTTGAACTTTAAGAAGTTCCATATCCTCACACTAGCTATTCTCTCAATGATATAATTGGAAGTTGCCTTACTGAATGGGATTTGGATGAAAAAGTATTTGCTCTTACACTTAATAATTCTACCACAAATAATGCTTTGGTAAGAAACTTCAAAAGAGATTTGGTGAAAAGTTACTGTTTAATGGTGAACACATTCACATGAGGTGTTGTGCATATATTTTAAATTTAATGGTGCAAGATGAAATAAAGGTGATTGATGATTCTATTAAAAAAATTCGAAATCTTATTACGTATGTGATTAGTAGTACATCTAGAATGCAAACTTTTAATGGAATTTCATAATTATTCAAGTTACCTACTAAAAAAGGTTTGGTTTTAGATGTGCCTACAAGATGGAATTCTACTTATCAAATGCTTGTCAATACTTTGTCATATAAGGAAACCTTTATAAGATATGCACAATTTCATTGTAATGTTTCTCCATCTCTTGATGATTGGAAAAAAGCCGAAGTGGTAACTAATTTCCTACATACTTTTGTTGATACAACTCAAGTATTTTCGGGTGGAAAGTATCCTACATCTAACTTGTACTTTAGAAAAGTTTGGACCATTCGGCGTGTGTTGCAATAAGTATTTACTTTTGGTCATGATATTGTTAAATCTCTGGCATTGGAAATGCAAAATTTTTTTTAATAAGTACTGGGAAGAACCAAACATAATATTATCAATTGCATCAATTTTGGATCCTAGATCAAAATTGGTATACATTGAGTATATTTATATATTAGCACTTGGGGAGATAGAGAGCAAAATGAAATGTGAAGAAATTACCTCTCTTCTTAAGAAAATTTATGGTGAATATGAGAACATTATCAAACAAAAAATTGTGGTGACGGATGAATCAAGTCAGTTAATAAGTGGTGGCTCAAGTACTCCTTTAACTTCTTTGGGTAAAAGAAAGTTAGATTCAGATTTTGCAGACTTTTGGGCTTAAAGTTCAATTAAAAGGGCTAAGAAAAATGAAGTTGACAGTTGTTTAGAAGATCTCTTCCTCTGATGTCTGATGTGGATTTCAGTGTTTTGGAGTGGTGGAAGAAGAATTCTATAGTTTATCCCGTGCTTTCAAAAATAGCTCGAGATATTTTAGCTATACCAGTCACTACCGTTCATCAGAATTGGCTTTCAGTACTAGTGGTAGAATTGTAGATCAGCATCGAAGTCGATTGAGTCTCTCGACCATAGAGACTTTAATATGCACACAAGATTGGCTTTGAAATGATTATTATATAGGTATTCTTATTGACTTTATATTTGGCATAATCAAGTCTTTTATGTATTTATCAAATCATTATTTTATTGCTTAATTTTATGTCATGCATATGAATGTGTAGATTCTTCAAGTTCATCTAATTTAATGAATGATGAAGAGTTAATTATAGAATATTTAAGGAAATGAAGGTCGAAAATGGTATGTAATGTCAAATTCTAAATGCATAATTATTTTAATTTTCAATGGCTAAGTTTATACTTGACTATTGCTTTCTCAACATTAACTAGCATTCCAATGTACCAAACTTTATAGCTTTAAGTATAGTTGGCGCATCCTCAAAGATTTTGATACAACTGCTTGTATTTTATTTGTAGATACTGTAGTCATAGTTTCCATTCATAGTCCTTATGGCCTTATTCAGCATACAGAATTTTGGGACTGGCAAAGTTGCCTTCATGTTTGCTCTGTTATAGCAATTTAGTTCTTCAGTCTGGGATCAATTGGAATATATAACATACTTAAATGCGATGTTTCTGATTTGATAGCATTCAACCAATTTTATATCTGTTTACTCTTCAAATTTTGCTTATTTCTTTTTAAATTAAAGGTTGTCGAAGTATATGATTCCAAATAATGATGAATTATTTTGCAATTCTTACAATGATGGATTCATGAAACCAAGTTCAAGTTTCAGGCGCTTTTCTATTCAAGATGTTAGCCTCCACAGATACGTTGATATGTTGCATATTTCAGCACATGTAGTCACAATGGTGCCCTACCCTCCTTATCGATGGACTTCTTGATGTAAATAATCTCACAACCAAAAGTAGATGAACATTGTATGTTGTATGTTCTTTCATGTTGATATTTTGGTCAATTTGAGTACCATTGCAGGCTTACGTTGTATGTTCTTTCATGTTGATATTTTGGTCAATTTGAGTACCATTGCAGGCTTATGTTGTATGTTCTTTCATGTTGAATCTATATCATTTTTCTAGAGTGTACTAAGTTGTAGATTTTTTGTTCTTGAAGTAAAGCTGCATCCTGTCATAGATTGCTTTTCATTTATATTTTTGTCTTTCCCTTCTACAGTTTTAGCCAGTACTATTTTTGCGAAGATGCTGATATATGACACCATAGATCTGTGTTAATTTGGTATCATTCTTTGTTCTTGTAATGATGTTTGTAGTTGTAATGAAGTTTTTTATGTGATGTTTGTAGTTGTAATGAAGTTTTTAATGAAGTATACTAGAATTTAGAATCTACTAGTTTCCAACAATGAAGTACTTCTTTTATATTCTTCTTTCATAAAAAGTGACTTTTTAGTTTAATCTTTACTTCAAGTGTCCTAAGCATGAGTTATCAAGTGGTGTGCAAGTATAACGCATCAAAGATACAACTTTTCATAAAAGCAAACTAAATCGTTAGATAATTCGATGAAGAAGATATAAATTAACAACTCCAAATCCTAACTAAGTAACCTACTAAAGTATTAATCTACAAATTCTTGTATTTTAATCTTTTCATGGAAAAATATTATCTTTATTATTTTATTTAAGAAGAAAATTCTATAGAGTAATTTCGTGGTGGATCCTCACTTCATCTACATCCTAGAGCTAAGCTAAATTGGCTACTCATATTTCTAACAAGCAAAATCAAAATTTTATTCATAGAAAGCAATTAAATCTAATTTAGAAAGCAAATAAATCTAAACTAGAAAGCAATTAACTCTATCTAATAAGCAAACAAAAACTTGAAAGCAATGGCGTACCTCTAGAGTACGGTATTGTGGCCGTCACCCTTCAGTAAAATCCTAATTTTATTAATGAAAAATTCGAGTACAAACTATATCCTAATTCTATATTAACTACTGCATAAAAAACCCTAGAATATAAGGATACGACCATATATAGGTTTCGCAAATCAAACCCTAATTCTAACAGAACTGAAAAACTACAAAATTATAGAGAAACCACTGAAGAAAATCAGCCTGTGGGCCCACTTATTTGCCGCTATTTGGCAGCAAATGCTGCCATTTGGCATCTAAAATATGGCCAATAGTAATGGTTTTTCTCCTACATGAGTCTCTTATCTGTACACTTAATTCTCTTGACTGTATTTGATTTTGACTCTCTACAGTATTGTAATCTTGTAACTTTATTTTCTTTGAACTCTGTTTTAGGATTTGTTTCCTAATCTGGCTTTGATTTCATGTCATCTCTTTATACGATTGGATTACCTGAAAAACAAACTAAAAATATCCGAGTAGCATGTATTTATATACAAAAATAGATAAATATGTGAGGAAAAATACAATATATGATACTTATCCGGATATAGTGGAAACTTTCCTCTATTTTTTGGATCGTTGCATTGGTAATATATTGAAAGGGGCTTCTTTTGCTTCGCTTGCTAGCGTTCTCAACATTTACTTGACTGGTATAGTCAGTATTGGCAGAAAGGAGAAAGTTGATCCTTACAGACTTATGATAGCTCAACTCCAATGCTATGTTGAGTCTTTATCAAGATCACGGAGTGCTGATAAGTCTAAAGTAGTTAAAGCTACTTTCCAGAAGCTGATGGAGGAACAGCTTGGGTTCCAGAAGGAGATCAAGGAGAAAGCTGATGCTTGCAGAGCTTCCTTTGAAAAGAGCCAATTAGACAGTCAATTTTTAGCCCTTTAGGTAGAGAATGCTGCTTCGATTGTCAAGAACTATGACCAAGCCATCACTAGAACCAAGAGTCCATTGCTAAAGCCCAAGTTTTCTTGGCTAAGATCACTAGGGAACGTGATGAGTCATGAAGAATCTCACCAGCTAATCCAGACAGTGGGATAATACGATTAGAGATCTTCAGGCGAGCAAGCTGAATTAGAGACATTGAAGGCTGTTTCAGCACAAAGTACCATTGCCAGGAAAGAAGAATTACGCCGTCAAGCTGCTGTCCAAGCTTATGAGATCATCCAGCAAGAAATTAGCGATGCTGAGGAGAAGATAAAAGCTCTCCTGAATCATTGAACTATAAAGACTTTGAGTTTTTGTAGTCTTTTTTTTGTAACAATTCTTCTGACTTTAACTTTGCATGACATGTATTATCATTTGCATAGCAAACATGATTTTGTACCTCTGAATTGCAACTTTGTATTTGGCTTCAAAGATTTGCATCAAACTAGCTACCTTGAGTTTTGAAGTCCACGAATTTACGTAGGACCTTGGTATCTGTGTATCAGGCATGTTTTTACATCTCAAGACCGCGACTGTATATTAGTCTTGAAAGATTCTTTCCTTTATCAGGTGCATGCGACCTTTATGAGCTTTCATTAAGTTCACGACTTTTCATCTGGAAGTCTGAGGATAACAATAAAATTCTTTCTGAACAATTTATAGCGGTTTCGCGAGTCATGAAATAACTCTTCATTCAATTAATCTTGATTTCTTTAGCGTAAAGTCCCAAGCGTTGCACACTCTTATTAATGATGAGATTTTCTGGCTGCAAAATCTAAGCGTTCCATGCAACAATAATAAATTTTTTTGGGATCCAAGTCATGAATCTCTACCAAAGATTTGACCTTCTCCTTCCAACTGAAAATTTTGATCACGGGATCCTCTATATAAGACGCAGGACTTCTTCTATAAAGGAGCATTCTGACTTGAGAAAAGTTTCCACCTCTTTGTCTTCTCTTCTTTTCTTTTAGAGTTGATTTTTCTGTGCGGCCATATTTTCTTCTTCTTCAGTCGAAGTGATGGATTGGGGTTGGCATATTATAAGACCTCCAGACTGCATCAATCCAGAGGGGCATTCCATTGAAAAAGTTCTTGTGACCGTAGTCATTTTCCTTAACTAAGGTAAAATTCTTCTTCTTGTCAATGTCATTCATTCTTTTCTTTTTTTTGACAAGATTTTGAATTGGCTACAGGAGATAGCCATAGTCATTCTCCTTAACAAGGTCACAGATTAAGCAATCTGTAACCTTGTTCTATTTCCTGACTAGCATCCTGCAAGGTTGGGGTGCTAAATGGTTAGGGTGACACTCAAATTGAGCAATCCCTCACGTTGTACGTTTGGAAACTTGCATTTGGTACACCCAATTTTGCACTAATCAAGTCACTGGTGATGTTGATTATGGCTGAGCGAACCAACTTGGAGGTCCTAACCGTCGGCAGAAAGAGACTACATGAGTAAACTTTTTAACTTTAAGTCATCCTTAAAATGGAGGCTACAGAAGTAAACTTTTACTTTTAAGCCATCTCGAAAAGGAGGCTACAGAAGCACACTTTATGTTTTCTTATGGCAATAACTTGTATTCATTCTCGTTGATTGTACTGTGCTAGGGAACTCTCTGTAATTTTGATTTGATAATGACTAAAGAGATTTTTTTTTACACAACCAGAAGTGATTGATGAATGATTTCGTGACAACTTGACGAACATTGGGATCATTATTTGATCCCTCAGTTGTAGTTTGTGATGTTTGGTGATTAGTAGCACAATAGTTGTTACTTCGTCAGAGGTACTCTTTAACTTAGTAAATTTCCTATCACAAAATGATATTGATTCATCATCCGCGTTAAACTACCGATACTACGTTATAGTTGGTGTTCTGTGATTTTCACTAAGAGTAGTACTTTTTCAAAAATTTGCTATTGATTGGCATCATAATCTTGTCACCATTCAGTTTTGCTAACTGATACGCGCCATTGGAGTAAACCGTATCAATGACAAAAGGCCCCTCCTATTTTGGCTGAAACTTTCCTCTAGACTTCTGCCTAGTTATGATCAGTCTCCTTACTAAAAGGACCATATCGCCCTTTTTGAAAGTTCTTCGCTTAGTTTTTTTGTTAAAAGTGCTAGAGATCCTCGCCTAGTATAATTCAATACTCTGTTGAGCTTCCAATCATTTATCGTCCAGGGCTTCTAATTCTTGAAGCTTTTGCTGATGTCGTTCTTCTTGCGTCATTCTAATTATTAGTGCAACTCGCAATGATAGAATCTAGATTTTCAAAGGTAAGACCACTTCTAATCCATACACCAAAAAAAAGGGTGTGGCATTGGTGGGGGTTCGGACCGTAGTGCGATATGCCCAAAGGCATTCCCTGAGTTTTTCCTCCCAGTCTCATTGATTGGATGAGACGAACTTTTTAAGGAGTTTTACTATGGTCTTGTTGAAAGCTTCGGCTAGACCATTGGCTGCAGGGCAATATGGCGAGGAAGCTACATTTTCGATCCTGTATTTGTTGCAGAATCTGGAAAAAACTTGGCTCACGAACTGAGCCCTGTTGTCATGAATGATTCTCTTGGACACCCCAAAGCTGTAGAGCACATGGTGTTTAACGAACTTGATCACATCTGATGACTTCATTTCGGTTAGGGAAATAACTTCAATCCATTTCGAGAAGTAATCTGTTATAGTTAGAATGAACCGGTGTCCCCTCATTGATGGCGAAGAAATTGGCCCGATAATGTCCATTCCCCATTGCTCAAACGGCCATGATGTAGCCGTTGGATGGAGATACTCTGAAGCTTGATGTATGAAGTCCGCATGTATATGGCAAGCTTTACACTTCATGGCGTAATTAACCGCATTTTGTCATCATTTTAGGCCAGTAATAACCCATTCTTCGGATTCTATTCTAGAGTTTCGGCCTTGGTTGGTGCGCTCCGCAAATACCAGCATGAGCTTCTTCAAGTACTTTCTGGGCTTCTCAGTTAGAAAGACAATGAAGTAAGATCCCATCATAGGACTTCCTGTACAATCTCCGAAGCTTAGCGTTATAATACAATCGAATAGCCCTTCTTTGGATCGCCCTGGCCTTTTTGGGATCTTCGGGCAATATGCCGTAAATGACATAATCTATATAAGGGAATCGTCAATCCCTTGGTTCTAGATTTGATTCAAAAATACAAGTCTCATCTTCTTATTGCTTTCTTAATTCATCTTTGAGTTCGTTCCTTGAGCAGAATAATTCTCTGCTTCCTACTGTGATTTGCTTCTTAGCATGTTTGGGCAATGCTAGTATAGCAGCTAAGGAAGCCAGTGAATCCGCGTAGCTATTCCGATGGTGCTTTACATGGCTGACATAGAAACCATCGAAACTATCAGCTATCTTAATTACTATGCGATAATACAGCAAAAGGTCTTCATGTTTGACTTCATATTTCCCTTTAACTTGGTTTACGACAAGTTGAGAATTCCCATATGCTTCCAAATATTTTACCCCCAATTGTTTAGCTATCTTTAAGCTGATTAGGAGGGCATTATACTCCGCAACATTCTTGGAACACGGGTATGTTAACGAGTAGGCTTGAGGAATGATGCGGTTGTAAGGAGAGACGAAAACAACTCCTACCCCGCTGTCATTTTTCCCTCAGATCCCATTCGGGAGGCACCATCGAAGAAAAGTTGTCATACGTCTTTCGTGACAGTATTTGCCTCTGGGAGCTCTTGCGAGATGCCTTCTTTTAAAATTGGAGCCCATTCACCTAGCTCCCTGGGAATGTCTTCGCACAATTTCGAGGATGCCGGGATTTGGTGTTCAGCCAGGAAGTCAGCTACAACCTGTCCCTTGATCTATTTTTGCGTGAAAAAATGCATATCATATTGTGATAACAAGATAGCCCAATTAGACAGTCTTGAATTCAATGACCTGAGTTTAGTTATTAATATCCTTAGGGGGTTAACTCTCGATATAACGTGAATAGTTTATCTAACTAAATAGTGTCGTATTTTCTGTACTACAAAAAATAAAGCTAAACATTCTTTCTCCACTGGATTATATCGGTGTTCTTCCCCAATCATCATTCTGCTGAGATAATAAATAGTTTGTTCGTGACTCAACTCATTATTTTATGCCAACAAAGCTCCCCTAGAGTGGTCCATAGCTCTCACATATCGCAGGAAAGGTATTTCCGAGACTGGGGCTACGAGTACTGGCGATTTAGTAAGGTACTCCTTGACTTCTTCGAAAGCCTTTTGGCATGCATCATCCCAGACAAATGACACTCCTTTTTTCATTAGTCTGGTGAAGGGCTGACATCTACTAGATAAATTTGATATGAATCTGCGGATGTATGTCAGCCTGCCTTGTAGTCCTCTTAATTCTTTGAGATTTCGGGGAGGTGGATTATCTTGGATTGCCTTAATTTTGTCCGGGTCGAAATGAATTCCTTTGGAAGTTACTACGAAGCTAAGGAACTTTCCACTAGAAACTCCTAGAAAAGTCTTAGTCGGGTTCATCTTGAGCTAGTGTTTCCTCATAAGGTCAAATACTGCCTTCAAGTCCTAAAGGTGATCACCCTTGTCCTTACTTTTAACTGCTAGATCATCTACGTAGTATTCTACTGTCTTTCATAGATGCTCTTGGAATATCGCGTTCATAGCGCTTTGATACGTGGCACCAGTATTCTTTAGGCCAAACGGCATGACCATATAGCAGTATACTCAAAGTGACGTTCTAAAGGACGTATGCTTCTCATCATCAGGGTACTTTTTTATTTGATTATACTCTGAGAATCCATCCATGAATGTCATACGTTCGTACCCATAAGTATTGTCTATCATGACATGTGTGATGGGTATTCGTCCTTAGGGCAGGCTTCATTTAGATCCCTGAAATCAATACAAATCCGGATCTTTTCATTCTTCTTGGTTACAGGAACTATACTCGCATCCCAATCAGGGTGTTGTTCCTTGCGAATAAAGCCCGACTCGATCAACTTTTTTATTTCAATTTCGATAGCTTCCATAATCTTAGAACGGAATCTTCGTTGTTGTTGCTTTACTGGCCTTGTATTTGGTTGGATGTTCAGTTTGTGAACCGCGATAATTGGATCTAGTCCTGGCATTTCATCATAACTCCAAACGAAAATGTCGATGTATTCGCGAATGAGAGATATCAATTCCTCCTTATCCTCTGGGAGTAGGTTCTCACTTATAAATATGGGTTTAGGACTCTTTTCATCACCCACATTTATTTGGATTACTTTATCTTCGGGCGAAGGCTTGCACTGTTCAAACTGAATTTTCCACTTTGCGTTAAGATGTTTGGCCCAGGAGTCATCTTTTATTGGTGGAGCTTCACCTAAGTCTTCGCTTTCTTGGATCGCGAAGGCCACGTTCGCAGACACTTTGCGGAAGATCATGCTGACACTGACATATGAATCCCAGCAGGATGACTCTAACGAATGGTCAAATTGTCCTTCTTCAGTTCTCTCGTCTGAGGAATCTTCAGGAGTGGTAACATATCTCAACCCCCTACCAGTCTTCTGATAACTGGCATTTTTTCCTTTTGGGACAAAGGGTTGGAGGATTGCTCTCCTTCCCTTTCCGAAGTTCAACCCCCTGCCTTTGGCTAGGTCGTATCCCATTTTCTTTATCAATTTATGAGAATTCTCATCGTAGTGGAAGAACTCGGGGTTTTCCTGTTCTTCTTCAGAATCTAAACATTTATTTTTGCTTTTGTCATTCACTTTTTTAGGTTTTTGAGTTTTATCCTTGTAAGGAATCTCAAAAATGGCCTTGTCAGCGTTTTCATTTTCATCACTCGGTTTGCGAAAGGACGATCGGATAGGTGCTTGGAAAGAGCCTAGAGAGCATATTTTATCTAAATAACCGCTGACCACATCAGTACTGGTACTTGAGAGTTCAGAATCAACACCAGGAGAATAAGCAAACTCTAAGTTTTCATTTATTACCCATTCACCATCAGAGTGAACGGTGTTATTTACATCAAGGCCTTCAAGGCTTATCACAATGGGCTCACTGTCCCAGCTTACATTGTCGGATTCCGAATCTTCGAATCCTGATTCTGTATCGGCTTCATCACCACTATCAGAGATATCTGGAGCGGGTCATTCTGAAGCATCGAATGCATTTTGATATAGCAACACGTCGGTAAAGTAGTTTTCGACTCCTTTAAAAGGTTGCTTTTCCGCCACCAAAGTCTTCACGTTCCCATCTTTGTCCGCATATTTCATGCTCTGATGTAGTGTAGACGGTACAATGAGATTATTATGGATCCAGGTCTCCCCTGTAGTAGATTATAAGACGTGTCAGTATCTATCACATAGCATATGACTTCCGTCTTTAGATCGCCGATTTGGCATTTTAGCTTTATCTTGCCCAATGGCCTCCTACCATTGGCATTGAATCCAAAGATAGTAGTATTGGTTGCCGCTAATTTACTTGTAGGGACTCTAAGATACCGTAGCAACGGCATAATGCGCAAGGTCGAGCCTAGATCAACCTGAATGCGATCGATTTTGGATGACCCTATGTATCCTTTGTAATATAAAGGGCGATGATGCTTGCTGCTTTTAACTTGCATGTCTTCTGGAGAGAGTTATGAGAGGGATGCTTTTACTAGAGGTCTGATAACATACCGCGCAAACTTTTTCTTCCTTCTTAACTGTTCTGGTATTTGCGGTATGAATACCTCTAAATCTTGCAGAGCTTCTCTCAAAACTTCTCTAGTTGACTTAGAGAGTTTCAGGAGCTCATACAAGATGATTCTTGTGGGAATATTGGTTAACTGCTCTAAAATGTCAAATTGGAATGACTTCTGGAGATCTTCTGCAGACCCTTTCCTTTTTTTCTTCAGAGCTTTGTCAAACTTAAGCTCTTTTTATTTGTTCTTTTCTGGAAGTGGCTAGAATTCTGCAACCTGCCCATAATTCTTCAAGTGGTCTTTCCCTGAACGGGTTCCAGAGGGAGGTTGGTCCGCATTTATTGCCAAAGAGTCTCTGATCTTCTTCTGAGTCTGTCAGAGTAGGAATGTCCTTGTCATCTTCAAAAATTATGAAGACAACATTGGAAGTAAGAATCTTCCCTTTTTGCTTCCTTCTGGGTGAATTGGAAGTCCACTGTTCATCATTAAGGAGGTCTGGATGTACCCACATTATCTCCCCTCTATCAGTTTCGAAGGGGGTTAATCCTTTGTTCTGCTGCTGATGCGGATCGTAGTTTACGATCTGCATCATGTCATTAAGAATGGGTTGCACTTCATTATGAATTGTCGACTCTATCCAGTCAGGTGCTTTGCCGAACTTAAAAGTCACCATGTTTGCAGTCACCTTTTTCTGGTGTTCTTGAAACTTAATGACCTTAGCGTCCACTAAAGCTTGAATTTTGTCCTTGAGAACATAACAATTCTGAGTAGGGTGGTTAATAATCCTGTGGTAGACACAATAATTAGGATCATTAACTCTTCCTGCTTCTTCAAGGCATTTGGACTCCGGTAGCTTTAGCATCTTCTTTGTCATGAGGAGATTGAAAATGGTTTTCGTATGCTCGTATTTGAAAGAATATTACTTTCGCGACTGAGGAGGAAGTTTTGGAGAAGACTTTGTGGGTTGCGAAGTATCAAGCACTATTGTTTCCTTCCCCTTATATCCCCTGGACCAAGGCCTATGGTTGTTATTGTTATTTTGCCTCTGTTTCTCTTCACCTCCTTCTTCTTCAAGCCTTTGTGCTATCTCTTTAGCCTCTTCAGCTTGTAGAGTTAGATCCTTCCAGGTCGAGGATTTCACAGCTTCCATCCTGGCTAGAACCTTAGTCGAGAGGTTATGTCGACAGGTTTCCTCCAATGTCTTCTCTGGCATCCCATGTGGACATCTAAGAGAATCATTCCTGAATCTTTTAATAAAATCCTGAGCTGACTCCCTCTTTTTCTGTTTGGTGGCCAGAAGCGCCGGCATCGATACCTTCATATCATCTTCGTAAAACCTTATCAGGAAGGCTTTCTCCATGTCGTTCCAGGAATTGATGGTTCCTGGTTCTAATCTCCGGAACCATTCAAATGCTAGTCCTGTCAAGTTACTAACAAATACTCGTGTAATAATGGGGTCATTTCAAGCTAAATACCCAATTTGAGACTTGAAATAGTAAAGGTGCTGGTTCGACGACCCTTTACCATCGAATGATTTGAGCTTCAATGGTTTGTAGCTCTCTGAGAATGGCATGCTCTCCCGTTCCTCCGAATATGGCCTTACAAGGCCTAACTCTTGCAGATCGCTTTTATGCATGAGAGCGTTTAATTGATTTTAAAAACTCTCCATCCAGATAATATTTGCATTCCCTTCCTAATGAGAATGTGTAGAACGATTGTCCTCATCTTCATCATGACCGTCATTACCTTCTCCTTCATTTGTGTGGGAGATGTGACCTTCTCCTTGCACCTTCTTCCCTTTGTCAGTCTTCGGGTCATAAGGCGGGGGCTCTGATTCTTCCTAAGGATATATATTTTGTTGATACTATTAAGATTTTTATATTTTACTTAGTTTCATATTCTGTTTATATATATACATATAACATGTCTGTGTATTATTATTTTCTTTTTATAGTACTTGCTATGTCGTTCTTACGATTCTGGTTTAGCATGCCCAGATAATTTGTAGAATACTGAGGAGGAAGACCCACCACAGTTGGAATAACATTTCGAGGGGTTAGAACATAATCAGTACTGTTTCCATTGTAAGTCGTTATTTAAGGAATGTTCATTTATTTTATTCTTTCATACTACTTCAACCACTTAGTTTGTTATTTCCAAAACTCAAAGTTTAAAGTTGTAATAAGTGTTATCCATCTTTGGATCCTTTGTTGATCGATTTAATATTTTGTTGGAACAAAAAAAAATTGTCTATTGTCTTCCTATTATTATTTCAGTGCTTATGTTTGTGATTTAGTGGAAGTAACATTCAATTTATTAATAGTACTTTAGGTTTGTATTTATTTATAATACATTGCCGAACGCTACCGGTATCTTGCAATGCGGTTGAAGCTTACTGAGAAAGGTGCAAGTTTGATAGGGAATGAGCAGATGGCGGAGGGACGCGACGTGACTGGAGGGTCAAGGGACGGAGATTAGGCAAAAAGCGACGGCGCCAGGCAATGACGGATTGGTTTCAAACCGGAGGAAAGAATGAAGTTCAGTGACTCTCTGCAGTCGACCCGACCATATCCCGCATTCCTGTTCGACCTCATAGGGTATTGACGGAAAAGGAGTCTGGAGGTTCATTCTCCCCTTTCGACGAATCAGTCAGACGCTTTGCAGTGGCAGAATAGGGACCAGATGAGGCAGGTGCTTATTCCTCTTCCCATGAGTCGATGCAACAATGCTTATGCAGTAGCATCGAAATTCCGTCAAGTCAGTTGATGATGAATGGATGAGCATATAGGCTGAAAGTACAAATTAAAAGTCAATGAGCAAATTAATTGGAGGTAATATGAAGACAAAATCAATGGGCTAATTAATACCAAAATGTGAGGTCAAAGTCAATGGACAAATTAATTGGAAGAAATATGAAGGCAAAATCAATGAGTTAATAAATTGCAAAATATAAGGTCAAAGTTAATGCATGTGATTCATAAGTGGGTGGATATTTGAATTATAATCATAGAGCAGGTAGGCAAAGAGCTCAAGCCAAAGATCTACAAAATAGTCACTCTCTCCCTCTTACAAAATAGAATTTGTTCTTATGCCTGCTTAGATCTTCATTATTTTGCTATCAATCTACTATTACTTCGGTCTGCTCCAACACATATGACTTCATATTATTCTCGATAATGGATTTTGTTGCTTAATCCACCTCCAATTGAGCCTATTTTCTCTTAGCAGAATTGGGATTTCAAACCTATAGTTTGGAGATGAAGGAGAAATAATGCAGGTGGAGGTGGGACTGTCGTCGTCTCTGAGGATGCATCAGTTGCCTTCTTAGGATTTGCAGGTGTGGGTGTATCAGACGGTTCATTAACACCGTTCCAGTTTCATGGGAATCACCTTCTAATAAAATTCTTGAGGGGGTATAATTACTATATATTAGCAGTACAGGATAGTTTTGCAATTAATCTTAATTTTTAAATATAATATTTTTGGTTTCAGTATATGGACTTAATGCTTCTCATTGTTGTGGAGGATGTTTTTGCTTATGAGAAGTCAAAATCCATTGCTCTTGATGCAGGAGAAAAGTAATTCTTTTGTCTTCCGGATTTATTGTTTACCGATGCAAGAATGGTATTGGATAAAGGTTAGGATAAGTTAACATCCCATGAGTCTTTGTTCACAATGCATAGTTTAGTTGGCCCATGGCAGTGTGAAGTGTGGATTTCCCACCTGTGAATTAGCTGCCTTTTTAGTTGGTCATACCTAGAAATCAGGCTTATGACCGTAGGTTTGAGATATGCTCAACATTTTTTGTTTTATTAGTTACGTGGATCTAAAATAGTATAGGTCAAGTGTCGTAGGATAATTAAGATGCATACATGCATATATGAAAAAAGAGAGATTGGCGCATCTCATTCAAGAGGTTGACGGCCTAGGAAGAACTTGAAATTATGGCTATTGAATGAAATATATAGCACCCCAAAATCCCTACACAAAACTTTTGTATTTATCTATAAATATTCTTGAATTTATTTATTTTAAATAAATTTTCTAAAAAAAATTAATATAACAATAATTAATAAAAGATAACACAATTTTAACTCCTTTTTAAAAAGAACTATAAAAGATAATGCTAAATCTTAATCACTAATTCTATTTTATCCTAATAATTTAACCACCAAATCTTAGCTAATAAATATATCTAAAAGAAATTCTAATATAATACTAATCTTGATACTATCTACCTAACAACTTATTTTTCCTGCTCCCAAACCTTTTCTCACGTTAAAAAAATGTACAACAATACCGTAAACAAATACAAAAAAGAGAAAGAAAGAAAACATTAAAGAAGAAATGGGAGAAAAAGAGGATTAGGTTGGAATCAAGTGAAGGTTTTCGAGACAAGTATTAATTCCATTTTATTTTTTCCTTTTAACTTTATATCGAAAATTTTATCATTTTAACATACAAATGCAAGTGGTAATTTCAATTCATTTTTGCCTTTTTAACTTTATAATACTTGTATATTAAAAATTATATCATTTTAACGTAAAAAAACAATTTTCTTTTTAATATCCTCCTTCTTTGTTACTTTCCTTTGATCCATGTTGTAGTTTATTTTAATAAAGATAAGTATAGTTCCGTTCCTTTTCTTTATCATTTTATTTGCATTGGAAACTAGAAAAGAAAAAGAAAATAAAAAGAAGAAAAAAAAAATAAAAGAAACAACAACTTCCTCTTCTCTTTGCTGTAACACAGAGATAGAGGAAGGTTTAAACTTTTAATTAATAAAATCAAGAGAACTTTATTTATTTATAAATAAATTGTGTTAGATAACTGATGTATGAAATCCTATCAGGAGCTTTACAAATGAAAATTTTTCTAGCTTTCTTACCCTTGCATATACCAGACACTTTTGAATTGGAAAAATGAAAGAGATACAGCCGATTGTCTTTTCCCATATTTATTTTGCTTAGTTTTTTTACCAAAGGGTCTGTAGCTTATGCTTCAAATATCTTTCATAAAAATGTAGACATACAATAGAGCCAATTGTAATGT
This sequence comes from Dracaena cambodiana, assembly GCA_036321105.1. Taxonomy (NCBI): domain Eukaryota; kingdom Viridiplantae; phylum Streptophyta; class Magnoliopsida; order Asparagales; family Asparagaceae; genus Dracaena; species Dracaena cambodiana. Next base: position 33,679,558 of record JAYEPQ010000012.1, on the reverse strand, counting down.
CAGCTAGAATAAATAAATTAAAATTGGGTTAGTAGACCTTTTCTTTAATTTAAGCTTATTAATAAATGAGAGGTAACATTATGATCTGAGGGTGTAGTATGCTGAAAAACATATTTGCATTTTCCTCATGCATTTACTTATTTTGGTAGGGAAAAAAAAAAAGAGAATCAACAACCTCCTCTTCTCTGCACTGTAACACAGAGACCGAGGAAGGTTAAAAAATTTAATTAATAAAACAAGAGAACTTTATTTACTTATTTTTATTTTATTTTATTTAAAAATATGCTATTTTGTTCAATGAACAGTATAACAGTCTTACCTTATTTCCCATATTACACACATGGTTAGAAGTGTATTCTTATACGTGATTTCTCAGTTTGTACTTAGATTATGTGGTAGTTTAATGAGTCAATGCTTATTTGGCGTCATTAGGGCACATGGGACTTTTGTTGATTGATTGTGGAAATGGGAACATGATCATAATAGATATATTTTAAAATAATATTGCAATTCAAAACAGAGGAAGGTAAAAAAAAAAAAAATAATTTCCTTTATCTGTATTGCAACAGCACAGAACGAAAAACAAAACAACAAAATAATAATTTAAATAAAGTACCATAAAAACATATTTTTAGAATGCTGAACATACATAATTTCTTCTTTAAAATATATAAGGATACATATACGAGGAGTTGTTTACTAAATTTTCTTTTGATGCATTTATATTTTTACAATGAGTAATCCAACAAAGGTAATTTAGTTACACTACTATGAGAATTAATGTCAAATTCTTTTATTGTCCTACAACCTTAAATCATGTAGAAACTAATTTTATTTTATTTCATTGACCCTTAAATTAAAGTAATTGTAAATTTTACATTCAAGTCGCATCTCACTTTTCTTGGCATCTCTCATTAGAATCATATATAGTTTTAGATTTCTCCGATAATTTCTATTTCACTTATTAATATTAATTATTCATTAAGTCACTAAATTAGAATTATATTTTATATAAATGCTCAACCTCCAGTCATGACACATGATTTATCTGAAACTCATACTAAAATAATACTATATGTCCATTGCAATATAGGAAGACATTATTAAGGATAAGATTTTGTAAGATAATTGTATTCTTAGTTTTTTTTTTCTTTTCCCATTGAACCTATAACTGCCCATAAGATTGGATTGCTACTATGGACAACTAATAACAAGCTTATGGTAAATTTTATTAGATACTATGTTTCATAAAGAATCCTTGAACATGATTTTCTTTTTCAGAAGTAATATCCTCGGTCTTACTGTTAATGTTGCTATCTTAAAAACACTTTGTTTAAAATTGATTCATTTTAATGCAAATGAACAGATTTCCTTCCAGAAGAAATTTTTAGTGTGTATAGTAGTGACTGATACAATTACTTATGCAAAACAACAAATTCTTTTTGACCTATTATGGACCTTTTTTTGGAATATTTCTTTGAAATAAGATTTTTCCATACCACAATAAGTATTTATTTCATGGTAATTGATTAGTTAACTAGTCAACAATTGTAATATACCAAATTTTATCTTTTATCTTAAATCCTAATAAATAAAATCATAAAATAGGTTCATGGAGTTAAGGGGGGACTTGAAGAAGGAACTGTACATATATTTTAGAAAGTTTACATTTTTGTGCTTATACAACCGAACTCAGGAACCTAACCATGGAGGCTTTGAGTGATTACTGAATCACGGTAATTATATAGAGCTGCGTGTGTAGAGTTTAAGCTCATCAGTATTCATATTCATTAGTACCTAACTGTACATCCTGAGGAAATACCATGAATCATGATCGTGGTCCCAGATATGCACGGGATACTCATAAAATATATATCACACTACTTCTGACTGTTCCAAATAAATTTATAATAAACATAATATGATGTCATATTTCACATGCATGCTTATTTTTATATCTGCTACAATGTCATCCATAACATGTGTATATGATTATATCTATTGACCATTATCATTCACAAAACAACTGTAATTTAACACATATTTTTCTTCTTCCTAAAGATTTATATTTTGTTGATACCATCACGATTTTTATTAGTTTTATATTTTATTTATATATACACATAACATGCCTGTATATTATTATTTCTCCTCTTAAGGTACTTACTAGGTCGTTCTAACAATCTTGTTTTGGCACGCCCATACAATTTGCACGATACCGAGGATGAGGATCCACCAAAGTTGGAATGATATTTCAATGAGTCAGCAGACATTTAGTAGGTGATTCCACTATAAAGCTCTTCTTACGAGACATTTATCCATTTTTTTATTATTTCAGACAGTACTCGAAGTCTAAGATTGTAATAAACATTATCATGCTTTGAATCCTTTAATGATCGAATTGGTATTTTGTTGAAATTAAAATTATTTATTATCTTCGAATTGTAGTAGTTGTACATGTTTGTATTCATGTATTTTAGGCTTGGCATATTCATTTACGATACGTCGCCGGACGTTACCTGTATCTTAGAATGTGGGGCATTGCAAAATAGTGCTGGTTTTCTTTACTACAATAGGAGAGACGGTTGCAAATGAGATGAGTACATCCTAGGTATTCTGTTTTTCGTGAAAGAAAGGGAAGTACGGTCAGCAAGGTGTGAACAAAAATTGTTCTCAGTATGAGATTTGCATCTCTGTGAATGCATCTCGTTTAGGACTCAAGATAAAAATGACTTCTCTTTATGGTGCTTGGTTGCACTTAAATGAAAGGAAAGAAAGTAAAGTGAAGAGAAAGAAAGGGTGTTTACAAAAAAAAAAAAAAAAAAAAAAAGAAAAAAAAAAAAAAAAAAAATCTATTTTGATTGTTGATATCAAGGAAAAAGAAAGAAACCATCAATCTCCTAAAAGTTTGGTCATACTCCGACAGTTGGTGCCATATTCCTGAAGTGATCAGATAGGTTACGGATGTGAGTCAGTAGTCTTCCGCTTTTGCTGGCCTGGGGATAAGAAAGATTAAGAAAACATATTTCCATTTCCTTTGTTTTGGAATGACTGAAAAATATAGATGGAGAGAATACGAAATGATATGAAGATACTAAAGACCTAAATGAAGACATACTGCTCTATAGAAATGAGTGGAGAATGATCATCTATGTAATCAATCCGACATAGTTCTTTTTTAGTTCATATAGCCTACCCCTAATATTTAGAATAAATGACTTAGTAGTTATTATACTCATCAAACAGAAGCACATTTAACTTTCTATTTCAATTTTCATTCAAGGCCTTTTTTAAATCAAACCAAGACCGCTCCAAGTGCCTGTTCTCCTCTCTAACACAACTTGCATTCCTGCAAAAATAAAGCATCTTTTTTGACATTGTAATGTCCCACATCCCAAAGTACGGGTAGTGTTCGGCGATATATCGCAGACGAATACACCAAGCCTTAAAAATATAAACATTGGATAAGAATTACTGCCACATTTACAGATGCACATATTTTGAGAAAAAGACAACATGAGCTGATATAAATATTATTGATATCATATAAAAATATATCTCGGCAATATGAGACAACTCAAAATTTTATTACAATTTAGAGTCACATCTAAACAGAAGATATGGATAGAAGTAAACAATATCTTCTTTATTGATGTATTACAAAAGTAAATGAGAAAAAAGACCCTTCACACTCTAAAACTGAAATCTACAAAAAATTTCACTTTCCTCGATATAGCTTTCAAATTTGAAGGTTCTCTCTCATTGATTACCTGCAAATTTGTGTCTGAATGTGCCAAAACAGAGTAGTTAGAGCGACCTAACAAATATTACAAGAGAAAAAATAATAATACACAGACACGCTATGTGTGTGTGTAATATGAAACTAAATGAAACAGTAAAATCATGATAGTATCACAAAAATCTAAATCTTGAAAAGAATGTGAAATATAAATTTAAATTATATTTGGCTTGGAGAGAATAATAATTTAACTAGTAGTAGTGAAAACATATATTGAATAGTGTTGAAATTTAACAAGACAGTAAAAAGTTATATGAAAATATAAAATCATGAATGTATCATAAAATATAAATCTTGAAGAAATTATAAAATATGAGTTAGATTACAGTTGTCTTGAGGATGATAATGGTCAAACGCAGGTATATTTATATATACATGTTATGAATGACATTGTAGCAAATATGGAAAAAATAGAAATAAGCATGCATATAAAACATGATATATCATATTATGTTTACTATGAATTTAATTAGAACTGTTAAAAGAAAATATCACATATTTTAAGAGCGTCATGTACATGCCCGGAACCACGACCCCATAACTCCTGATACTGCCCTAGGACATACTGTTAGGTACTCAAGAATGATGTACGAGCATATGTTCCGGGCTTGAAGCCCTATAATATGTCATGACTGTGATCCAATAATTAACCGGAACCTCCATGCTAGATTCCTAAAATTCGGCTGCGTAATCTAAAAATGTATGCCTCTCAAAATATTCCTCCATTCATTTCCTCCTTAACCTCATTATAAAATTTAATATTCAAAGAGTAACAATTCTATAAGTTAGCATGTAAATGATAATATAAAATGAATATTTACATACATTAGTTTTGATTATAGAGGACAAAGGTGTCACTCAATAAAATACACATAACTGCACTAAGTAACCCTAATACATCGATGAAAGGTTTTCGCTATCGATAGCCGCCTATCAAATTACATAGAGATGGTGAGCTAGTTAGAGTTAGATTTCTTTTCTTATTTTTTTTTTTATATTTCAGAACAAGACATTTTAAGTGGTCCGATTAGATATTTTTAATGTTACTTTTTTCTAATAATTATAAAATAAACATTTGAATAATTCACGTACACATGTTACAGTGCGGCCACTTTAAAAACCATATCCATGCGATAATTCTCTCATTTATCAAAATCATTCAACAATAACTCCAAAACCTAATCATGTTATTATAATTTCTTCCTACTATCACAAACAAAATTCTTCGTGCTGTCACCCTGATTTTAAGCTCATAATTAATCCATATTCATATTATTTTAGTCTGAAAATTATCCAAATTAATAATTACTATTAGCATATGGTTAATCCGACAATAGCAAATTAATAATAATAATAAAAAGTAAGGACAAAACTGAATTCAACTGAACATAAAAAAAAACATTTTTGATTTATCCTATTAGAATGCGAACAAATAATTCATTTGTAAGATTTCGCTAGTTCGATGATATTTAGTATGCTTTCTTGTGTATCTACAAACTAAACTATGATTTAATTTTTGAAACTTAATTACAACCAATAATAATAATAATAATAATAAAGGAAAGACATTAGCCCAAATGTGTTAGACTATTTACATATGAAATTGTTGGATTGGGAAAAGAACAAGAAGAAGAAGAAAACTTAGGAGCCATCTTGTCTTCTGCTGGCAACACCATTATCAAGGGCATAACAGATTGGTTGCTAAATGTTGGACAACATCGAATTCTCTTTGCACAGACAAAACAAATAAATCATTGTCATCAAAGTTCGATTTTTTTTTTTTTTTCCAACTAACATACATAAATAAATTACATTTTCTTGCATTTTTTTTCTTTCTTTAATTATAATTTTTTTTCTTTTGTTTCTCTATTCTACTCTGTTCTTTGAACAGAACAAAGATTTTATTATTTTATTTTATTTTTTAATTATTTTTTAACGATTTATTTATAATTATTCTTATATTCATAGAAAAATAAATATCATGACAAAAACAAGAATAAACTGCATACGAACCTCAAGCAGGGGTAGAAATCATAGCACAAGTCTAAAATATCACTTTCACATATCACAAAATATAAATTTTGAAGAAATTGTAAAATATGAGTTAAATTATACTTGTCTTGAGGATGACAATAGTCAACGGGTATATTTATACATACATATTATAAATGACATTATAGCTAATATAGAAAAAAAAAATAGAAATAAGAATGCATATAGAACATGATATGTCATATTATGTTTATTGTGAATTTATTTGGAACTATTTAGTGGAAACATCACATATTTTAAGAGTGTCCCGTACATGCCTGAGATCACGCCTATGACTCTTAGTATTGTCCCAGTACGTACCATTAGATAGTCAAGTATGATAGATGAGCATATACTCCGAGCCAAAACCCTATAACATGTCATAACAGTAATCCAGTAATCACCCGGAACCTCCATGGTAGGTCCATAAAATTCGACTACACAACCTAATAATGTATGCTTCTCAAAATATATGTTCAAGTTCCTCCATTCAATTCACCCTTAGCCCCTTTAAATAATTTAGTATTTAAAGAGTAATAACTCTACAAGCTAGCATGTAAATGATAATATAAAATCAACACTTACATACATTAGTTTTGATTACGACAAATAAAGGTGTCACTAGATAAAATACACAAATAATTGCACAAAGTAACCCTAATACATCGATGAAAAGTTTTCACCATCGATAGCTACCTATCAAATTACATAGAGATGATGAGCTAGCTAGAGTTAGATTTCTTTTGTTATTTTATTTGTATTTCATAACAAGACATTTTAAGTGGTCTGATTAGATATTTCTAATGTTTTTTCTAATAATTATAAAATAAACTTTCAACTAATTCACATACAAATGTTACAATGTGGCCACTTTAAAAACCTTATCCATGGCAATAATTCTCTTATTTATCAAAATCATTCAACAATAACTCCAAAGCCTAATCATGTCATTATAATTTCTTCCTACTGTTACAAACCAAATTCTTTATGCTGTCACCCTGATTTTAAGCTCGTAATTTATCCATATTTGTATTATTTTAATATAAAAAATTATCCAAATAAATAATTACTATTAGCATATGGTTAACCAACAATAGCAAATTAATAAAAAATAATAAAAGTAAGGACAAAATTAAATTCAACTGAATGTACAAATAACATTTTTAATTTCTCCTATTAGACAACCAACAAATAATTCATTTTTTTTGTTTTTTTTAATCTTTAGCTAGAGTAATCTATGGGCAATAAGAGATAAATAACAGTTCATTTTTAAGATTTCGCTAGTTCGATGGTATTTAGTATGCTTCTTGTGTAACTACAAACTGAACTATGATTTAATTTTTGAAACTAAATTACAACTAAAAATAATAATAATAATAATAATATTAATAATAATAATAATAATTAAGGAAAGACATCAGCCCAAAATGTGTAAGGCTATTTATATATGAAATTGTTGGAATGGGAAAAGGAATAAGGAGAAAAAACTTAGTAGCCATCTTGTCTCTCGCTGGCAACACCATTATCAAGGGCATAACAGATTTGGTTGCTAAATGTTGGACAACGTCGAATTCCCTTTGTGCAGACAAGACAAATAAATCACTGTCAAGTTCTATTTTTTTCAACTAACATACATAAATAAATCACATTTGCTTGCATTTTTTTTCTTTCTTTAATAATAATTTTTTTTCTTTTGTTTCTATGTTCTATTCTGGTTTTTTTCTTTTATTTTTTAATTATTTTTTAATGATTTATTTATAATTATAATTATAATTATATTCATGGAAAAATAACTATCATTGAAGAGACAAGAATAACCTGCATATGAACCTAAGCAGGGGGTAGAAATCATAGCACAAGTCTAAAACATCACTTGCATTCATTAAAAGAATGAAAATTTATTTTTATATACATGTATTTAAAGAAGGTAAGGAAAAAAAAAAAATAATACCAACACTTGCCTCAAAACACCCCACTCTGAAAATTGACAGCTAACTATTCAGAATGGATCACCTTTTTCTTGCTTTCTCTTTCCCTTACCTTTCCTTTCTTTTTTTTTTTCCTCTTTTTTTTCTCTTTTCATTTCTTCCTTTTTTTTTTTTCTTCACTGTTTTTCTTTTGTTCCCTTTTGTCTTGTGGCTGAAAAGAAAAACATGTTTCCAGTTCTTTTTTTTTTTTCTTGGTTTTAATTTTTTATTAATGTTTTTATTAATGTTTACAAATTAAGATTAGTTTAGGATAAGTTTAGATATATTATAGATTTTCTCAATTCAATACAGATTCAGTCATATTTGTTATAATAAAACTAACTAGTTTTTTAGATAAACTCAAATTTTAAGTTAGATAAAATATAACATTGGTTAAATAATAATAATAAATAATCTTATTAATATTTAATATTGTACAGGGAACTGGAGTGCTGCAGACATTTTCTTATCCCTTTCGTGCCACCTCATCATGTCATCTGATATGCATGCATGTCCATAAGTTCGATTTTTCACATCAGCCACTCCACAATTTTGAAAACCAACTTCGTCTTCATCCCAGAGTTGGTCTTCTCTCAAATGAACTTCGGTCTCTGTCTCGCACTCCGATGTGCACCAATCTCAAATTTGTCCATACTTATTGGAATATAGCGATAAATATATCCAGAAAGAAAGATGTATTATCTTTTTTTTTTTTATGAATGCTTCAACTTTCTCTAATATTGCTGAAGACATCTCGCCATCATGGAGGAAATGATGAGCGAAAACTCTTATTTGTCACCCATGCTGCAACACATTCTTCCATCATAGGGAATGATTACTTCTCAAGTTTACTTAGTAAGACCTTTTTAAGAATTATTTAATGTCAAACGATTCTTTGAAAGTGCATCCCCGGCCCTACTTCAATAAATGAAACTGATTTTCAAAATATATCAGTTAGAAGTCAAATTTATAACCCGCAACTCTTACCACAACTGTGAAGTTTAGTGTAGTGAAAGAGATTTTATGTGGTAACCTATGTTGCACTTATTGTGTATGACTATAAAGCACAAATACTTCAAAGCGAGTGTCTTATCCGAGTAGAATGCATATTGGATACCAACATCACTACAAGAAAACATGAAATTCGTGACAATAAAAGTCGTCACTAAAACATGATTGTCGTTACTAAAATATTTTAGTGACAATTTTCGTAACGACCTTTAATTGTTATATATACGACCATTGCGAATACCATCCGTGATGACTTTATGATCTCGTCAGGAAAAACCTTTCTTTAGTGACAATATTTGATTGTCACCATAATGTTCTACTGTGACAATATCTATTGTCACTGAATATATGCCTTTTGTGACAACGACAATTGTCACTATTACAATACGTGACAAGTAAATCT
>JAYEPQ010000012.1:33590347-33665347 GCA_036321105.1 Dracaena cambodiana | reverse complement strand
TGACACGTAGCACCACTCAAGATAGTTATGAGGGAGAGTAAATATTTGATTTAGATTTGTTATCTTGAGTGACGCCATGTATCATTATTTTATTAGCCCACCTCAGCGCTAGTAATGGACTCCCTTCACGGCCAGTGAATTTCCCGTTATATATATATATATATATATATATATATATATATATATATATATATATATATATATATATATATATATATATATATATATATATATATATATATATATATATATATATATATATATATATGGGATTACGGTAGGTGAACCATTAGCTTAGAAAAAATTACATGAGCTTGTAACCAAAATACACTAATCTAATGAATTTTCATTAATTTTTTTTTCTAGAATTAAGATCTCAACCTCTTTAATTATATAATAAGATTAAATTTCATGAATTTTGGAATTATTTATACTTTCATCAAGTGGATATAAAATATTTAATCATTGAAAACCATTAAAATTTGTGTCAATTTGATGGAGGACCAAATCAAAACTAAAACCCAAGAAATTGGGTATAAGTAAACCCTAAGGCTTCAAGATCATGATCCAAGAATTTTGTTAAAAAAAAATATTCGAGATAGTGGAAATGAACTGCAGCTCAGGTAACTTGTGTGAGTTTTCAGTTCATTTTCATTGTTCTAGCTCACGTAACTTTTCCTGAGTCGGCAGCTTACCCGCAGTAATCCCTATATATATATATATATATATAGAGAGAGAGAGAGAGAGAGAGAGAGAGAGAGATTACTGTAGGTGAGCCGCTAGCACAGGAAAAATTACGTGAGCTAGCGGCAAAACTATAATGATCCAAAAAAAAATTTTCAATTTTTTTTACAATTACTATCTCTACCTCCTTAACTTCTTTCGGATTAAATTTTTTAAAATTTAAAATTCATTTACTTTTTCATCAAGTGCATATAAAATGTTTTATTCATTGAAAACCGTTAGTTTTGTGTTAACTTGATGGAGGACCAAATCAAAACTAAAACCCGACAAATTGGGTATAAGTGAACCCTAGGGGGTTAAGATCATAATCCAAAAGAACTTTTTTAAAAAAAATTGTTGGAGATAGTGGAAATAAACTACAGTTCAGGGAACTTGCGTGAGCTGTCAGCTCATTTTCATTTTTCTCATATATATATATATATATATATATATATATATATATATATATATATATATATATATATATATTAGAAAAATGGAAATGAGCTAATAGCTCATGCAAGTTACCTGAGCTGCAATTCATTTCCACTATCTCCAATAATCTTTTCTTAAAATTTTTTTCTTGAGTATGATCTTGACCCCCTAGGGTTCATTCATACCCAATTCCTTAGGTTTTAGTTTTGATTTGGTTCTTCATCAAATTAACACAAAATTAACGATTTTCAATAAATAAAACATTTTGTATGCATTTGATGAAAGGGTAAATGAAATCCAAAATTTATGAAATTAAATCCAAAAGAAGTTAAGAAGGTAGAGATAGTAATTGTTAAAGAAAATTAAAGAAAAATTATTAGATTACTATAGTTTTGCTGCTACTTAATGTAGCTTTTCCTGAGCTGGCGGCTCACTACAGCAATCCCTATATATATATATATATATATACATATATATATATATATATACATATATATATATATATACATATACATATATATATATATATACATATACATATATATATATATATATATATATACATATACATATATATATATATATATATATATATATATATATATATATATATATATATATATATATATATATATATATATATATATATATACATATATATATATATATATATATATATATATATATATATGAGAAAAATGGAAATGAGTTGAAAGCTCACGCAACTTACTAGAACTGTAGTTCATTATCACTATCTCCAATAATTTTTTTAAAAAAATTCTTTTGGATTATGATCACGACCCCTAGGGTTCACTCATATCCAACTTCTTGGGTTTTAGTTTTGATTTCGTCCTCCATCAAGCTAACACAAAATTAACGATTTTCAAAGAATAAAACATTTTGTATGCACTTGATGAAAGGGTAAATGAAATCCAAAATTTATAAAATTTAATTCAAAATAAGTTAAAGAGGTGGAGATAGTGATTGTTAAAAAAAATTGAAGAAAAATTATTGGATCATTACAGTTTTGCCGCTACCTCACGTAACTTTTCTTGAGCTGGCGGCTCACCTACAGTAATCCCATATATATATATATATATATATATATATATATATATATATATATATATATATATATATATAAGAAAAATGGAAATGAGCTGAAATCTAATGTAAGTTACCTGAGCTACAATTCATTTCTACTATCTCCAATATTTGTTTTTAAAAAAATTCTTTTGGATTATGATCTCGAACCCCTAGGGTTCACTCATACCCAATTTCTTGGGTTTTAGTTTTGATTTGGTCATCCATCAAGTTAACACAAAATTAACGATTTTCAATGAATAAAACATTTTGCATGCACTTGATGAAAGAGTAAATAAACTCCAAAATTTATGAAATTAATCCGAACGAAGTTAAGGGTGTAGAGATAGTAATTGTAAAAAAAATTGAAAAAAAATAATTGAATCATTATAGTTTTGCCGCTAGCTCACGTAACTTTTTCTGAGCTGGCGGCTCACCTATAGTAATCACTATATATATATATATATATATATATATATATATATATATATATATATATATATATATATATATATATATATATATATATATATATATATCTGTGTGTGTGTGAGAAAACGAGAAATTTATTAGCAGTGAAGGGAGTTCCTTCACTAGCACTGAGGTGGGTAATAAAATAATGACACGTAGCACCACTCAAGATAGTTATGAGGGAGAGTAAATATTTGATTTAGATTTGTTATCTTGAGTGACGCCATGTATCATTATTTTATTAGCCCACCTCAGCGCTAGTAATGGACTCCCTTCACGGCCAGTGAATTTCCCGTTATATATATATATATATATATATATATATATATATATATATATATATATATATATATATATATATATATATATATATATATATATATATATATATATATATATATATATATATATATATATATATATATATATATATATGGGATTACGGTAGGTGAACCATTAGCTTAGAAAAAATTACATGAGCTTGTAACCAAAATACACTAATCTAATGAATTTTCATCAATTTTTTTTTCTAGAATTAAGATCTCAACCTCTTTAATTATATAATAAGATTAAATTTCATGAATTTTGGAATTATTTATACTTTCATCAAGTGGATATAAAATATTTAATCATTGAAAACCATTAAAATTTGTGTCAATTTGATGGAGGACCAAATCAAAACTAAAACCCAAGAAATTGGGTATAAGTAAACCCTAAGGCTTCAAGATCATGATCCAAGAATTTTGTTAAAAAAAAATATTCGAGATAGTGGAAATGAACTGCAGCTCAGGTAACTTGTGTGAGTTTTCAGCTCATTTTCATTGTTCTAGCTCACGTAACTTTTCCTGAGTCGGCGGCTTACCCGCAGTAATCCCTATATATATATATATATATATATATATATATATATAGAGAGAGAGAGAGAGAGAGAGATTACTGTAGGTGAGCCGCTAGCACAGGAAAAATTACGTGAGCGAGCGGCAAAACTATAATGATCCAAAAAAAAATTTTCAATTTTTTTTACAATTACTATCTCTACCTCCTTAACTACTTTCGGATTAAATTTTTTAAAATTTAAAATTCATTTACTTTTTCATCAAGTGCATATAAAATGTTTTATTCATTGAAAACCGTTAGTTTTGTGTTAACTTGATGGAGGACCAAATCAAAACTAAAACCCAACAAATTGGGTATAAGTGAACCCTAGGGGGTTAAGATCATAATCCAAAAGAACTTTTTTAAAAAAAATTGTTGGAGATAGTGGAAATAAACTACAGTTCAGGGAACTTGCGTGAGCTGTCAGCTCATTTTCATTTTTCTCATATATATATATATATATATATATATATATATATATATATATATATATATATATATATATTAGAAAAATGGAAATGAGCTAATAGCTCATGCAAGTTACCTGAGCTGCAATTCATTTCCACTATCTCCAATAATCTTTTCTTAAAAAATTTTTCTTGAGTATGATCTTGACCCCCTAGGGTTCATTCATACCCAATTCCTTAGGTTTTAGTTTTGATTTGGTTCTTCATCAAATTAACACAAAATTAACGATTTTCAATAAATAAAACATTTTGTATGCATTTGATGAAAGGGTAAATGAAATCCAAAATTTATGAAATTAAATCCAAAAGAAGTTAAGAAGGTAGAAATAGTAATTGTTAAAGAAAATTAAAGAAAAATTATTAGATTACTATAGTTTTGCTGCTACTTAATGTAGCTTTTCCTGAGCTGGCGGCTCACTACAGCAATCCCTATATATATATATATATATATATATATATACATATATATATATATATATATATATATACATATACATATATATATATATATATATATACACATATATATATATATATATATATATATATATATATATATATATATATATGAGAAAAATGGAAATGAGCTGAAAGCTCACGCAACTTACTAGAACTGTAGTTCATTATCACTATCTCCAATAATTTTTTTAAAAAAATTTCTTTTGGATTATGATCACGACCCCTAGGGTTCACTCATACCCAACTTCTTGGGTTTTAGTTTTGATTTCGTCCTCCATCAAGCTAGCACAAAATTAACGATTTTCAAAGAATAAAATATTTTGTATGCACTTGATGAAAGGGTAAATGAAATTCAAACTTTATGAAATTTAATCCGAAATAAGTTAAAGAGGTAGAGATAGTGATTGTTTAAGAAAATAAAAAAAAATTATTGGATCATTACAGTTTTGCCGCTAGCTCACGTAACTTTTTCTGAGCTGGCGGCTCACCTACAGTAATCCCTCTATATATATATATATATATATATATATATATATATATATATATATATATATATATATATATATATATATATGAGAAAAATGGAAATGAGCTGACAGCTCACGCAAGTTACCTAAACTGCAGTTCATTTCCACTATCTCCAATAATATTTTTTTAAAAAATTCTTTTGCATTATGATCTCGATCCCCTAGGGTTTTTCTTACCCAATTTTTTGGGTTTTAGTTTTGATTTAGTCCTCTATCAAGTTAACACAAAATTATCTATTTTCAATTAATACAACATTTTATATGCAGTTGATGAAAGGGTAAATAAACTCCAAAATTTATGAAATTTAATCCGAAAGAAGTTAAGGAGGTAAAGATAACAATTGCAAAAAAATATTGAAGAATGATCATAGGATCATTATAGTTTGGCCGCTAGCTCACGTAACTTTTCCTGAGCTAGCTGCTCATCTACAATAATCTCTATATATACCATATATATATATATATATGAGGAAACGGGAAATACACCGGCGGTGAAGGAACTCCCTTCACCGCCACTTAGGTGGCCCAATAAAATTATTACACGTGGCGCCATTCAAGGTAACAAATAAATGAATTTTCTTAATCGCCCTTTGAGTGGTGCCATATATAATAATTTTATTGTGCCCCCTAAGCGGCGGTGAAGGAACTCCCTTCACCGCCGGTGTATTTCCCGTTTACTATATATATATATATATATATATATATATTATGTGCATATTTATATCTTCGTATCCATATGTCCTAATTTTCAAGATTTGTTATATCCCCATATTTATATTGTCATATCTGCATGCATCGATGTGCTCGATTCCATGCTTCATAGGTGTACGGTTACTAATGCGGTTAGAGACTGTATGCAGAGATGTCAAATATTGAAAAATCAAGGATGGGGGTGTGTGATAGATATGCTAATAATAAGATTAAATTTATGTGGAATTTAATTTTTCTTATCAGGAACATGAATTTTTTAAAGACTATAATTGTTACGAAAACACAATAGTTCATGCAATCTAAATTATTTCCAGGCTAAATTATAAATTGTTAGTGGTCATATTAATTATAATTCTTCACTGATAAAGTGGGCAATTATACAGATCTAATGGAATTTTAGAAGAATATCGTTCATGCATTAATTAGGCCTGTAACTTTTATGTCTAGAATTCGTCTTTTATGGCATTTAGGATACATTTTAATTTTATGGATACATCAAAAGAGTACCAATAGGTATCCATCTAGTATCCAAGTGGTACATGGATTTTGAAAATCTAGGATAGGGGAACGTGACAGATATGCCAATGTTGATTATATGTATATGGAAGTTAACTTCTCTTACCTAGAACGTGAATTTTTGAAAGCCTATAACTGTTACGGAAATAAAATAGCTCATGTGGTTTAAATTAGTTCCAGGATATAATTGTTATAAGTTGGCGGTTATACTAATCAAATGGAATTTTGCACGGCTATCATTCATGCATTAGATCCGTAACTTTTAAGTCTAGAATTCATCTTTCATGGCATTTAGGATACATTATAATTATACCAAACCAAAATGAGTACCAATACCATCTACTATCTAATTGCCCATGTATCAGATGTGTAGCATATGTGGTACCTCCTGTTTATCACGGTATCCATGCAGTCTTGCTGGTAACCAATAGTCCAACTTTCACATTTGAAATCTTGTTAAGTAAGAGAAATCTATTTCCAATACAGTCAAAGAGTGATCGAAATAAATAAAGATTAAGTTTATTAAATTTGGGAAAAACTAAATTAGGGATTTAGTTAGGATTTGAAGAGATTTGTTTAAATTTATTTTTATCTTTTGTATGTAGTTTTGCTATATATTTATTATAAAATTCTAATTTTAATCGGAGAATGATATTAATGTTGGGTTTGTATCTCGCATCCGTTTAGTATCCAGATGTGATCAAGAATCACAAGAAGTTTTAGTTAGACTTGGGTTGGAAGACTCGAGTTTTAGATTGGAACACCAATTAGATGGTGATAGTGTTATTCTAATGGGATTAGGATATGAACACTATATATATCTCTTATATGTGATATGAAAGAATAGAGAACAATTGGCTGAGAGATATCCTTCTGTTATTATGAAAGATGCGAGAGGTAGAGAGATATTTGGATCTCTTTTTGTAACATATTTTTCTCATAGTGGATATTTCTCTCGTTGTTCCCGTGGACGTAGGTCGAACTTGGTCGGCCGAACCACGTTAATTCTTGTGTTCTTCTTGTATTGTATTATTTTCATTATCTTTACGATCTCGATGAGGGATTCAATCTCCATCAATTGGTATCAGAGCTATGGTTATGGATTCGGATTCGAGATCGCGAGATGGTGAATCTGATGTCGAGTCGACAAGAAGGTTGGCGGAGACATCAAGAGCAATTATATCAAGAAGAAGAAGAAGAAGAAAAAAAAGGAAGAGAGCTGCCCGCCTCCACGAAGAGGGCTGGCGGGGGCCGGCCGGAGGGCGCTTGGCTGGAGGATGATCGGCCGGTAGTGCGCAACGACAGGAGCACCAACTAGGTGCTGTCCAGCACTTGGCTCACTGGCCAGAGCCGAGGCCAGCCCACAGGGCTTGCCGGTGGTGCACTCGGGCCGGAACGTCGGTACCTACATGCAGATGGACGCCGACAGTATGTGGACGACCCTGTCGCTAGGGGCAAGGATGGCGTGGGCGGCAACGATCGTGATCTTAGAGGCTTGGAACTTTGGTTGGATTGGGGATTCAGTGTTTCTGATAAACACCAAACATCTATTTTGGATGTGTTGCCACATGGAAGATATGATTTGCTGTGGGATCCAGAATATCAAACACCAAAAGGAGTGGCTGAGAGGATTTTGAGGTGCAAATAGACGGTTATGGTTGATCAGATCATGGATCGAGGAATCGGTGTCCGATTAAGGTGATCCAGGAATCGAATCCTATGTTCTTCAGCATTCCAGACGTAGTGGTGGATGCGGATTGGGCAAAATCCACTATTTGGAGTAGATTTTGTACAGACCAGCAGTGATCAACGATGATTGAGAGATCGATATTGATCGAGATGATCCATAATCGATGGTTGGTTGATTGTATGATGATGAGGTATGTCATGGTACTTTATGTTGATGGATACAGTTATTTCGTGACATGATAAAGCACATAGTAATATATAATCATTTGTCTTTAAGAGTTGGTCATAGTTTTTGGATCAAGGTAGAGTACAGTATATCGATCACTTTTGTCTGATGCACAAGATGATAAGTGATTGTGAGTACTTAGGAGGTCCAGGTGTTTTGACCAAGGTGGAGCACGGTGTAGTGATTATGAACGCTTGGTGAAGAGCGTGGTGTAGTAATCGTGAGTATTCAAGAGAGTATGGTTTAGTGATCATGAGTGCTTGGAGGAGAGTATGGTTTAGTGATCATGAATGCTTAATTATAGAGGCGGTGATAATTATACAAGTTGTTCCCAGTTGGTGGACTATGGTGATCATGAGGTGAATGTCTGTGAAGTGGTTGATGAGAGAAATGGAGTTGCTCCAAGATGCATGGCTCATCGGATACAAGCCAAGGTGGAGATTGTTGAGTTTGTGTCTCGCATCCGTTTAATATCCAGATGTGATGAAGAATCACAAGAAGTCCCAGTTGGACTTGGGTTGGAAGACCCGAGTTTTAATTGGATTAGAATACCAATTAGATGGTGATAGTGCTATTCTAATGGGATTAGGATAGGAACACTATATATATTTTTTGTATGTGATATGAGAGAATAGAGAACAATTGACTGAGAGATATGCTTCTATTATTATGAAAGATGCGAAATTTAGAGAGATATTTGGATCTCTTCTTGTAACCTATTTTTCTCATAGTAGACGTATGTCGAACTTGATCGGTCGAACCACGTTAATTCTTGTGTTTTTCTTATGTTGTATTGTTTTCTTTATCTTTACGATCTCGATGGAGGATTCAATCCCCATCAATTTATATAATTGAGAACATGTTTTTTATTTTTTCTAAATCCTTCACTCAATGAACTGTGTGAGAGTAGATGTTTGATTTGCCTAAGGGAGTTGCTAGATGCGCCCCATACTTGTCCTAGTGAGCCTCAGGGTAGTTTGAAACTAGTTTATTTTTTTCTTAGTGAGCCCCATAAATTTTTCAGTTTTGCCCCTGTAACCACTAATGCAATATTTGAGAGGGAAAATATGGCTCACCAAGAAAAATTTTGGGCTCACTAGGAGATTAGGTTTTTCAATGCCATTTCTCTTCTTCTTCCTCTCCACTCTCTGTCTCTTCTTCCACCCACTCGCTCTCTTCTTCTTCCCCTCAGGCTTCTCCCTCTTTCTTCAATGATCACCGCCCAAATCGAGCTTTAGATTTCGGACGCGCCCTCCACCGTGAAGATCATCCCGTAAAGACGACGCCGTTGAGCCCCGCCGACAAGATATTATTCATATCTCCTTCCTCTCATTCCATTTTCATCTCCTATGTTGTTTAATAGTGCTAGTAGGGTTTACAATATAATAGGGACATCCAACTTTAAGTAGTATTTAGGTTTTGATAATTTAAAAATCCAATTTGAACATCCAAATTTCATCTCCTCTTATATAATAATATTTAGCAGGATTTTTATGAAATTGGGAAAAACGCATTGTCACCGAACACAATATTGGACCAATTTTGTGTGATTATTGTTAGAATTTTGGATTAATATATATTCAATACTTATGCAGATGGATCAATCTGAGTCATCTTGAATTAGACCGACGACCTCGCATCGGAGGAAGAAAGTTGGCACGAAGCAATTATTGTCAAGAAAAGAGAACCATTGAGATATATCAATCATATGAAGAAAAATAGCTACGTGGCCACTAAAGTTGAGCCAGTCGAATACATGGTTTATTGAGCTAATTAAAAAAAATCCTCATTTTATAAGCAGTGTTGAGAGATCAACATTTGTGGAAAAATGGCATCAGGAAATGAATACCAACTTTATTATATAAGCAGTATTGGGATATCAGTATTATACAAGCAGTGTCGGGCTTATTTGGTTTAGCCAATGTCGAAGACCAAGTCGAGACTAGATCTCTGGAACCACCAACAAAGGGTGGATGAGTCAATTTGATACAATATGCTATTTGTGAATATTTGCTTTGTTTTTTTTTTTATCAATTTCCAATCTTACTAGCTTTGTTTTTTTGAAAATTTGGAACCTTACTGGCCAGGGTGGAAAACCCAGCCAGTGAATACTCTGGACCGGGTTACAGCCCCGACCAGTGAATACTCTGGATGGGATAGTAATCCCGACCAGCATTTGCTTGAGTTAGCATTGTTGTTCCGACTAGGGTTTCCACTCTGACTTCCAAAAAATAGTTGTGGCAACTAAACATATTACCAAAATCTTTAAAAATATCCATCTTCATTTATCATTCAACTTATGATATTTATTGAGTCCATAAATACTTTAAACATACCTCTAAACAAGGAGATTCATCTATTTTTACTAATTTTGTAATCTTATTTTTCATCTTCTTCAATCTACTCAAAAACTCTCAATAAAAGATATCCACACCAGATTTGTAAAGAAATAATCACATAAACTTCAAGAAATCGTTAGGAATCACGATGAGATGCAAATTTAGTTGAATATTTAGGATTTCTTGGTTCCTTTCTTTTTCTCCCATTTTTTCTTATTTTCCTAAACAACTCGCGCGAAAATGAGAGGAATAGAGATTGAGGCTCACTAACAAAAATAGCCTGAGAGAGAAGAGGGAATGGGGCTCACTAAGAAATTTATAAGGTTAATTTGGTCCTAAATTATAAATGGCAAACTTGTAAATAGTTTGACTCATTGCCCTGAGGCTCATTAGGACAAGTATGGGTGCATCTAGCAACTCCCTTTGCCTAAATATGACATCCAAATCCTAATTTACTCCCCAAATCTCCAATTTCTTTCCCAAATCTCCATACAAATCCTAATTTCCCTTCTGTTCTGTGCCAATTGATATCAGATGTCAAGTCTACCGTCTTCTTCCATCTTCTTTTTCTATTATTACTTTTGTTTTAGACTAAAAAAAATCAAAAAAATCAAAAACTAAAAGAGTAAGAAAACCAAAGAAAAAAATTAAAGGAGATAGAAAAGAACAAAACATCGGCTTGATGCAAACCAATCGAAGTCCATTGGCTCGATTGGAGCCGAATTCGATGACATTGGCTAAATTTTGAGCCGATTGAAGCTGGCTTGACCCCGAGCCAACATCTTCAGCCGAGCTACCATCTTGAGCCGAGCTAATAAAGACTTCCATTGGCTTGTCCAAGCCAATCCTGAACTGCTTTAGCCGCTAGAGGTATATTGGAGACATATCAATTTCGAACTAATTTTTAAGTAACTTTTGTGGAATTTCTGACTTCAAGCTTTGCACATAGATCCCAATGTTCCTCTAAGAATTTTATACTCAAGTGCGAATTACACTACAACATCCAGATAAGTTATAATTACACTAATTATCACGTCTATTAAATGTGCACTCAATTCTTGTTGTTTGCATAGACTTGGAAAGATTTATTATTACCATTTGACATAAGATTTTCTTTATGTATTGCATTTTATTGCATAAATAGAAATTGCATTTTCCTATATTATATCAACTTTCTTCTATTATGGTGTTTTATTTGATCATATAGTCACATATTTAATTTTGATGTCTAGGATTTTTACATATTCATCTCGTGCTTGAATGCACCTGCATATAATATTAATATTCCATGCTTCTTAGTGGTAAATATTTTAGATAAGTGATGAATCTCACTGAAGTTTTGAATAAGTTAAACAAAAATATGGAAACTAATCAAAACCTTCAAACTAGCATAGATATAATCAACACATGTCTAGATAATTTAGAATACGAGTCAATAGACAATAACCCACTGGAAGTAATCAAAGGAATGAGGGCAGGCCAGAAAGATATCATAATATTGAAAGAGGTAATAATTTTGAGGATGAACAACTACATGATGAATTCACAAGTAAGGTTACGGTAGATATTCCTTCTTCTAACGGTACTTATGACCCCCAATATTTCTGTAATTAGTTAGCATATATTGACCATCTTTTTTACTGGTATGGAAGGTCAAAGACCCGAAGGACTCATTTCACTAAGATAAAGTTACAAGGGTCAGTTAAAGTGAGATTATCAGGAACCAATTGAGACATAACTGCAGATGAAAGATGAGCTTAAAAAGAAATATCTTCCTTCCTTGAAGGATTGCCATTTTGATTAGCTATCAATCTAAAATAGGAAAATATGACTGTAACTAAATGTATGCATATGTTCAATGAGGTTATATTGCAATGTGATATTCAGGAAGATAGTCAACTTACCATTTCACAGTTTTGCACTAGACTCAAACTCAAGCTCTAATGTGAAGTGTTCACACACTCTTTAAATTTCGTTGAGAATGCATTTCAGTATGCTCTCAACTACAAGATATATTTACACACGTCTTCCAATAAAAATCCACTTTCAAATTGCAGAATATCCTAAGTGACAGTCTGACACTAGTGCTACACATACTAAACTATTTCTAAGAATATAATGGGTAAAACTATTACTAGTAAATCATCAAAACTAACTACAAAATAAGCTAAGTAATTTAAGTGTTATGGTTTTGTTAACTTTGCTTATTAATATCCACAAGAAATTTGTTGAGAGCAAGGTCCATAATAAAAGTGAACACAAAATTGAAGAATAAATTTATAAACCACAAGAAGAGTTTTTGGATATTGAGGATGATTTAAAAAGTATGAATTTACATGTTGTTCGATGTTTACACACTGTATTTAGAAATGAAAATTTGCATATATAGGTCTAATGCATTTTAAACCTATATCACACACAATGATAAGAGTTATAAAATTATGACTGATAGAGGTAATTGTGTGAACATTATTTTTAAGTCAGTTATTGAGAGGATGGTCCTCAAAGCTAAACTCACCAACAATTGTAAAATGTCACTTGGATTGATAAGAGTTTCATTTTATTATTCAATATTGTCTTGTGCCTATTTAGTTTTCAAGTTAGAATGGTCGTAGTTAGTATGATGTCTAATACATAAACGTTAAGCATATTTTGCTAGTGGACCCTAATTATTTGACCTAGGTATTGAGCATTATGGAAAGTCCAACACTTAATATATTTATATTTAATAGAAAGAAAATAGTGTTGACCCCTTTTCTACTCAAGAGTTCCTCCGAAAATCAAAAGAATGGGTTGATACCTCAAACACAAGATCATAAATCGCTCCATTTTGTGCAGAGTAATGAGCCTATCAAGTTTAGGTCTATTTTTCTTATAGACGCCAGCTCTACCGGAGATATACCTGATCACCTATAGGTTTACTTGCAGCTCTCCTGAGGTATGCCTGATCACCTATAGGTTTACTTGCAGCTCTCCTGCATCATTTGTATGCGAATCTCCATAGAAAGTTATAATTACCAATGATACTTATAGATCAATTGTAGATACACATGATAGAGTGCATGTATTTATAGTTAAATTTATGCAATTAGGGTTTATCCCACGAGGTTCTCTTATGGAAAACTTAAAAGTTTTTCACACTTAGCATATGAATCCTTTTAGATTTTCATGGGAGGTAGTTATGGCTCATACAGAATCAAATATTTCAGCAGTTCTTACTATTTGCTCAGTTATTTTGATCCACACTTACCTTGGTAGTCTACTCCAGTTGGTCCGCAATCTCCTATTCTATACACGACATTCTTCCAGCAGAAGATTCTCAGCTCCTTTACTTCTTCTACATCCACAATTGTCATCACAATGGAAATGCTAGAGAGTTAATACTTGGTTCTAGACTTGTTTGATTTATATGTATTTGGCTTGGTGGAAAGATTTATATGATATCGAGAAGATTGTTCACCTTTATCCAAACTTGTTTGACTTTCTTCTTGATGCTATTCACTATTGATTTTTTCAAGTAGGAGAGGATTGACAGAAATAAAAGATCACATTTATCTAGATTAGGTATTAAATTAGATTAAAAATTTAATTAGGATTTTAAAAGACTTATTTAAATTTATTTTTATTTTATTGCACGTAGGAATTACTATATATTTCTTATGAAACTCTAATTTTAGTCAGAGAATGATATTGATAAAATTGAGAGCATGTATTTTGTTCTTGCAAAATTTTTCTTCAAGTGATTCATGTGAGAGTGAGTGTGTGATTTGGATGTGAATCCAAATCCTAATTTACTCCCCAAATTCCTAATTAATTTCTCAAATCTCCATCACAAACCCTTATTTCCCTTCCATTCGGTTCAAAGAGAAATGCTAGCTCCAGACATGTATTATGTCTGACCATGTATAAATGCAAGTTTTCATGTTACTAGGAGATTATCACAAGTATATAAAATATGATATGTAGTTGACATTAGGGCTGTTTCTTCTTCTGTGCACCTAGTATAAACATGCTGCAGTAATATGTCAGGTGATCTATCAGTAGCTTAAGCAGGATGATAAAATTGATACTATTTTTTTATGACAGTATCGGCACTTCATGTCTAGTGCTCTTATATCCCACTAGAAGTGTCTTATTGGTATGTGCATTCTAGGTTCTTTTTCTCCTCTTAACATCTATTGCAGTGAGTTCTTATTTTTCATCTGATCATCTATAGACATTCTGTTCAGATGAGAAATTTGATAGTAAAGAAAGTTCCGTCAACATTCCTCCAAAGCTCGTGCAAAAGGACATTACAACACAGAGAAGCGCTTCTGGAAGCACTCATTCTTCTCCTGATAAAAAGAAGCTCCCTCACCATCATCAGCTGAGCAGCATTCTGGAATCTTGAAGCATTTCTCCAAACCTGCATCATTTCCCATGGTGATATTATGTGTGTAACTTGAAAGAGTCTTGCTTGGTGTACTTGTTTGTAAGAATGACTCTAATATACTTTATTTGGCTTCGTGTACTATGGTCCATTTTGTGTGTGTTTGAATTATGAATGACCTTTACGCTTGAAAAGTATATAAATTGCTTTCATTCAACTAGCATCTTTAGGTCAGCACAAAGTAAGGCAGAAGACATGCCGAGTTCAGTTAGAGGTAGTGGAGATCATTGATTATGCTTGAAAAGTATAATTATTTTAATTTGTTTTGTACATATGTAACCCAATTTTGATGATTAATATAAGAATTAATAAAAAATTATTTTTATTAATCAAATTCTCCACTACGATAATTTTCTAGTGTTTTACATGGTTTTATATGCAAGCAAATTAAAGAATCGAAGCATATCTCAAATATCAGTTCAGAACTGTAATTTTACAGGTCTGACTATCGACAGCTACCTGTTGCCTATCGACCATCATCAACTGTAATGCAAACCGAGAGCAGCTGTAGATGGAGCTTTGGAAATCCACATCCACAATTTGATTTTTTTGAGCTTTTGAGAGAATAGAGTTTCCATGTAAATAGAATTCATGTTGGAATTTTGTAAGAGACTATAAATACCAAATGTAATTGAAAAAGAGAGATATATACATTAATATATTATATCAATATAGCTGCATCAATAGAGTAATTTAGAGATTCATGATTTTAGTTTTTGTACTCTTTTATAGAAATCAATAAAAATTTTATTTTTCTTTATTCAAGACTATGATGAGTATATGTAGTTAAATTCTTGTATTAGTTCAGATGGGATAACAAAGCCTAGGTAACTTACTAGTATGTAATTTTTATGCTTATTGTTTTTAATTAATTTATGTAAAGTTGATATCTTTGATTCCTTATTATCTTTGAAGGGATTAAGATATTATTTTGAGTATTTGATGTTTTATTATTTGACGATATATTCGTTGCTTGATATATCATAGACTCTTTAGGTAAAATGTATGCTTAGACTTTAAATGTTTATTTTTGTTATTCATATTGCATGCTTAGATAAACGAGAAACACATAGATTTAATTAGGGTTTATTCAAAGTATCAATTTTGCAACTTTGTTAAATTTTGTACTTAAATGATATGTTTTCCGATTATAGGAAGACTACGTGATCTATACAACCGAGAAAAAAAATGTATAAACACATACAATAAATTATTCAATGGGGGAGTTAATCCATCTGACCAACAATTTTATTTCAAGTAAATTTAAACCCTTTTTAGCTTTTGTTTTAGTTAATAAGAAATTCAATCTTTATTTTTAGTTCCATAATTTATAGTTTTTTAGTATCAACACAATAATTAAAACGATACTTGAGAGAATGATCTTAGATTGCTATCCTTATACTACTTGTTTGATCTTTTACACTTGGGATTGTACAATTTAGATTGTAGTCAAGTTTTTGGCGCCATTGTCGGGGATTAGTACTATTGTATTACACTTTTGTATATAAATTACGGTTCTACATTATTAATTTTTTGTGATTCTGATTTTGCATAACCAGTTGGAGTAAAACTTCAAATGGTAAACTTATTTGATCGTACTTAAATCCACACACACTTCCAATCATCAAACGCCTCACGATATGAGCACTAATAATGATAACAACATGAATAAAAATAATAATAACAGATTCAGAGATAATAAAACAAATGATAATAATAGTCATTATGGAGGCAATGGAATGCTTTTACAAAATTATCTACAACCTGATAGGACAACCTAATCTTCATGCATAGCATTTCATTTGAATATGGAACAATTCGATATTAAATATGGAGTAGTTTTAACTTTTTCCTAAATTCTATTGGATGGATTCAGAGAGCTCATATTTGCACCTTCAAAAATTCGAAAAAGTTTGTTCTACTATTAATCTTCAATATATTATTGTAGAGCAAAGTTAAACACTTTCCATTCTCCTTAAAGATAAAGAATAAACATGACTACATTCTTTACGTCCTAATTCAATAGGAAGATGGGATGAGATGCAAAAAAAATTCTTAAAGAAATTCTTTCCTTCACGTCGAACAAATTATATGCGAAAGCAAATTCTCAACTTTCGTCAGAAAAAAGATGAACCATTATTCGAGTGTTGGGTTAGATTTAAATATTTACTATTTCCATGGCCACATCACGGTTTTGATATATGGAAAATTGTAAGTACTTTCTATAAAGGGTTAAACACTGTAATTAGGCAATTTGTAGAGACCATGTGCAATTGTTAATTTTTGAGCAAAAATACTAAGGAAGAATGGGATAATCTTGATTCACTTGCCGAAAATTCACAAGTCTGGAAAACTAAAGATATTTCAAATAGACACCAATTAATAGAAAAACCTCAAAGTAGATGTGGACTTATTAAATTGAAAGAAACCGAAGATATAACTACACGACTAATTACTATCATGAAGAATTTGCTTAGAAAGAAAACAGAAATAGTTAAGGCAATAAAAGTTCCAAAAATTTGTGATATTTGCGAATTACAAGGGCACGTGACTCACAATGTCCAACACTTATTGCTTTTAAGGTAGTATTAAACGAACAAGCTAATGCATTTAACATTGTTCCTTAACTAGCAAACAACCCATATTCGCAAACATATAATCTTGGTTGGAGGACCATCTAAATATTCAATAGAAGCAGAATCCTCAATAACAATTTAATTATCAAAATAAACCACCTACTAATCCACCACTATAATACATCCAACCTTTTAATCATTCTTTAGTGTACCAACCACCACTAAAGAGAAATTTTGAGAATAATTTTTCTAGATACAACAGGAAATGGATAAACTGATCTAAATACAATAGAAGTGTATTAAGTCACAACAAATGATCAACAGTCAGAATGTAATAGTCTTCAGTGATATCCGATCACAGATAAGCCACCTTAATTCCACATTGCAAACAAAAATAAAAGGTAAGCTACCATCTCAACCGGAGTTCGACACTTCAAGTAAAGTCGAAAGTATAAATGTTATTACTTCTTTCATTAATAATGATATACCTGAGATAACTAATGCAATAAGTTTCGAAGTGGTTGACTACTTGATGAGCCCATTTCAAAAAAATACTAAAGAGAAACAGGGCAATGATTCAGTATAACAATGTAAAGATGATAATTCTAAAGAATCGATTTTCACAAATTTTAAGCCACTTATATCGTTTCTCCAATGATTGAAAACTAAAAATATTAATGTATCTTATGTTAATATTTTAGAAATTTTTAAACAGTTACAGATCAACATACCTCTGTTGGAAGTGATAAAAAAAGTCCCCTAATATACAAAATTCTTGAAGGACTTGTGTACCATTAAAAGATATTAATAAATATGTACAGAAGAAAGTATTTCTTACGGAACAAGTAAGTGCATTATTCCGTTTTGAAATGCCTCTTAAATATAAGGATCCTAGATGTCCCACTATTTCTTATGTGATAAGTCAACATAAGATAGAAAAAACTTTACTAGATTTGGGGACTTGTGTAAATCACTTACCATATTCGGTTTACAAGCACCTAGGTCACGAAGAATTTAAACCTACACTGGTCACACTACAATTAGCCATAGGTTAGATAGGTATGCTAAGGGCATTGTGGAAGATGTTTTAGTACATATCGAAAACTTTTATTTTTCAGTAGATTTTATATTTATCGACACTGCACCTATAAAGAATTCACGTCTTCATATTTTTATTATCCTCAAATGTCCTTTTTTAGCTATGGCTAATGTGGATATTAATTGCAGGAATGGTGTGGTGAAGGTTTCATTTTGAAACATGACCCTTAAACTTAATGCTTTTAATACTTGGAAACGATCGAATATCGATAATGATGAATTGCAAGATATTAATTACATTGAATAAATCCTTGATGATGGAGATATCGTATCATTGTGCATTTCCAATCCTTTGGAGCTTGCATTAATAATAAACGATGTTTTTCTTGATTATCTCAAATCCAAACATACCATTGAAATTATAAAACATTTAACAATGCTCAATGTTCAAATATCATGGGATGAATCCAAAAAATGGAAGTATATGAGAGTTACCTCAAATTATAAAGAAATTACTACCATCTGATATCCAAGCACCGATACTTGAGCTAAAACCGATACCTGAAGATCTCAAGTATGTGTTTTTGAGACCTAAGAAAACTTTTTTGATAATCATCTCAGGGCATCTTTATAAAAATCAAGACAAACAACTACTATCGACATTATGAAAGTATAAAGGAGCTCTTGGTTGCAATATGACGGATATCAAAGATATAGCCCCCTTATTTGTACACATCACATTACTTTAGAGGATGAACCCAAGCCTATTGGCAAATGCAACGAAGGCTTAATCCTGCCATGAAGGAAGTGATTAAAGCTAAAGTATTAAAACTTCTTAATACTGACATCATCTATCCATTGCTGATAGTAAGTGGGTAAGTCCAATCCAACTAGTTCCGAATAAGAGTGGGGTAACAGTCATTAAAAACGAGAATGGAGAGATGATACCCACTTGTACTAGTGCGAGTTGCCATATGTGTATTGATTACCGAAAATTGAATCAAGTAACATGCAATGATCACTTTCCATTACTATTTCTTGACCAAGTACTTGAAAGAGTTGCTGGGCATGAATTTTATTGTTTTCTTGATGGTTATTCTGGCTATTATTGGATTGAAATTGCTTTAGAGGATTAGGAAAAGACAACTTTTACATGTTCCTTGGTACTTTTGCATTTAGAAGAATGTCATTTGGATTATGCAATGCGCCTGCAATATTTCAAAGTGTATGATAAATATTTTTAGCGACATGGATGAAGATTATCGAGAGGTATTTTTGAATGATTTCTCCGTATTTGGAAATAATTTTAAATCTTGTTTGACTAATTTAGGATATGTGCTTGAAAGATGTTAATAAAAAAAATTACTCCTAAATTGGGAGAAATGTCACTTCATGGTTACAAAAGGTATTATGTTAGGCCATATATTTTTATCTAAAAGAATGGAAGTAGATAAGGTTAAGGTTGAGTTTATTTTTAAAATACCAATACCTAAAACCATAAAAAAAAAACAAATGTTCTTCTTAGGATATGCAGGTTTTTATAGAAGATTTATAAAGGATTTAAGTACTATTGCAAGACCTCTTTCTTATCTTCTTGAATAAAATGTGTAGTTTGAATGGATGCTGATATGCCAAATAGCTTTCAAAACCTTCAAAAAGATGCTCATCATAATACCAATAATGTAATCTCTAGATTAGTCACTTGCATTTGAAATTATATGCTATGCAAAAGACTATGCAATTGGAGCAATACTGAAGCAACAAAGAAATAAGAAGCCCTATGTAGACTGCTACGCTAGCAAGACTCTCAACAACGCTAAAACGAATTATACAACAACAGAAAAGGAGATTCTAGCTATAATTTTTACTCTTGACAAATTTTGTTCATATATTTTGGGTTCACATGTAGTTGTTTTTACAGATAATTCGGTGCTGAAATATCTTTATCAAAGAAAGAAGTAAAGACATAATTAATCAAAATGATACTTCTGCTCTAAGAAATTGATTTTGAAATTAAAGACAATATGTGGTTGTTGAGTAGCTCTGTCATCTAACTTTCGATAACAATAAACTACCAATTAGGGACTCGTTCCCTAATGAGCAGCTATTTCATCAGAACAACACTCTAGCATATTATATTATCAATTTTCTTGTTGCAGGAAAAGTACCCAATTACTGGAGTGCATAAGACAAATGACGATTCTTACATGAGCTATGTCGTTTCTTTTTTGATAACCCCTTACTTATTTAAATATTTTTCAGATCAAATCATTAGGCATTGTATACCTGATAATAAAATTCAAAGTATAATTACCTTCTGTCATATTGAAGCATGGGAGGTCACTTTTCGTCTAAAAAATGGTAGCCAAATACTCCAATGTGGATTCTATTGGCCTACATTGTTTAGAGACACATAAGCAACATATAAACAATGTGAGTCATGTCAGAAATTAGGTGCATTAATCTGGAAGTGTGATTTGTCTCTAACACTCATACTTATAATTGAGATATTCGATTATTAGGGTATTGACTTTATAGGACTATTTTTTTTATTTTTAACGGATATGTTTATATCCTCATAGTGGTCGATTATGTATCTAAATCGGTAGAAACTGTAGCATGTAGAAATAATAATCAACAAACCATTATCAAATTTCTAAAGAAACATATATTGTCCAGATTTAAAGTTCCTAAAACCATAATAAGCAATGAGGTTCTCATTTATGAAACAAAACCTTTAAAAATTTGATGAAGAAGTATCATATTATGCATAAGATTCTACACCCTATTACCCACAATCGAATGGACAAGTTAAACTAGCCAACAGTGAAGTTAAGCAAATTTTAGATAAAATGGTTAAGCCATCTCACAAAGATTGGTTGTTTAAACTAATCAACGCTTTATGAACTTACCGTACTGTATATAAAACATTCTTAGACATGTCCTCATATAGAATAATCTATGGAAAAGCATGTCATGTACCTGTAGAGATAGAGCATAGGGCGTATTGGGCAATCAAATCAGTTAATCAAGATCTCAATTTAGCTGGCCCATTACCAAAATTACAAATAAATGAATTGGAAGAGTTAAAATGCGATGCACATGACAATTTATGCATTTTGAATGAAAAAACTGAGAATATGGCTTGATCACCATATCACACGCCATGTTTTTCATCTTTATAACAAAGTGCTTTTCTACAATTCACGCCTATTTCTATTTCTAAGAAAATTGCATTCATGGTGGATCAGATTATTTATAGTCAAAACTGTGTATCCACATGGTGCAATCGATGACGAAAATCCTAAAAATGGTCATACATTTAAAGTAAATGAAAAAAAAATTATAACATTACTTAGAATTTTCAAAGCACACTATGGAATCTCATGATCTAATAGATCCTTTGACATCTCATTGATAAGAGCTAAATAGAGACACAATGAATATTATTGTATATTATGTACTAATATTTTTGTTGTTTTAGTTGATACATCATGAGTACCGCACATAGGTAATTTCTAAGCACTCTATCTTAAATTTATTTGTTCTTGATTGATTAAATAGAAATAACAATTTACTGAGGACAATGTGCATTTTAGGTTGGAGAGATTGCTTATAAAAATGACTTAATTTTGATACATATGATGTTTTCAATGATTTTGTTTTTTTAATTTCTTTTCAAAATTTTCACATTTTAGAAATAAAAATCTTTCCTAACCATAATATAGTTACCAACTTTAGAATTAGGAACTAACTTTTAGTTTTAGAAATAATTTTAGAACTAGGAGTTAACAACTAGATTTTAGGAATAACATTAGTTTAGAAACTAACACTAGAAAAAAAATAAAAATAAAATTTTTTTTGCCTGACACAATACTCACTAGAGAGCTATTGTCGAAGCCACGGTCAAAGCGGCTATTGACAGCCAGCCCCTACAGGACAAAAATTGCTCTACCCGAGAGTAGCTGTCGAAGTTGCTGTTGAAGTGACTGTCGAACCTGCTGTTGAAGCGGCTGTTGACAGCCATTGACAGTAGACCTCAATTATAAATAGATTTTTGAGTTTGTTTTCTCCACAACCAAACCCTACCATCCTTTCCACAACACCCAAGAGAAATATTATCCCCTTTCGAAGGTTGAAACCAAATCCCATGCAATTTGTTTCAAATTTTTAAGCAAGTAAGTCATCTTCTCTTTGATTTTTCATGGATTGCTCTTTGTAAAAAGTAGATTTTTTGTTTCAGAAACCTAGATGTACAATTTATATGAACAAATTTGAGTAGATAAAAGATACATCTTTACTTCTTAGTTGATTTGGAGTGGTTTAGAAAAGTTCTACGGATTCTTCACAAATTTTTTGGAATAATTGAAATATATGCCAATTCAAAAGTAAATCAAAGAGAAATCTTAACATTTTAGCATAAGAAATTATGGGTTGCTTGAGTAATTAACATATATCAAATTCATGCATTAAGAAATAAATTAAAATAAAGTTTGGTATATATTTGAAAGAGGAATTGGGAATTATAAAATTGAAAAACAAAAGGAAAAAAGAGAAGAACTTTAACAAAAAAATAGAATAGGAAAAATATATATAATTCATGCACATTTTTGAGAAATAATAATATTATGTTGAGAGATATATATTTTTGTGATTATTTTCAAGATGGTACCAAAGAATCAAACCGTTTCTAAGAGAGAAGAGCAAGCTCTTCAAGCCCATCTCCTCCATAGAGATACAAAGTTCCAAAGGTTAATAAGAAACTCTTGAAGAACTATGAGAAATTTAAGCTCTTACCTGAATGAGCGATTGATTATTCCAAGAAACACGAGAATCTTACCTTTAGAGCACAAATGCAGGCTGAAGGATTAGACGTATATACAATGTATAGGCATGCACTAGCATGCAAAGAAATAATACATGAATTTTAGGCTAATCTGCAACCAGCAAATGGAGATCAATATGCATATTCAATAGTAAGGGACAAGGAACTCCCATTCACAAGAGATGAGATCTTAAGAGTGATTCCTGTACTCGATATGCCTGAAGAATATCCATCATTTGTTGACATAGTCATTAAAATACCAAGCGGCTCCTAAGAGTTTAAAGAACTCTGCACATACATCAGTGATTACACTTTCAATGAGAGTTTCTCGAAAGTGGGCTACTTGAGGTCGAGTACGTTTTGATAAACTTATTTATCAAATATAATATCATACCGTCCTCTACAATAATAGAATTATATTCAATGGACGTGATGTTATTAAATATGATTTTGGAAAGGTTCCCGTTCGATGTCACCTCTATCAAGCACTTCACAATAATTTAAACTCATGGGCAAGCCCATGAGTTTATTTAGCATCCAAGAGTGGCAAAGCCAGTTCTAGTTCTGCCATCTCTGATAACAAAAATTTGCATGAAAAACAAGATTGATTTGTTATCAACTAACACATTTGCCCAGGCAATGCAACCATTCAAGCATACAACTGTTCGAAGAAGTTTGAGCACTCAGCAGGAGCGGCAGATACAACAAGAGCAACTAGAAGGTGCAAGTTGCCCTAACAACAACAATAGAAATAAGGAGGTACAGCAACCGCTGCTGCCCAACCAGAAGAGATAGCACTCTAAATGCTGAATGTGTTAATAATAAAAATGACTAATATATTCAATAAAAGGCTGCAAGTTATCAACACTCCGCAAACCTGAACCGAGCGTAGTCAACAATATCAATTTAAGCTTCTCACCAAAGTATATAGAAGAATGGCTAGTAAGCATGCCACCGATTCTCCTAATGAAGATGAAGAGATGAGCTAGGGGACCACAGGATTCTGCCATTGTCAAAGACACAAGTGATATAAAAGCAATCATTAGCAGTATCATTAATATCAACTACTCAAGGGAATCAATTTTCTACAGAACAGTCAAAACTAGGTATTTTCTATCCTTAACCTCTTACATTATTTCTTAGTGTATTATTTACATAATTATATTTTTGATACACTGATGGCACTGTATAATTTAAGTTGGGAGTGGGATAGAGATATTTTATTTTACTGTATCATATGTATCATAACTATCTAATTAATCTATTAAAAAAATTTAAAATTTTTCGTTTCTTTGAAGTAAAAAGTAAGATTAGGAGTATTCTACATAGTATATTTATAAGATTGATGTCTTAATATTGATACTTATATGATAGTAGTTCTTATGTAATCTTAAATGAGATTTTAAATTCGACAATAAGATATATGGATACTCAATATTTGATTCAAGTATGCACTCTAGACATTTACATAATCAGTCATGAAAAGTTGACAACAAAGAGAAAATTTAAAAGGAAAGCCTATCTTATATATCTACAAGAAAAATGAAATAATAAAAAAAATGAAGCGAGCCTGGTATTAAGGCAATACACTTCGAAAAAATATAAAAAATATAATATATATATATATATATATATATATATATATATATATATATATATATATATATATATATATATAAAATAAGAAAAAGAAAGTGTTGAAAGGTTGGGTTCGTACATCTCGGTAAGCACACGATTCACACGAACAATACTTATGGACTTTTATTATAGACATGAGCTAAGCAACTCGGCATTTGTGTCTCAATAAGTATAAATATTCAATGTTCACATAAAAGGCAAGTGTTTATGAAAAAAAGGAAAATATTATATATATATATATATATATATATATATATATATATATATATATATATATATGAAAAAAAGTTCCTTTAAGTTTGATAAGAGTTTTAAACTTGACAAGACTTATATACACGATCACATGAGTGCATAGGAGAGGATAATTGAAAGTAAAAGTATATCTATAATATGATTTAAATGTTCATGATAGATATATAAAGGTATTAGATTATAAGTGGTTTGTTAAGTTTGACATCTTTATAAATATTTCTGTATATATCTTTGATTGAGCTTGATATGGAAAAGAAATGGGAAACAAAAATAAAAAAGATAGTTAATAATAAGATGTATAATATTTTTACTTTTCTTAATTTTACGATTATATCCTTCTTTATTCATTTTATTTATTTTTTGAACCTAAACAATTCTTTATGTTTGGGGGTAACATCACTGGAACATTTCATGAGACAACACTCGTCTACTAGGACAACTTAGATATTTAATGACTTGTTATAAGTGCTAAGTGCAATCTTCATTCCTACATAAGTGAGTTATGATTTATTTTCTTATTAGTTAATTCTCAAGTTTATTTTCTTAATTTGATAATTTTGCTAGGGACTAGCAAAACTTAAGTTTGGAGTGTAATTATGCTTGAAAAGTATAATTATTTTAGTTTATTTTGTGCATGGGTAATCCAATTTTGATAATTAATATAAGAAATTAATGAACAATTATTTTTATTAATCAAATTTACCACTTTGATGCTTTTCTAGTATTTTATAGTCTTTTTGCAGGGTTTTATATGCAAAAAAAAAAAAAACGTAGAGCCGAAACGTATCTCAAGTATCAACTTAGAACTATGATTAATAATACAGGTTTGACTGTCAAAAGTCAACAGTTGTCGACTATAATGCAAACTGAGAGCTACTATCGATAGACTTTGGAAAGCCACGTCCGCAGTTTGATTTTTTGGTGATTTTTAAGAGAAAATAGAGTTTCTTTGTAAATAAAATTCATGCTAGAATTTTGTAAGAGTCTATAAATACCCAATATAACTGTGAAAGAGAGATATATGTATCAGCATATATGCATCAGTATAGATACATCAATAGAGTAATTTAGAGATTTAAGATTTTAATTTTTGTACTTTTTCTTAAAAATCATCAAAAGAATTTCTTTTTTTATTCATAGCTGATGTGAAAAATATACTGCAAGCATACAGTGTCGGTTGTAGAACAAACAGGTCGTTCCCACGAGGTTCTAAAATGTTTTTGCATTCTCGCTAATGCTATTATTCTAACGGACTAACAAAAGATTCTAAGTTAAATTTGAGTTATTCTAATTAGCCTAGGATATAGATTCCACTAGTTCACAAAACCATGTATTACTTCTATTATCTTCTTTCTATCATAAAAATTGATATTTTAGTTTTAATTTTTAATTAAAGTATTCTAAGTATGAGATATCAAGTGATGTGTAAGCATAACTCATAAAAAAAAATACTTTGCATAAAAACAAACTAAATCATTAGATAATTCGATGAAGAGGATGAATACCAACGAACCTAAATGCTAACTAAGTATAGGCTATCAAAAAATTTAACTCAAGTATAACCTATCAAAGTATTAATTTCTGAGTTCTTGTATTTTAATTTTTTCATGGAAAGATCATATCTTTATTATTTTATTTTAAAAACAATAATAAGCAATTACATGGTTGATTTATAGCTTTATCTACATCCTAAAGCTAAACTAATTTAGCTACTCGTGGTTCTAATTAACAAAATCTGATTTTTGTTTATGAAAGCGATTAAAAATTCTATTTTCCTAGAAAGCAAGATAAATCTATACTACAAAGAAAATAAATTTATACTAGAAAGCAATTAAATCTATCTAAAAGGCAAATAAAATATTTCTACTTACTAGAAAGAACTTGAAAACAATGGCATATCTCTGGAGGACGGTATTACAGCCATCACTCCTTCGGCAAATCCTAATTTTATTAAATAATTTTCGAGTACAAAAATAGCATGATCAAAAACCAAGATTATAAGGATACGACTAATATATAGGCCTTGGAGAATCAAACCCTAATCTCAGTACAAGTGAATAACTATAAAATTATATTGAAGACCTCGTAAAATTCATGACAAGTGCACTCCAAAGTGTCGCTATTTAGCGCGCCGCCTTTCTTTCTCGGTCGTCTATCTGAATTGGTAATTGCTGCCAAATAGCAGCAGAAATGTGAAGACTTGCCCTCAATTTTGTTCTCCATGAAGTTCTGATCCTTTTTTTGTTATCTAAATGACTGTATTGAATTTTAGGTCTCTACAGCTTCATGATCTTTAGTTTTGCTCACTTTTAATTTTTTTCTGGACTTGGTTTCCTAATCTGACTATGAGTCTATGCCATCTACTTGTAGGAATAAGTTTACCTGAAAAGCACACTAAAATACCCTAGTATCATTATTTAAATATAAAAATAGATAAATGAAGGCTATAAATATGCAATATATGGTACTCATCAATAGTTATGATGAGTATTGGAAGCTAAATTCTTGTATCGGTTCAGATGGCATGACAAACCCTAGGTAACTTGCTGGTATGTGACTTTTATGCTAATTATTTTTAATTGATTTATGTAAAGTTGATATATTTGATTCCCTATTATTTTTTTAAAGGATTAAGATAAGATTTTGAGTTTTTGATATTTTATTATTTGACGATATATTTAATGCTTAGGTTTTGATATACTGTAGACTCTTTAGCATGGTGTATATTTAGACTTTGAACATTATTTTTGTTATTCATATTGCATGCTTAGATAAACTCAAAATACATATAGATTTAATTGAGAAAGGTTATTCAAAGTATAAAGTTTGCAACTTTGTTAGATTTTATATTTCAATGATATTTTTCCAGTTATAGAAAGTCTATATGATCTATGCAATTGAAATAAAAAAAGTATAAACACATTCAGTAAATTATTTTATGGGAGAGTTATTTCATCTGACCAATAATTTTATTTCAAGTAAATTTAAATATTTTTTTAGCTTTAGTTTTAGTTTAGTTAATAAAAATCCAATCTTTATTTCTAGTTTAGTAATTTATTCTTTTTTAGTGTCAACACAATAATCATAATAATTTTTGAGAAAATGATCTTACATTACTACCCTTATACAACTTGTTCGATCTCTTCCACTTGGAAGTGTACGATTTAGATTGTTGTCACTCACCAGAGGATAATGTCGAATAGCAAAACCACATCTTTTACAAGATATGACGGCCATATGATATTATTCCTGGGATGTTGCTTCACCTATCATGCATCCTAGCTCTGTATGCTCTTCCTCGATAATTAGTTTTTTTCTTTTTAAAGAATGATCTTCTGTTTCCATGCATATATTATTGTGGTCTCTAACTTATAGTGCCTAAATTTGCCAACTTTCTTTTTCATATTTGGAAATTTTCATTTGCTAATATCAAGCATAACTGGTCTCTTTAAAACTTTTGGACATTTGAGGAATTTGCAGTACACACCTATCATTTTGAAGTATGCATATCTCTGGAGATTATCTTTGGCAAAGACTTGTTAGTAATATATTTAATTGTCAGCACATTAATATGACAAAATTGACAATAATAACTACGAAACTGAAATATTACTACACAGGAATAACCTCCATTTCATGAACTTCTTGTAATTTCTCTCTATGGTAAGAAGGAAACTGCTTGTGCGTGAGATGCTCATGTGCCATATCCAGATTTGCGTTTGGATACTAATTAGAATAGTTTTTATCCTTCAAGTCTTTGGAATGAAAATGTGACCAAATGGGGTTCGCATTTAAGCTATATTTAGCTCCAATTGTG
Organism: Dracaena cambodiana; assembly: GCA_036321105.1. NCBI lineage: Eukaryota > Viridiplantae > Streptophyta > Magnoliopsida > Asparagales > Asparagaceae > Dracaena > Dracaena cambodiana. The sequence continues at coordinate 33,636,250 of JAYEPQ010000012.1, read as the reverse complement.
AGCTCAGAAAATAGTTTAGAATGCAAATCTCTCTGTGATTGATGATCCATTTTTGAGTTCACCGCGACATATCTTGTGTAACTAGACTGCATCTATACTAAACTAGGGTTAGATTTAGTTTTATAAGCCTTTAGGGTCAGAACGCGACCCTGCATTTAAAACACAGTTAGATCCACATTTAAGTTGAAATTCGACCCTAAGGGTTCACGTAGGTCTTTCTAGATGAGGATCCTTAGTAGTTATTCTTGTTTATTTAGACTCAAATTTGAGGATAAAAATGAATAAATTTATGTTTTTAGGGTTTTGAGCATAAAATATGACCCTAAAAAGATTCCATGTGGATCTCTCTGGGTGAGGATCTATATTTTTATTCCTTAGCCATTTTCTAGGGTTTTGAGGTTCGAATTTCTTTGTTTTTGGAGAGATTCTTCACTTCTTGATGCTGAGGAAGCAAAATGTGACTTTAGGAAGTTTGCGTTTAAATTTTATGAGGATTTCCTTATAATATTTTTGTGGGTCAATCCTCTTTTATTATTTCACCAAAAATTTCATCCACAAAAATTCCTCCAAAGTTTTCAAAATTCTGCAACTTTGAAGGTCTTTTGAAATACTTTGGATATATAAAATGGGATTGATCCAGTATCTAAGATAATTTCGATACGACTTTGCATTCAATTCTCAGATTTACGTTTGAACGCAACCCTGCTTTTGATTAAAATTTTGCATGTGAATGCGACTATGTTTGATTCGTGAAATTGATATAAATGAAACTTTGCATTTGAAAATTTGAAATGCAAAGTAAATCCGCACTTTTAGCTGTTCAGATGAAGCGTTGCCGCTATTTTGCCGCCTTTTCTATATAGAAATCAAAGTGCTACTGCGCTTGTAATGATTAAAAATCTCTCCGTGATTTAGACCGTAAATCTCGGCCCTTGATTTTTCTATAAAAGACCTGAGGTCTTTTCAAGAGTTATGCTTGCTATAACTAAGAATTTTCAAACTTTGAGCTCTCGGGCTTTCATCTACTAGCTTTCGAACTCTCTTCTTCCAAGCTTTCAAGCTTCTCTTTTCTTCTTCAACTCATTAATTATGTCGAAAAGAACTTCTTTTGCACAAACCGCTGGTGGTTCTAGCAGGGTTCAGCCACTGCTGGCTTCTTTCTAGTGCCGATTGGGAAGAGCCTCCCATCTTAGGTGGGTTTAATGAGTTCAACTCATTTGACAAGCGATTCATCGCTATGGTCCTCAAATTTTAATTAGTTAAATTAATTATCTAAGATGAATTCAATCTCTTAAAAAAAAATTAGTCACAAAACACAGTTCTTGCATTCGAATTTTGAAACGAAGATCTCTATTGTGTTATCCACATTTAATATTTAATTAGAAGGTCACTTTTAATTCTGCTTTTTCATTTGAAATGTGGGTCTCCACTATGTGATCTATGTTTGACACTTAGTCAATAGATCACATCGTGATCTAACACTTTAATTTGAAACGGGGTCTCCACAATGTCATCGACATTTAAGACTTAGTCAACAAATCGCATCGCGATCTTTATTTTTTGCTCAATATGCAGGTTTCCACTTCTGATATGCGTTTAAGACTTAGTCAATAGATCGCGTCGCGGTCTTTGTATTTAGCTCAATATGCGAGTCCCCACTTGTTATCCACATTTGACACTTAGTCAACATATCAAATCGAGATCTTTATTTTTAGCACAATATGCGAATTTCCACTTGTAATCTGCATTTAAAACAGTCAAAAGATCACATCGTGATCATTATTTTAAGTTGAAATGCGGGTGATGTGATAAATCTAACTGCAAGCGTACAATGTCAGTTGTAGCGCTTTACAGGTCGTCCCACAGAGATCTCAAGTAGTTTGCAATTCTTACTATTTCTTTAGTTTTAGTGGATTAACTAAGAGTTTCTAAATTGAGGGAAGATTGGTTCTAAATTTTAAAGATTAGTCTAAGATTTCGAATCCATTAGAATAATAGCCTAACAGTAAACTATCTCTTCTTCCTAACTTTTAATTATGTACAGTCAAGTAACATATTAAAAAGGTGATTTTTTTTAATTTGATTTTAATTAAGTGCCCCTAAGTATGACCTATCAAGTGATGTGCAAATATAGACCATCAAACATAACACCTTTCTTAAAAATAAATTATATCAAGTAGAAAATCTTATAAACAAAAGCAAAAAAATAAACTTCAAACCCTAATCTAAACATAGGCTATCAAAAGACCGAATTTAAGTATAACCTATCAAAAAAATCAGATTTATAAGTTTATTCAATTCAATTTATTTATAGGAGAATCTTGTTAATAATTCTAGAAATAAACAAAGAATATGAATTCCAAATCTCATCTAAGCGTAGATTATCAAAATATTAATTAAGTATAATCTATCAAAGAATTATAATTTACAAACTTTATCTTTTATTTATTTATAGAAAAATCATAACTTTATTTTGTTTTAGGAAGAAGATAAAATAAATCCATATTAGATCTATTAAACTAACTTCATCTACATCCTAGGGCTAAAGAAATTTAGTTACACATAGTTCGAGTAAGCAAAATCCTATTTTTATTCATTAAAGCAAATAAATCTAATCTAGAAAGCAAATAAATCTATACTAGAAAGAATTTAACTCTAGCTAAAAAACAAATAAAGACTTGAAAGCAATGGCGTACTTCTAGAGCACGGTATTATGGCCGTCACCCCTTCAGCAAAACCCTAATTTTATTAATGAAAAATGAGTACAAAAATTACAGGATTCTTCACTAAAATACAAGAATATGGCCAATATATAGGCTTCAAAAATCAAATCCTAATTCTAGTACAACTGAAAAACTACAAAATTACAACAAAACCACCGAAGAAAACTCAGTGCGTGGGCCGACCTTTTGGCCTCTATTTGGCAGCTAAAACCACCATTTGGCGGCTAAAATATAGCCAATGGTCCTGGTTTTTCTCCTGCACGAGTCTCTTATCTTGTACACTTGAATCTCCTTACTATATTTGACTTGATTCTATGCAGTATTTTAATCTTGTAGGTTAGTTTTTTTTGAACTCTTTCATAGCATTTGATTTCCTAATCCAACTCTAATTTCATGCCATCTCATTGTGTGAATCAGATTACATGAAAAAGACATTAACAATACCCGAGTAGTATTTATTTATATACAAAAATAGATAAAATATGGAAAGATAAATAAAATATATGATACTTATCACACCCCACACCTATCTTTTGCTAGTCCTCCAGCAAAACCTAAACCTAAAAAAAAAAAATCCTAACTGACTTTCGCAGGAATCGCGATTGCACTTAGCACGTGCAACAAGCCTTTAAACCCCTAGGTTACTCTAGTGGATGAGTTTTGTCTCGCGAGGGTTTGCAGTGAATATACCCACAAAATTCGTGAAGAAAATAAATTAAGAAATAAAGAAAAGAAAATAAGGATAACCAAAAATTAAAAAAAAAATAAATATTTTATAAAAAAAGAAAAATCCCATTTTTTAAAAATGATATTTTCATCAATTAATCTCACTAATATACAAACTCAAGAATGCATTTAGATTATCAATTTTCAAATCGAGTGTCATATCAGATACACTTCATTTTAATCAAAAATTTAAATCGTATCTTTCAATACCTGTTAACAGATAATTTATTGGCTCCTATACAACTATGTGCACGTGTTAGTTTACTTCGGTTTTGGACTCCAACTCTAATACATGATTTATCTCCTCTCTCATAACAATTTTTTTCCTTTTTTTTAAGAATATTTCACATGTCATGTGAATATTCACGCTTGCTTAGGTGCAAAGTACCTGATTACTTGGTTCATACTCTTTTTTTTCTTTTTCTTTTTTTCTCTTTTTTTCTTTTTTTTAAGAATATTTCACCTTTCATGTGAATATTCACGCTTGCGTAGGCGCAAAGTACCCGATTACTCAGATCATGCTCTTTTTTTTTACTCTTAAGGTTATTGCCTTAATACCATGACACCCCATTATTTTACCACTCTCGAGGCTATTGCCTTAATGCCAGGCTCACCCCATTATTTTATTCTCAATTTTTTTATTTAGAGAGAGAAGACTTACTCAATCGTTATCATCTTTATCCTTAACCTAATAAACTATTGTGAAGTGAAAAATAGATGTATACTTGCCTCAAAACTACTGTTAGCGGTATTTATTTTTTAGATTTTAATCTTTTTCATAAAATTCTAAGTGTATCGTCCAATCTACTCTCATATCCAATTTCAAATCTAAATTTGTCTCTTTATCTATAATTAGGTTGATCTATTGATAAAAATATATAATTTTTTTTCAGTTTTTATTTTTTTATTTTTTTAAAATTTTTTTAGTTAGTTATCTTAAAAACTACCCAAAGTGTAAAATAAAGAAACCCAAAAATCATCTAAAAATAAAATAAAAACTCAAAAAAAACTAAAAACATAGAAAACACAAAGAAAATATCCTAACCCACTCCCCTGTACCTAAACTCGTGTATGCCCTTATACACAAATCATGTGTGGTAAAATAAATATGAAAACTATTATACAAATACTTATACAAAATAATGAGAGTCGTAAAAATTACGTTCTCAATATCATCACCCTATTAATGCATGGAAAACAGTTACAACCTCTCGATCACTTCCCACTTTCATAGTGTGTGCATTTTAAACATAAAGTGGGTGCATTATTATATCTCATCAACCTCCTACAAGTCACGAAATTACCTGTCTGTAGCTTATGCCGCCCTCGCTTTTTCTTTGTCCACATGTAAGCATTAATAGTTGGGTTAAAAAATATTCATTATAAACTTACCAATCATCATTAGTAACAAACATACATGTAGAAATATCGTGAGGTGAGAAGAGTGCTATATGATCAAGTGAACGTGGTGGTCGCTCTTCTAACTCATGCGCAAACAAATCCTTAAAAGTTTGCTCATAAATTAATGGCACACTTGCACAAGTATCATTATACATAAAATTAGTATATGCCAATTCTTCTAATAATATGAGCTCACTTTTGAATAATTGCTCAAATGAGGGTTCATCATTAGTGCACGAGGTAGAATGAGAGTGAAAACTGTGAATCATATTTACCTCAGTGAGGGAGCTCGTTGCGTGCCTATCCATATTGAATATATTCAATGCCGCAGTCATATTCCCAAATAATAACTTCATGATGCCACTCCTGCAATCAGTTAATGCATTTGATGTTGCAATGAATGGTCTACCTAATATAACGGAAATTTGATTCTGTGAATTGGAAATTGTTCAGTTTCTAAGACAATAAAATCTAAAGAAAAGATGAACTCGCCGACCTTAATGAGTACATCTTCAACCATACCAAGTGGTCTCTTGATAGAACGATTAGCTAGTTATAATATGACCTTGGTAGGTTGCAGTTTTTCTAACCCCAATTGCTAATAAATAGGTAAGGAAGCAAGTTGAAATTTGCCCCTAGATCAAGCAACACCCTATCAAATGTAGTGTACCCAATGGTGCATGAGATTGTAGGAGAACTTGGATCTTTGTACTTGATAGGCAAGGAGTTAGAGCGGATTTGCGATATATTTGCAACAAGAAAATTTTTTCCAGGAACGTTTCTTACTTATTTCTTAGTACATAAATCCTTGAGGAACTTAGCATAACTTGGAACCTATTATATAATGTCTAGGAGTGGGATATTAACATTCACTTGCTGAAATATTTAAAGAATCTTTTCTACTTGTGGTGAAGGCTTCCTAAGCTGATTGTGATATGGTACTTTCAGCTCAGGAACAGGTTCTTCTGAATGAGTATGTGATGGTGATGGATGTGATAGAGATGGTCGTGGAGAAAGGAGTGGAAGAGATGGTGTAGCCTGCGAAATAGTAGGAGTGGGATCAGGGGGCATTGTTATATTATTGTCCACTTGCTTGCCAGATCTGAGTGAGTGAATGGTATTGCATTGGTCGACATGCGACTGATTTGAGGAACTGGCATTAGGGTTCGTTATGGGTTGACTTGGAAAAGTACCCTAGCCACGTTCACTCATCCGACTTGTTAATTGTCCAATCTGCTGCTCTACATTCTTAATAGATTGAGAGTTCATGAGCAGTTGCTGACCTATACTTTGAATAAAATCAGTTTATACTTTTATAAAATTTTGCATGTGTGTGTCAAGGTTGGACATATGCATGTCAAATTTGGAATGAGACTTGAGAAGATTGTGTTTCTCAAGTGACTGAAGTCGCTTTTCTTGTTCATTATTAGACCCCTGTTGTAGATGTGAGTGGTTTTGTGCAGGTAGTCTATTCTGATTGTTCCCATAATTTGATGCAATTGGGTGTTGATAAGCACCCACATTTGGTCTTGGAAACTGACCATTGGCTGGAGGCTGTATATTAGGGTTAGGTGCCTCTTGATATTGCCCTTGTATCCATGATAGATTTGGATGGTTCCTCCAGCCAGAATTGTATGTAGGAGTGTAAGGATTGTTCATGGGTTGTTGAAACAAGGCATTACTTTGTTCAAGTGTGGGACCCATGAGATTCGTTAATAATGGACACTTCTCCATAACGTGATTCGGAGTGCAACAATTAAAGCATGTGGGAATTTGGATTTGATTAGTTGACCTACCTTTGGAGCACGAGTAGTCTCCAATACCTCAATTCTCCTCATAAGGGCTGCAATCTTAGCTTTGGTAGCTATAGAGCTGGCGACGCTATGGATCCCACCCTTATGCGCAAAAGTTGATGCACTGGGTTTCTTAGTGGGACTCTCCCACTGCATAGTCTTCCACGATAGGTCCTCAGAAAGTCCCATGCTTCATCCTCGTTTTTCCTCATAAACTCCCCCTGACACATGGACTCAAGAAGAGTTTTGGATGTGTAATCTAGTCCTTTGTACACGATTTGACACAATCACTACTTTTCTATTGCATGGTGGGTGCACTGAGTGAATAAGTTCTTGAACCGTTCCAAGTATTTCCAAAAGGGTTCTCCCGGCACTTGACGAAATTGGTTGATTTGATTTCGAATCCTTGCCGTCTTATGTGTGGGATAATACTTCTTGAGAAATACTGCAACGAATTCATCCCAAGTAATGATTGAATCAGTAGGCATACTGTACAACCACTTCTTGGCATTATCCTTGATTGCAAAGGGGATGAGTAGAGCTTAATTGCGTCCTCCGATAAGTGTTGCAGTTTTATCATCATGCATACTTCCTGAAATTCACTGATAAAGAGATATGCATTCTCTGAATCAGAACCAGTGAATTTAGGAAGCATACTGATATACTGCGGTTTTAACTCACAGTGATTACCCGCTGCTTGTGGAAGTTTGATGCATGAAGGAAGTGATGTGCGAAACGGGTAACATCGATCCTGAAGGATCAAGATCGGCTGGTCCATCTTGTCCCCCATGAACAAATATGATCTCACTAGTCGACCAAATTGATCACGGGTCCAATGTGGCATGAACCAGCACCGTGAGTGTATGCGTGAATTTCCTAAACTAATGCAAGAAGTGGGGTGTGGTGATAAAAACGGTGGAATAGATATGATCAAATAAAAATGTGATTCCTACTGTTCCTAATTTTTTTTATATTTTTTTACAGAACCAGAGAACCAAATCATAGAACAGGAGAAAATTCGGGTTCAGGAGATACCTGATAGGCTGCTAATTGGTGGGTTTAGCTGCCAAATAGTGGCTAAACCAGAGAGCTTGACTCTCTGGTTTTTGCTACTTAGTCCAAAGGCTCTTCTGATCCTTTTTTTCTTCTTGTATCTGCAATTTCTATTCCCTGCACACTCAACACACTGTTAACCCGTAAAACTTTAGAAAAAGCATGAAAAACACCGTCGATCCCTGCAACGGCGCCAAAAACTTGATGTGATAAATCTAAATGCAAGCGTACAGTGTCAGTTGTAGCGCTTTACAGGTTATCCCACAGATATCTTAGGTATTTTGCGATTCTTACTATTTATTTAGTTCTATTAGATTTACTAAGAGTTTCTAAATTAAGAGAAGATTGGTTCTAATTTCTAAAGATTAGTCTAGAATTTCGAATCTATTAGATAATAGCCTAACAGTGAATTATCTTTTTCTTCCTAACTTTTAATTATGCACGGTTAAGTAACATATTAAAAAGGTAATTTTTTTAATTTGATTTTAATTAAGTGCCCCTAAGTATGACCTATCAAGCGATGTACAAGTATAGACCAACAAAGATAACACCTTTTTTAAATAACAAATTATATCAAGTAGAAAATCTTATAAACAAAAGCAAAGAAATAAACTTCAAACCCTAATCTAAGCATAGGCTATCAAAAGACAGAATTTAAGTATAACATATCAAAAAAAATTAGATTTACAAGTTTATTAAATTCAATTTATTTATAGTAAAATCTTGTTTATAATTCTAGAAATAAATAAAGAATATGAATTCCAAATCTCATCTAAGCATAGATTATCAAAATATTAATTAAACATAATCTATCAAAAAATTATGATTTACGAACCCTATCTTTTATTTATTTATAGAAAAATTATAACTTTATTTCTCATTAGGAAGAAGATGAGATAAATCCATATTAGATCTATTAAAATAACTTCATCTACATCCTAAAGTTATAGAAATTTAGCTACACATAGTTCGAGTAAGCAAAATCCTATTTTTATTAATGAAAACAAATAAATCTAATCTAGAAAGCAAATAAATCTATACTAGAAAGCAATTAACTCTAACTAAAAAGCAAATAAAGACTTGAAAGCAATGGCATATTTCTAGAGCACGGTATTGTGGCCGTCACCCCTTCAGCAAAACCCTAATTTTATTAATGAAAACCAAGTACAAAAATTACAGGATTCTCCCCTAGAATACAAGGATACGGCCAATATATAGCCGTCGGAAATCAAACCCTAATTCTAATACAACTGAAAAACTACAAAATTATAATGAAGGCACCAAAGAAAACTCAGCGCGTGGGCCCACCTTTTGGCCGCTATTTGGCAGCTAAAACTGCCATTTGGCCTCTAAAATATAGCCAATGATCCTGGTTTTTCTCCTGCACGAGTCTCTTGTCTTGTACACTTGATTCTCCTGACTGTATTTAACTTTGACTCTATGCAGTATTTTAATCTTGTAGCTTTGCTTTCTTTGAACTCTTTCATAGGATTTTATTTCCTAATCTGGCTATGATTTCATACTATCTCCTTGTATGAATCAGATTACCTAAAAAAGATATTAATAATACCTGAGTTGTATTTATTTATATACAAAAATAGATAAAGTATGGGAGGAAAAATACAATATATGATACTTATCAGTGGGTGTCCACAATGTGAACTATGTTTGAGACTTAGTCAATAAGTCACATTGCGATCTTTACTTTGGGCTCAATACGCTGATCTCCACAATGTGATTCGCATTTAAGACTTAGTCAATAGATCGCATCGCGATCTAACACTTTAATTCGAAATTCGGGTCTCCCCAATGTGATCCGCATTTGAGACTTAGTCAATAGGTCACTTTTGCGATCTTTAATTTTGTCTTCCCTTTCATCTCTTCTTTTTTTTTATTTACTGAAATGTTCACTTCAATCATTTTTTCCTTGTAGTGAACTATTTTTTCCTTGTAGTGAACTATTCTTGAACCTGACATCCAAGCTATTTCGAACATATAGGTGACTATGATGGCATAGTCAATTTCAGGCTCAGGAGGGAATTTCTCTTATTTCGTCAGGGTACCAGTAAAGAATGCTTTGAGAACATACTCAGCCCTAGCCCTAACACCATGAGGGAATTTATGACAGATGTAGTTTTTGAGGGGAAGGATAGGAAAAAGATGAAGAAGCCCAACTTTTTGTTTAGGGACAAAATAGAATTGCTAGAGGATCATCTTTTTTATGGCAATTATAAATGGCTAAGGCAGATTCGAGGGAGACATATGTTTTTATTGAATATGAAACGGTCATACTCTCTTTCTTATCTTCAACCAGCCTCCATCCCTAAGAAGATGGGTTAGCATTTGACAAAGCCTCAAGATGGTGTGCTTTTTGGAGGTTTTGAAACAACCTAAGCATTTTCCATGAACACTAGCAAACATGTGACTGGTCTGTTGCCAGATTCGTTAAAGAAGGAGTACTCTATTGGTGAAACTTCCAAGATTTCAAGCACTTTGTTGAATTGTTCTGCTATTGTTCTTAGTGAATTTCCTTGTCAAGACTTCTGACTTTTGGGGTGGGTTCATTCTTTAGAAAAAGGATGGTCGTCTACTTTGACAGCTTTTATCTTGAAGTTTGAGAGCCAATTGACAAAGATAGGACTTTACCGTGCTATACGGGATGTTCAATATGGAATACCGCCCAGTCATTTTCATTTTTTCACTATATTGGAATTTTATAATCTAGAGACGGTACATTTTTACTCCCACTGGTGAAATGGATTTAACTCTTCACAAGCTGTATGAGATTTCTGGCCTATCCATGGGTGAAATTCCCTATGAAGAATATGTCCCGATCGGGGAGGAGTTGCATCTATTGAGGGCTCAAGATCCACTGGCCTATGACACATATTGGGAACTTCTCTGTCATTATCATATTTGCGCTCAAATCACAGGACTGAGAAATAATGGAGTGAAGCAGAAGGTATGGGTGGAATATTTATTTTCGAACATATATACTGATGACAAGGAAATTTTAACTCTCTCAACTTGCACTTAGGTCGAAATAGAAGAAAGAATAACCAATTATGGGACTCAAGTTTATATTGCAGAATCGGGTGAGGATGTACTCAAAGCCAGTACTTCATTTGAGAGTTTTTATCACCAGGCAAGACATCATTTGTCTAACATAGCCTTATTTGTGGGATTTTTGATGTTGTGGTTGAAGTGCTGCGTAGTTCCCTCCATCCCATAGGAAGCTTCATCTGTTAATGTTGTTTATCCTGCTAATCTTTTGGCACATGGTCGTTCATTAGGCCTTCTAGTGGCTATAGTTTGCGATATTTTAAGTGGCCTCAAAGTTTGGCTATCAGATTTCTCAAGGTGGGAAAGTGTGGACAAGGAAGTGAGAAGTATAAAACTCCAAATCCAAGAGTAGAACTTCCATACACCTATTTAATGGCTTGGTTTGTTTTGCATTGTCCTTTATTGATGATGCTAATTCATTAGTTCATCGATTTGTCTGCTCCAATAGTCCAACATTATCAAAAATCACAATTGCAGGGGCATTACATGGCGATGATTAGGAAGCACCTTCAGCATCATCGTAACTTCCACCTATATAAATATTTTTATTACTTCCCAAATGCAAACTACGATGAAGAGTTTTCGAATTTGCCTGGTACTAATTAGGTTACTTCTTTATCTGCTGGGAGTTTTGCTGGCTAATAAATATTAGACTAGGGCATCTCGTGTATTGCCAAGACAATAATTGTTATTTGGAACCCTATTATCCAAGTCGTTTTGCCAGTCAGTTTGGGTATGACCAATTATATATTAGGAATACAAATCCAAATATGAAGGCAGTTGGCAATTTGTTCGAAGGAGCAAGGGCAAGGTATGTTGGAGGGTGCACCTTAGCTCACTTTAGTTTGCTGCAAAAATATTTGAACTCTTAGACTTCTTTTGGCTTTTGTAGTTGGTATTTTATTGCTAGTTCAAAGCCTCACAATTACAATGTAAATAGTACTTGTCTCCGGGATATCAAATCTTGGTATGCCCAGAAGAGACAAGTATGGTCTAGCAGGTCTAAATGAATTCCAAATCATCGAAGAAGACACTCCTAAAACTAAAGCCTTTGTTGCACAAGTTACTGATACGTCTACTCTTCAAGTAGCCCCTACAACTACTGTTTCTTCACCTGGAAGGGGATCATCAAAGCGTATCAGAACTTCTCCCTGCAAGAAGGGAAGGAAAAAGAGTCAAAAGAAATCTACTTCCGGTGTAGCTCCCAAGACTCTAACAATTCATGAAGAGGAAACAGATACTGCTATAGGAGATGATGATGAAGAACAATTTTCTCAACTGCGCTCTCGTAATGTCCAGCCAAGTAGGAGCATCAGGCCAGTTATCATAACTCCAAGTGAAGCTTCTGTTCCTTCTACTACTGTAGCTGAGCTGAGTCCAAGCATCGTTCAAGAAGTTACTGTTGAAACTCAAGTAATGCTTGATGTTCCTGCAGAAACTTCTTCACATATTGATGTTGCTCCCGCAGTAGAGACTGAAACTATCACCCAACATCCAGTGCAAGCACAAAATGATGATGATGAGGTACAAATTGTAGGAGAAACCCAGCAACCAAGTTCCCCATCAGAGGTGATGCCAAAGACTACGGTTCCTCCTACAAGTCTTGCTACCAAGCCTCTTCAAAGTAGTAAGGATCTTTCTTTTTTTTCTTTATACATAAAATTTTATCAGATTGATAACTTTGATGAATTTGTAGAGGAGGATATGGTCATTTCTTTTGATTCATCTGAAAAACTTGATTATTCATGTGGAGATGATGATTATGACGATGACTTCCATTCTTCAACGCCATTCCCAGAACATAGTTAGCACACCTTCCTGATAGAAGAAGAATGAGCTGAGGTGTACGGTCCTAGGGAACCGAGTGCTCAACCCTTGAGTTCTTCACCAAGTAAGGCATAATATTAATTATTTCTATTTCAATTTTTCTTATTGTTTTGTAACTCCTTTTTTATATTATTATTGATGTAGGATTTCCATCTCATACCCGGGCTTCTAAGCTTATGCTCGCAACATCTTCAACACTAATATCGCCCCTTATGATAGCGAATGAAATTCCTCTTGCTGAAGTTACTCCTTCCTCAACATGGGATGCATCTAAAATCTCTTCACTTCTGTCCAATCTGCTCCCTCACTTGCCTCTTACCACTGAAACTATTGTGGTATCTGCTTCTATTGTTCCTTCATCAATGCCAACAACTTCATCTGACTCATTGAATAGGGACAGAAATTGATACACTTGCTGAGGAGTTGGTCCAACATGCCATGAAGGATTTCTTCTCTTTCTTGGGACATTATATAAGTAATATTTTAAAAGAAAGATCCTTTGCTTCTATTGCCATTCTCCTAAATAATTATATTGTTGGCATAGCAAGCGTAGGTGGAGAAGAAAAAGTAGCCCCTTATAAGATCATAATGGCTCAATTCCAAGATTACGCTAAGACTTTATCGAAGATTCGCAATGCAGATAAGTTTGAAAAAATTGAAGCCACTTTCAAGAAATTATTGGAGGAGCAACTTAAACTCAGAGAAGAGGCCCAGAAGAAGAAAGATGCTCATTGAGCCCGTATCCATGAGATTTTGTCTACCAGCAATTCTTTGTGTGCAGAAATAGAGAGTTCCATTGCTTCTGCCAAAGGTTAAGATCAAGCCATTGCTCACACTCAAGAGACTGTTGCTAAGGCCTAGGCTTATCTTGAGATGACTCTCAAGGTGTGCGAATCAACTATGAAGACAATTGCTGAATTATCGAGACAACGGGATGATCTTCATAAGGCTCTTTTGGTGAAACAAGCAGAATTAGAAGCCCTTCAATCTGATCCATCCGCTAATGTCATTATCAGCGAGGAAGAGTTGCGCAGGCAGGCATATGAAGTTATTCATATGAAGATGATGGATGTTGAGGAAAAGATTAAAGCTCTACTGACTCAGTAATTTGTATTTCTTTGATATTGTATGACTTTGAATATTTGTTAAGAGGCTTTTGTAATGATTGAATTAATGATGTATTTTGATGAATAGAAAGGTTTTTTGTTATCATTCATTCAGAGATAATTGTTAATTTGATGAATGTACTTAGTATTGATGATCATAGGTATCTGTTAACTTAATAGATTATTGACTCTTTTGCATATTGTTCAAATGTAGTCATTAACTTAACAATATAGAGTCTGTATTCAAATGCGCAAGTATATTTGCAATGGATGAAAAATTTTCTTGTACCGGATAGAAGTAATTGTTAACTTTCCTGAATAAGTTGTAATTTTAGCTGTTTAGTGACTTGTAGTATAACAGCTTTTGAATTATCAGAGGTAATTTTTAACTTGCCAAATTTTGGAGGAATTGGATTTTGGTTTTGCCAGAGGTAATCATTAACTTGACAAATTTGGTGGAATAGATTTGATTTTGTCAGAGGTAATCATTAACTTAACAAATTTGGAGAAAGTGAATTTGATTTTGTCAGAGGTAATTATTAGGGGAATGGATTTTGGTTTTATCAGAGGTAATTATTAACTTGACAAATTTAGAGAAATTTGGATCTTGTGAGAATGAAAATTTTTTGCTCCGCCAGGAAATTGGTGTTCATAGAACAACAGACGATCATTATGTTGAAAGGAATGCCAACCAGTGTTAGAAAGACTATGTGTAGAGTTTGCTTTGTTGTAGAAACTTTCGAAGGAACCCGGTCTTATAAGATTTCGGTAGGGCCGACAAGAAGTGTTCAAAATAGACGAACTTCTTTATTATAGATGAACTCTATTTGATTTGTGGACAAATTAGTCCTGTTTTGGAGATAATAATATCAAGAATTAGACACATTTGTTAGTCACATTAGGAGTAACATAAGACAACAACAGCAAACAACAACAACTAAGCCTTTTATCCCAAGTATTTGGTGTAGGCTACATGAACCAAAAAAAGAATCACGCCGGATCGATCACTTTGATATTCCTTCTCCATTCATTTCTATCAAGTAATATCTCCTTATTTAAACCTCTAGACTCCATATCTTTGCGTATCACCTCTATCCATATTTTCTTCAGCCTTCCCTTCGTTCTTTTAACTTGTCCTACATTGATAAACTCCCTTCTTTGAACTTGTGCACTTGTAGGTCTACGTTACACATGACCAAACCATCGTAAGCGATTTTCTTGCATCTTCTAATCGTTGGGAGCTACACCTACCTTAGCACGAATATCTTCATTTCTCACTTTATCTCTCCTAATGTTGCCACACATCCAACGGAGCATGCGCATCTCTGCTACACTTATTTTCTGTGAATGACATTTCTTTATAGCCCAACATTCTGTGCCATATAATAAGCTGGCCTAATAGCAATCCTATAAAATTTTTCTTTCAACCTTAAACGAATGTTACGGTCACATAAAACTACCGTTGCCCTCCTCCATTTCAACCAGCTAGCTTGTATCCTATGGTTAACATCATTATCGATCTCTCTATCATTCTAAATAATAGAACCCAAATATCTAAACTGACTGCTCATTTGTATCTCTTGCCTATCCAGTTTTATAACATTATAGTATATGGTCCATCGTTTACTAAATTTACACTCTATATACTTTGTTTTAAACCTACTCAATTTAAAACCTCAAAATTCTAATGTATACATCCATAACTCTAACTTGGCATTTACCCATACTCTTGTCTCATCAACTAAGACAATATCATCAGCAAATAGCATAGACCAAAGTATCTCATCCTGAATGGTTTTAGTACGCCCATCCATCACATAGCAAATAAGAATGGGCTCGATGCAGATTCTTGATGCAATCCAATTGTCATAGAAAAATCACTTGTTAAATCATGACATGTTCTGACATTGACCATTACTTCATCATACATGTCCTTAGTTATGTTGATATACTTGATGAGAACTCTTTTCTTCATTAGTGTCTACCAAAGTATCTCTCATAGAATCTTGTCATAGGCTTTCTCTAAGTCAATAAATACCATATGCAAATCTCTATTTCTTCTCAGAATCGCTCTATAAGTAGACGAAGTAAATGAATAGGCTCTGTCTGTCGGCGAAAAATTCTGGAGTCATCTGTTAAAATAAAGCAGATTCGCAAATTTAGGGTTGGAGATCCGCAACTCAGCAGATCCGTAAACCTAAAATTTGAGGTTCGTGACCCAGTTACAACAGAACAGCTTCGCGAATCTAAAATTGAGAATCGCATAGCTTTTGGGGAGGGGGTTTAATACAAAATCACCCAACCCGAATAAGGGAGTTGCCACCTCAGATCGTGAAGCCAACTGCCAAACGAATACAGCGGCATTATTTCGATCGAGGGGGTAACTACCTAACGAATATGATGGCACTTCTCGAGTAGTGGGGCCAACGGTTTAACAAATGAGACGTGGGCATTGCACTAGAACCCCTTTAAAAAGCGAAAAAATGAAAAAGAGAGGGGATCGAGGATCTTCTTCTTGAATTCCCCTTGTGATCAGAAGTCCGGAGCCTTCATTTTCTTGCCAATTGAAAGAGTTTGTGTGGAGTGTCAACGGAGAACAGGATCGTCCTCCACAGCTACCTCAGAATCCAATTTTAAACAAAGAGGGAATCTAATTTCCTCACTTTCTGTAAACGAAAAATCGTTAAATTGTAATCTTTTATTGAAAAATCTCAATAGAGCATCATTTACAATTTTTATGGCGAACAGAAGAATGATGACTCTGGTGGGGACTGCCATCACCTCCGGTGATCTGGTAGTAGCTCATTCTGATAACATTCCAGTTGGCAGCCTGGTCAACTCGCCACCATCCAGGTTGACCAAGAAAGGTATGAAGAATTCCTTTCTTCAGGCTCCAAGAGCCCTACTTCTCTACGGGGGTGCCGTAAAGTCTCCAAAGGGTCAATCTCCAAGGAGACTCCAAGGGTAACAACTCAACCGGGGGAATCAGTGGACCAAACTGGTCTGAAATCCTCTTCTTCACCAACAATGGGCTCTAAGCCAATTTCGGTTATGACTCCTGATCTCTTAAGCAAAGTGGATCAAAGTACCCACTTCAACAGGGGAAAACGACCACTACCTACTCTGCAGATCTATGACGTGGAGAAAGAGGTTCCTTTCACTCGTACAATGATGAGGAACCTAAGAAGAAGTAAAGCTCGTGCCCTTCGCAGGACCGCACAGCAAAAGGAAACCACCAACTCACCATCGCAAAGGCCTACTGTACAAGTATGGAGGCCAAAATGCGAGGTTACAAGAGATCAAGACGCAGAAAGGTTTACTCGCATTTCCTACATAAAACAGAATAAATCCACCAAAATTATCTATGACTACAAACGCGGAGCCTACGTCCGCGTCCCTCGTGTTCTAGAGGGAAAGCATGATTGTACAATTAAAGGAGCCCGCAAGCCTCAAGTTCGCGGAAGACATGCTTCTATCTCAAAGGCTAAGACTATCTCACTCACTGTCCCAGGAAGGGTGAGACCTGCTTCAAGAGCCTTAGACGAAAGAGGGAGGCCGGCCCCAAGGCCATCTTTCACGAATGACGCCATTACCAAGAGTTCCAATGTAGGAGATCTTCGAGAACTTTTGAATATAAAGAGGGAAGAATCCCACGTATCTCACTGTCATTGTGAACAACTGATCAATGCACTGCTATCTCATTGTCATTGTTCAGCCCATACTAGACCGTCGGTGTTCCATCGACTGTCAACTCCATCAACATCCTCATCCCAACCGGCGAAGAGGAGACGACGAAATAGGCCCGAGTTTTCTGAGCCCGAATACCCCAAAGTGTTATCCAATATGATAAGTGTTGGGGAAAAGAAGAAGAAAAAGAAGGCGAAGAAAGTCTTCAAAGGAGTTGCTTCCGACTCAGAGCTCTCTTCCGATCTGAAGGACGTACTCAATGAAGAGCGAGGGGTTTTCCAAAACACTCGACTCACAAGTGGGATGGCAATTCCAATGAATTATAGACAAATGGCGGGAGTCCCCTCCGATAAGGAAGACACGACTAAGTCTATTCTGGCTGAGTCGCAAATGTCTGATTCGTTCCTGGAAGACTCCGCCTCCACATACATGGCTCAAAACAATACCCCGGAGGAATTCATGCGGAGGATGGATGAACAAGACAAAAATATCCAGCAACAACATAACGCTATCGTGAAGTTAAAGACATGCTGCATGTTCTGTTGGAACAGAAAAAGACTAGGTTGAAGAATACATCTTCGCAGACGCCACCTCATGACTCGAAAACTGACAAAGGAAAGAAGGCGGAAGAAGAAGGTTATGGTCCTCACAATAATGAAGAAGAAACAGAACATCATGAAGACGATGTCAATTGCTCCATGCATCAAGAAAGAAATGCAAATGCTGTTTGGATGGAAAGTTTCCAAAATCCGCTGAATGCCCTCATGCATAAGAGTGATTTGCAAGAGCTGGGCATTGTAAGGCCATATCCCGTGGGATGGGAAAGCATGCTGTTCAATCTACAAGCCATTGAAACTCAAATCTTTTAATGGTAAAGGATCGCTGAATCAGCACCTTTACTATTTTAAGTCGCAGATCGGGCATTTAGCTGGGAACGACCCCATCATTATGCCGGTATTTGTTAGTACCTTGACAGGACTAGCATTTGAATGGTTCCATAGGCTAGAATCGGGAACCATAAATTCATGAAACGATATGGAAAAAGCCTTCCTAACTAGGTTCTATGAAGACTATATGGAGGTGTCAATGCCAGCGCTTCTAGCTACTAAGCAAAAGAAAGGGGAATCGGCCCGGGACTTCATTAAAAGGTTTCAGAATGATTCTCTCAGATGCCCGCACGGGATGCCAGAAAAGATCTTGGTAAAAACCTATCGATATAATCTCTCGACTAAGCTTCTAGCCAGAATGGGAGTAGTGAAGTCTTCAACTTGGAAGGATCTCGCCCTACAAGCTGAGAAGGATGAAGAGATCACGCAATGGCTTGAAAAAGAAGGAGACGAAGAGAAACAGAGGTGAAATAATGACAACAACTATAGGTCCTGATCCCGAGGATATAAGGGGAATGAGACAATGGTGGCTGATACTCTGCAGCCGGTAAAGTCTTCTCCAAAGCTCCCTTCTTAGGCACGTACGCCTCAAAAACAATATTCTTTTAAGGACGAGCACACGAAAACCATCTTCAACCTCCTAATGAGTAAGAAGATGCTAAAGCTCTAGAATCTAAACGTCCGAAAGAACTAGGAAAAGTTAATGATTTTAATTACTGTGTCTACCATAGGATTATTAATTACCCTACCCAAAATTATTACATTCTTAAGGATAAGATTCAAGTCTTAGTGGATGCTAAGGTCATCAAGCTCCAAGAGCACCAGAAAAAGGTGACTGTGAACATGATGACTGTCAAGTTCGGTGAAGCACCCGACTGGATAGAGTCAATAATTCAAGATGGAGTACAACCCATTCCTAGAAACACGATGCAGGTCGTGAATTTTGATCCGCATCAACAGCAGGAGAAAGGATTGTCCCCCTTCGAAACTGATAGGGGGGATATAATGTGGGTGCATCCAGATCTCTTTAGAGATGAACAATGGACTTCCAATTCTTCTGGAAGAAGGCGAAAATGGAAGATCCTTACTTCCAATATCATCTCCGTAATTCCCGAAGATGACAGAGGCATTCCTACTCTAACAGATTCGGAAGAAGAAGTTAGAGACTCTTTGGTTGCTGATGCGGATCCTCCTCCCTTGGGGACCCATTCGGAAAAAGATTACTATAAGAACTATGGCCAGGCCGCAGATTCTCGGCCGTCTCCGGAGAAGGTCAAACAAAAAGAGTTTAAGTTTGATAAAGTTTTGAAGAATAAGGGAAAAGAGCCTGTGGAAGATTTACAGAAGTCGTTTCAATTCGACATCTTAACGCAGTTAGCCAATATTTCTACAAGGATAACCTTGTACAAGCTCCTAATGCTTTCTAAATCTACTAGAGAAGTTTTAAGAGAAGCTCTGTAAGATTTGGAGGTATTCTTGGTATAAATACCAGAAATGATTGACAAGAAAGAATCTCTTTGCATGAACTGTCACCAGGTCTCTGGTAAGAACGTCCCTTACACCACTTTCTCTCCGAAAACATGCAAGTTAAAAGCAATAAGCATCACCGCCCTTTGTATTACAAAGGGTACATAGGATCTGCAGAGATTGATCGCATTCAAGTTGATCCAGGCTCGTCCTTAAGCATCATGCCACAGAGGATGCCACGGTACCTTGGAGTCCCAATGAACAGATTAGCAGCAACCAACACTACTATCTTTGGATTCAATGCTAATGGTAGTAGACCGTTGGGTAAGATAAAGTTTAAGTGCCAAATCGGCGACCTGAAGACGGAAGTCACGTGCTATGTGATAGATGCGGACACGTCTTACAACTTGCTACTGGGGAGACCCTGGATCCATAATAACCTCGTTGCGCCGTCCATGTTACATCAATGCATAAAGTATGTGGATAAAGACGGGAACGATGGTCGCGAAAAAGCAACCCTTTAAAGGAGTTGAAAACTATTTTACTGATGCGTTGCTATATCAAAATGCGTTTGATGTCTTGGATCAGCCTGCTCTAGAAGACTCTGATAGCGGTGAAGAGGCCAACACAGAATCAGGATCTGAAGATTCAGAATTCGATGATGTAATTTGGGACGGTGAGCCCATTGTGATAAGTCTTGAAGGCCTTGATGTAAATAATACCGTTCACTTTAATGGTGAATGAGTGATAAATGAAAGTTTAGAGTTTGCTTATTCTTCTAATGTTGATTATGAACCTTCAAGTACCAGCACTAATGCGTTCAGCGATTGTTTAGATAAAATGTGCTCTTTGGCTTCTTTCCAAGCACCTATCCGATTGTCCTTTCATGAACTAAGTGATTTTGAGGTTCCTCCCAACGACGGAACTCAGAAAACCATAGTATTTGGAAGAGCAAGTTACAAGAACAAAAAGAAATGCTTAGATTCTGAGGAAGAACAGGAAAATCCCTAGTTCTTCCATTACGATGAAAATTCTCATAGATTAATAAAGAAAATGTGATATAATCTGACCAAAGACAGGGGGTTAAACTTTGGAAAAGAAAGAAAAACAATCCTTCAACCCTTTGTCCCAGAAGGGAAAATAGCATATTATTATTAGAAAACCAGCAGGGGGTTGGGATATGTCACCACTCCCGAAGATTCCTCAGGTGAGATAACCAAAGATAGGCAATTCGATCACTCATCAGAATCATCCCGCTGGGATTCAAATGTCAGTGTTGGCATGATTTTCTGTGAAGTGTCCGTGAACATGACCTCCGCGATCCAAGAAGACAAAGACCTAGAGGAAACTTTTTATAAGACAAAGACCTAGAGGAAACTTCGCCGATAAAAAATAACCCCTAGGCCAAGCATCTTAACGTGAAGTGGGAGATTCAGTTTGAACAGCGCGAGCCTCCAACCGAAGATAAAGTAATCCAAATAAATATGGGAGATGAAAATAATCCTAAACCCATATTTATAAGCGAGAACCTATCCTCGGAGGGGAAAGAAGAATTCATATCCCTCATTCGCGAGTACATCAATATTTTCGCCTGGAGTTATGAAGAGATGCCAGGATTAGACCCAAGTGTCACGGTTTATAAACTGAACATCCGGCCAGATGCTAAGCCAGTAAAGCAACAGCAACGAAGATTCCGCCCAGAGATCATGGAGGCTATTGAAGTCGAAATCAAAAAGTTGATTGAGTCAAGCTTTATTCGCGAGGATTGATATCCCTCATTCGCGAGTACATCGATATTTTCGCCTGGAGTTATGAGGAGATGCCAGTATTAGACCCAAGTGTCACGGTTCATAAACTAAACATCCGGCCAGATGCTAAGCTAGTAAAGCAACAGCAACGAAGATTTCGCCCAGAGATCATGGATGCTATTGAAGTCGAAATCAAAAAGTTGATTGACTCAGACTTTATTCGCGAGGAACAACACTCTGATTGGGTCGCAAATATAGTTTATGTAACCAAGAAGAATGGAAAAATCCAAATTTGTATTGATTTCAGGGATTTGAATGAGGCCTGCCCTAAAGACGAATTTCCGTTACCCATCACAGATGTTATGATAGATGATACTTGTGGGTATGAACGTATGACATTTATGGATGGTTTTTCAGGGTATAATTAAATACAAATGTACCCTGATGATAAGAAGCATACGTCTTTCATAACACCACTCGGGGTATACTGCTATACAGTTATGCCCTTTGGCCTAAAGAATGCGGGTGCCACGTATCAACGTGCCATGAGCGTGATATTCCAAAAGCACCTCCGGAAGACAGTGGAGTATTAGTGGATGTCCTAGCAATTAAAAGCAAGAATAAAGTTGATCACTTGAAAGATTTGAAGATAGTGTTTGACCTCATGAGGAAACACCAGCTCAAGATGAACCCGACTAAATCTTTTCTAGGGGTCTCCAGTGAAAAGTTCCTTAGCTTTGTCGTAACTTCTAAACGGATTTATCTCGATCCAGACAAGGTTAAGGCTATCCAAGATATGCCACCTCCCTGTAACCTCAAAGAGTTAAGGGGACTGCAAGGTAGGATGGCATACATCTGCAGGTTCATATCAAATTTGTCCGGTAAATATCAGCCCTTTACCAGGTTAATAAGGAAAGGAGTGTCATTCGTATGGGATGACGCATGCCAAAAGGATTTTGAAGAAGTCAAACAATATCTCATGAAACCACCAGTGCTCATAACCCCAGTCTTGAGAGCACCTTTCCTGCTATACGAAGGGCTATGGACCACTCCTTGGGAGCCTTGTTAGCGCAGAAGAATGAGTCGGGTTACGAACAAGCTATTTATTATCTCAGCAGAATGATGATCGGGGCAGAACACCGATATAATCCAGTGGAGAAGGAATGTTTAGCTTTGGTGTTTGTAGTGCAGAAAATGCGATACTATTTAGTTGGACAAACCGTCCACGTTATATCAAGAGTTAACCCCCTGAGAATACTAATGACTAAACCCGGATCGTTGAATTCGAGGCTATCCAATTGGGCTATTTTGTTACCATAATATGATATGCATTTTATCCTGCAAAAATGTATTAAGGGGCAGGTCGTGGCCGACTTCCTAGCCAAACACCCAATCCCAGCATCCTTGAAGTTATACGAACAAATCTTTGGAGAGTTGGGAGAATGGAGTCCGGCTCCAAAAGAAGACAGCTCGCAAGAGTCTCCGTAGGCAAATACAGTCGTGAAAGGTGTATGGCAACTTTTCTTCGATGGCACCTCCCGAATGGGATCCGAGAGAAGAATGACAGCGGGGATAGGAGTTGTTTTCATCTCTCCTCACAACCACATCATTCCGCGAGCCTACTCATTAACAAGTCCGTGCTCCAACAATGTTGCAGAATATAACGCCCTCTTAATCGGCTTAAGAATAGCTAAACAACTAAGGGTTAAATATTTGGTGGCATATGGAGATTCTCAACTCATCGTAAACCAAGTAAAAGGGGGGTACGAGGTCAAACATAAAGATCTTTTGCCGTATTATCGTGCGGTGATTAAGATAGCCGATGGTTTCGATGATTTCTATGTCAGCCACATAAAGCGCCATCGAAATAGTTATGCAGATTCACTAGCTTCCTTAGCTGCTACATTAGCCTTGCCCAAGCATGCTAGAAGGCAAATTACAGTAGGGAGCAGAGAATTATTTTGTCCCAAAGACGAACTCAAAGAGGAAATGAGGGAACCTCAGGAAGACGAGGCTGATGTTTTCGAGTCAAGTCTAGAACTGAGAGATTAGCGTTTCCATTATATAGATTATGTCCTTTATGGTATATTACCTAAAGATCCAAAGAAAGCTAGAGCAATTCAAAGAAGGGCTATCCGGTTCTACTATAATGCGGAGCTCCAGACATTATACAGGAAATCTTATGATAGAATCTAACTTTGTTGTCTTTCCAACCGAGAAGCTCGAAAAATACTTGAAGAAGCTCATGATGGCATCTGCAGAGCACACTAGGCAGGACCGAAACTCTAGGATAGAATCCGAATGATGGGATATTATTGGCCTAAGATGATGACAGAAGTAATTAACTACGCCAAGAAGTGTAGAGCCTGCCAAATACATGCAGACTTTATACATCAAGCTCCAGAATATCTCCACCCAACGGCTACATCGTGGCCATTTGAGCAATGGGGTATGGACATTGTCGGACTGATTTCTCTTCCATCAACTACAAGATATCGATTCATCCTAGCTATAATGGATTACTTTTTGAAATGGACTGAGGCCATTTCCCTGACCGAAGTAAAGTCATCAGATATTGTCAAATTCATCAAACATCATGTGCTTTATCGCTTCGGAGTGCCCAAGAGAATCATTCATGACAATGGGCCTCAGTTCATGAGCCAAGTCTTTTCAGATTCTGCAACAAGTACAAGATCGAAGATGTAGCTTCATCACTATATTACCCAGCAGCCAATGGTTTAGCAGAAGCTTTCAATAAGATCATTGTGAAACTTCTCAAAATGTTTGTGTCATCCAATCAAAGGTACTAGGATGAGAAGCTCGGAGAATGTCTGTGGGCGTATCGCAGCATGGTCCGAACCTCCACTAATGTCACGCCCTTTTCTTTGGTATATGGATCTGAAGCCGTCTTGCCTTTGGAAATTCAAATTCCATCGTTGCAAGTCACGTTAACGACTAGGATTACGCAAGAAGAAAGACATTAGCAAAGGCTCCAAGAATTAGAAGCCTTAGATGTTAAGCGGTTGGAAACTCAACAGAGTATTGAACTATACCAAGCGCGGATCTCCAGGACTTTTAAAAAAAAGGCCTAACGAAAAACTTTCAAAAAGGGTGATTTGGTCCTGTCAGTCAGAAGACCGATCATAACTAGTAAAAAGCCTAGAGGAAAGTTCAAGCCGAAGTGGGAGGGACCTTTTGTCATTGATATAGTTTACTCCAACGACGCGTATCGGTTGGCAATACCGAATGGTGATAAGATCATGATGCCAATCAACGGTAAATTTCTGAAGAAATATTATTCTTAGTAAAACTGCGAAACACCAGTTGTAATGTGATCTTGGTAGTTCTATACAAATGATGAACAAAAGTTTGTCTGTAATCAGGAGTTCATTAACAAAGATTCGTGGTTCCGGACTAAAAATACCTCTTGCGAATCACATTTTCTTTCTTTCAAACTTGCCAAGTTAAAAATACCTCTTGCGAATCACATTTTCTTTCTTTAAAACTTTCCAAGTTAAAAATACCTCTGGCTAATCACATTTTCTTTCTTTCAAACTTGCCAAGTTAAAAAATACCTCTGGCGAATCAAAGTTTCTTTCGTTCAAACTTGCCAAGTTAAAAATACCTCTACCGAATCGCATTTTCTTTCTTTCAAACTTACCAAGTTAAAAATACCTCTGGCGAATCAAAGTTTCTTTCTTTCAAACTTGCCAAGTTAAAAATACCTCTGGCAAATCACATTTTCTTTCTTTCAAACTTATCAAGTTAAAAAATACCTATGGCGAATCAAAGTTTCTTTCTTTCAAACTTGCCAAGTTAAAAAATTAGCTCTGGAGATTCAAAGTTTCTTTCTTTCAAACTTGCTAAATTAAAAAATATCTCTGGCGAGTCAAAAATTTTTTCTTTCAAACTTGCCAAGTTGAAAATACCTCTGGCGAATCACAGTTTCTTTCTTTCAAATTTGCAAGTTAAAAAAAAAACACCTCTGGCAAATCACATTTTTCTTCTTTGCCTCTGGCGAATCAAACTCTTTGTATTGAAAGTCATTAGATAGTGCGAGTTTCAATCTGATCAGTGAAATCAACAAAAGTTCTTTCATTCACAGCAATTTCGGGTGCTTGGAAAGTTTTGATTGATTATCAAGTTTACAGTTACCTCTGGTAATCAACATCAGAATCATCCATCAGTCACTCTTAGTTATGTAAAAAGAAAGAGCTTCTTTAGTCATTATCAGATCAAAATTACAGAGAATTCTCTAGCACTATACAGTCAACAACAATGAATACAAATCACTTATGTGGAAAAGAGAATTAAAAAAAAAGGAATTTGCTTCTGTAGCTTCCTCTTCAAGGACAGTAATCTGTTTTTGCAGATCTTCTAGAAGGACAAACTTGCTTTTATAGCCTTCTCTTTCAGTATGGCTCAGATCAAAAAGTTTGCTCCTGTAGCTTCTTTTTCTGAATGGGCGAATTTGCTTCTGTAGCTTCCTCTTCAAGGATGGCTTAAGGGTGCAGACTTGTTTCTTCTTTCCGACAAAGGTCAGGGACCTCCAAGGTGGTTCGCCTAGTTATGATCAATGATGTCAGTGACTTGATTAGTTCAAAACTAGGTGTACCAAATGCACACTCCCAAACGTATAACGTGAGGGGTTGCACAAATTCAAAGCCCTGGTCATTAGCACCCCAACCTTGTACGATGCTAGGCAAGAAATAAAATAATGCCACAGACCAAAAATCTTTTCTCTCATGAAAAATACATGAGACCTTCTAAGACCCTAGAGGTATTGGAAGCAATTACGAGCCCATCGGGTCTGAGTTATTGTTAAGAAGAATGACTACAGTTATCTCCTGCAGCCAAGTCAAATTCTTGTTAAAAGGAAAGAAGAGAAGAAAGAGGATGATACTGATCAGAAGAAGAAGTTTACCTTATTTAAGGAAAATGACTACAGTCAGGAGAACCTTTTCGGTGGAACACCCCGCTGGATTGATGCAGTCTAGAGATCTGGTAACATGTCAACTCCTATCCATCGCTTCGGTTGGAGAAGAAGAAAATATGGTTGTACGAATAAATCAACTACAAAAGAAAGGAAGAGAAGATAAGGGAGAAGAAATTTTCTCACGTCAAAATAATCTTCCATAGAAGAAGTCATGCGTCTTATATAGACAGTCTGGTAATTTGATCTTCGATTGGGCAAAGATAAAGCCGAAATCTTCGGTTAAGATTTACTGTTCAGATCTCAACAGAATTTATTACTATTGTATGGGATGTTTAGATCTCGCGGTCCAGAGATCTCGTCATTAACGGAGACGTATAACGTTTGGGATTCCACGCTCGACGGCCTCATCCCAGCTCGCAGAAGTCTCTACAAATTCTGAAGAGTTTTGGGTTATCCTGTGAACTTTCAGGTAGAACGTCGCGAACTCAAACTTGCAATCCTCGAGAATCAAGATCGCAAATTTAGTGGATCTCAAATCTCTGGATGTAAAGTCGCAAATCTGACAAAGACTCGTGAAAATCACGTGCCTGATACACAGACACTAGAGTTGCATGAAGACTCACGAATTTCAAAACTAAAGATGATGAGTTTATTACAAACCTTTGAAGACAAATACAAGATCATGATTTAGAAGTACAAAATCAAGTTCGCTACACGAGCCATGCAAAATCAAAGACAAAAAAAAAGAGAACTTTCCAAATCCTAAGGAGAAGTCTTTACAATTCAATGATTCAAGAGGGCTTTTATTTTCTCCTCAATAACGCCAATATCTTACTGGATGACCTCATAAGCTTGAACAGTGGCTTGGCGACGCAATTCCTCGTCACTGGCGACAACATTCCGCGCTGCAGTAGCCTCTAACATGTCCAATTCAGCTTGTATCGCCTTAAGATCTCTGGTTGTATTGTCCCGCTGTCAGGATAAATTAGTGAGATTTTTCATTGACTCGTCACGTTCCTTGGTGATCTTAGCCAAGAAAGCTTGAGCTCTGGCCATGGACTCTTGGGTCCTAACAATAGCTTGGTCATGGTCCTTGACAATTGAAGCAGCAGCCTCCACCTGAAGGACTAAAGACTGACGGTCTAACTGACCCTATTCCAAGGAAGCTCTGCAAGCATTGGCCTTCTTCTGGGTTTCCTTTTGGAACATTAGTTGTTTCTCTTTTAGCTTCTGGAAAATGGTTTCAACTGCCTCAGACTTGTCGGCACTCCTAGCCTTCGATAGGAACTCAGCATGCTCTTAAACTTGAGTTATCATAAGCCTAAAAGGAGTAGCTTTCTCTTCTCCGCCAATACTGACTATACCAGTCAGGTAAATATTGAGAACATTGGCGAGCGAAGCAAAAGAAGCCCCCTTCAGTATCTTGTCAATACAACGATCAAGGAAGTGGAGGAAACTTTCCACCGTATCCTTTAATAAATCAATTTCAAAAGCATCAACCTCTGCATAAGAGGGATCAACGCTGGTTGTGGTAGAAACAGTCTGAACTGTACTCTGCTGCACGGAGGTAACAACACCAGCATCAAGGGGAGCGGTACCTCTGGTGGCTTCAGTAGAGCTACCGGCTGCAACATCCCGAACCAGAATGTCGGTCGGAGCAGCTACGACCGAGACCGTCGACATATTAATCTCGGGAGCTATTACCCCCGTAGTATTAACAACAGGCGTAATGACCTCGGTCACCTTATCAGCATATTCTACGGTGGTATTATCCGGTGGAGTTACCTCCGCGCCCATGCACTCTAAAGCTAGAGTCAAAACCTGAGCTGGCAAAAAAGGAAGAAATTGACAGTTGAATGTTACAGTATCATTCAATAATAACATAATTTTAAAGAAAAATATGGATAAAATATAAAAAGCGAACCTGAAGGTTGAACACTGGATTCTCCAAGTCCGTACACCTCAGGTCTGAACACCTCAGGCTCATATACCTCGGTCCTAACGTCTTCACTCAAATATACGTACTTACCATGGTCCGATGGAGGGGTGGAAGATCAAAGATTTCCAGTGCTGACATCATCGTCATCTCCCCAGTTATCTTGATCTTTGGAAATCGCACATCAGGTCCCCCAAAAGTAGCACCTCTCTCCAAAGATCAAGATAACTGGGGAGATGACGATGATGTCAGCACTGGAAATCTTTGATCTTCCACCCCTCCATCGGACCATGGTAAGTACGTATATTTGAGTGAAGACGTTCGGACCGAGGTATACGAGCCTGAGGTGTTCGGACCTGAGGTGTACGGACCTGGAGAATCCAGTGTTCAACCTTCAGGTTCACTTTTTATATTTTATCCATATTTTTCTTTAAAATTATGTTATTATTGAATGATACTGCACTTTGGGAGCATTTAAGTCTATCTGTGAATTAGCAGGACTCATCAAAGTGGGGCAATGTAGAACTATCCAGGCCATCAAATAAGTATAAGGGAGTTCTACATGCGGGTTAGGAGTCTTAATGATTGGATCTCCTTTCTTCCTCTGCTCCTTCACTTTACAGAATTTGTCAGCCAATCTCCTCAGTCTGCTTTGGATACTGCACACCATCGTGGGTAGCAGACTGAGTCTCCTACCAAATGCAAGTAGGACGGCTGGGTATACGGCCCTAATGGGTATGTTCTCCTGCGAAGGAATAACACATTTCTTCAACTACACCATCAAGTAGCCCGCTAAGAAGGCCGGATCAGATAAAGGTTGGAGGGCCTGATAGTGAAAGCTTTCAAAGGACGTTCCAGTTTTGAAAACGTCCTCATTATATTCGGCGACATAAGCATCTGTCCCGAAACTTGCGATTCTTCTCTCAACCTCCTTTCAGAAACTGGAGGAAGGCAAGTGAAATTAGGATTACTCTTGGAAAAGTTGGGCAAAAGGTATTGCAACCACTTCTTCGGCTTCAAATTGCGAGTGCCGGACATGTGAGTGCAAATATAATAATGGCAGAGCAGCTCCCAATAAGTATCATAGACCAAAGGGTCCTGGATCTTCAACAAATGGAGTCCTTCCCCAGTAGGGACGTACTTTTCATATGGGATGTCTCCCATGGGTAGTCCCGAAATTTCAAATATCTCGTGAAGGGCAAAACCCAATTTGCCGTGAGGGCAAAAGATTGTACAAGTATCGGGAATGTACAGTTCCAGTAAAGCAGAAAAATAAAATCTGTTGGCAGAAATACCTGCTGAACAGCCCTGATAGCACGATACAGCTTCGCATGATGAAGCTGGTCTCTGAAAGTATTCAAAAAGAAGTCAGTCAGGATTGCCCACTCTCTTTTCGAAGAGCAGTGAACTCATCCAGGGGAACGAAAGTCTTGAACAGAAAACTCCCCTTGTGCATTGACGAATCAATGCAAGGAAGTCTGTGTGACTATGGGTGTTTCACCTATAGGGAAATCTTGTTTAAAGGATCCCGGGAACAACCCACAAAAGTGTTTCCCAGTGGTACGGGGGTAAGCACCTTGTGAGTTAAATCCTCTCAATAAGATGCCGTCTTACAGCTTGTTTATGTGCCAGTCCATTCGTCTGGGCACAAAAAGGGATTGGAGGAATAAGAGTGGATAGGACCTCTCCATGTTGGAGAAAAACAAGTAGCGACCTTCAGCTTGACGAAGCTACTTGTAATCTCCATCTTCCAAGCCGCTATCAGGCACCGAAACGTGGTCCCCTAACAAAAAGGCAGGTTTACTCAGCAAGGATCGATTATCTCCTTCAAAAGGTGCATTGGTCATCAGTTCTCGCAATATCGAGCGAGTAGGATGGAGAATTTTATTTTTCCTCTCTTGGCTATCTGATGTTGTATAATGCAGGAAAACTTGACCAAATCTAAACTCCTTCCCGTCATAGCCACCCGAGTATCCAAAATAATGATCCTTAGGCCAAGGATTCAAAGTGTAATCAACTACAAAAGAAGCATTCAGATTCAAGACAAAAAATTAAGAAAGGGATTGCCTTTTGAAAGTATGTTGAATTTTTTTTTACCTCCAATCAAGGGTTCCTGCTGAACCACTATCGAACTGGAGGTTGCTTGAAGATCTCGATAGCCACTGGCAGAAGCATCGGAGGAGGAAGCTTTTTTCGGCATCTTTTGCAAATTAAGGAAATCCTTCACGAGAAAAATCGAAAGCTAAAAGAGGCCGAAGATGAGAAGTCTTAAAAAAACCCTAACCCTAAAGACAAGAACTTGGAGTTCAAATTTCTTGAGAAAAGAAAGACCTCTCTCATGAAATCGAGGTTATATAGCGATGATTTGATGACCGAGATCATCGGATAGACGTGATCTCTGGCTCAAATCTCTTGAGTACCTTTTCATTTAATGCGGCTCAGAGAACGTCTCAATTCTGACGCTGTATAAAGCAACCGCCTTCCAGATTTTTCGCAATCAAAAGGGAAGTTCGCGACCCTAATACAGAGTCGTGTTCCTTCCGAAAGGAAAATTCGCGACCATAATACAGAGTCGTGTCCCTTCCAAAATGAAAGTTCGTGACTCTAATATAGAGTCGTGTTCCTTCCAAAATGAAAGTTCGCGACCCTAATACCGAGTCGTGTTCCTTCCAAAATGAAAGTTTGCGACCTTAACACAGAGTCGCCTTCTTCTCAAAAATGAAAGCTCGCGATCCTAATACAGAGCCGTGTTCTTTGCAAAATGAAAATTTGTGACCCTAATACAGAGTCGTATTTTCTTTCATGAGTTGAAAATTGTGGCCCTAACACAGAGTCACGTTTTCCTTCAAAAGCAGCAAATTCGCAGCACTAATACAGAGTCGTATTTCCTTTCAAAATGGGAGTTCAAGATATTGAGACAGAGTCATGCTGTCCTCAATTGTAGAAAGTTCTAATACAGAATTGTACTCTTAGAAATATGAAAAATAGAGATTCTAATGCAGAATGTTATATCCAAAGTATTCCCAAAACTTCTCAAAGAATCGTGAGAGTTTTGAAAACTTTGGAGGGGGTTTTGTCGGCGAAAAATTCTAGAGTCATTAGTCAAAATAAAGCAGATCTACGAATTTAGGGTTGGAGATCCGCAACTCAGCAGATTCGCAAACCTAAAATTCGAGGTTTGCGACCCAGCTACGACAGAACAGGTTCGCGAATCTAAAATTTAGATTCACATAGCTTCCAGGGAGGGGTTTAATACAAAATTCCTGACCTGAACAAGAGAGTTGCCACCTCGGATCGTGAAGCCAACTGCCAAACGAATACAGCGGCATTATTTCAATCGAGGGAGTAACTACCTAGCAAATATGATGGCACTTCTCGAGTAGTGGGGCTGACGGTCGAACGAATGAGATGGGGACGTTGCCCTAGAACCCCTATAAAAAGCGAGAAAACGAAAAGAGAGGGGATCAAGAATCTTCTTCTTGAACTATCCCTTATGATCAGAAGTCCAGAGCCTTTATTTTCTTGCCAATTGAAAGAGTTTGTGCGGAGTGTCAACGGAGAACAGGATCGTCCTCCACAACTACCTCAAAACCCAGCTTTAAATAGAGAGAGAATCTATTTTCCTCATTTTCTGTAAACGAAAAACTGTTAAATTGTAATCCTTTATTGAAAAATCTCAATAGAGCGTCATTTACAATTTTTATGGTGTACACTGTCGTCGATCGTCCCGGCATAAATCCAAATTGGTTCTCTGATATTTTAACAGTGTGTCGCAATCTATGTTCAATTACCCTTTTCCAAAACTTCATAGTGTGACACATGAGTGTTATTCCCCGATATTTAGAACAACTCTGAATATCGCCCTTGTTCTTATATAGAGGTACTAGGGTACTATTCCTCCATTCATTTGGCATTTTGTTAGTTTGCCAAATCTTATTAAAAAGATGAATTAGGAGTAACATAAGAATTGTTGCATTTCCTTTGTATGTTTTCTCCTTGTGATTACTTGAATATTTGTTGATATTGCAAACTTTGAAGAAAGAATATGTATCAAGGTCTTTATACGCTCCAGCATCTTGGCAGACTAATGATCAAGACATAGTATTGAATTCTTTTGTTGGGGGAAGAATTTAAGTATGTATATCAAATAATTTGATAATCTTATTATCACTTTTTCGAGGTACCTGTCGGGGATACACCGAATAATTTGTAGATCACAAGAAGTTTCTCTATAAAATCTTCTTATTACCATATTTTTGGATAGATCAAGGATTCATCAATTCGGTCAAAAATGCAACATAGGATTATTAAAGAGGATATGTATCTCAAACCGCTCAATATTTAGCTTGATTTCTTCATACTATTATATAAATTGTTTGTACATAGTTTGCTTTATATTCAATCTCCTTTTTTTATTGATTCAAGATTCATCTGATATCCATCAGAGCCTCTTTCTCTCTTTCAGCAATTGCTGGAGGTCAGAAAACTGGCTTGACCATAATCACTTTGAGTTAAGTGGATTTTCCCATTGGAGGGATTAGCAGTTAGATTTTTCAGTAATACTACTCAAATGTTCTATATCAAAAAGAGAATTCAGATATGCAGTGGTGAAGTGAAGACCACAGGATTCAGGCAAATGCATTTCAAGGCAAACTACAAGAACTAAAGGATGATGGGTATTTCTGTGAGGGACTTCTTGAATATTACATTAAGAGTAATATTTCTTAAGAAATTTCTCATTAATCAGCATCATGATCTTATCATCGTTCAATTTCGCCAACCAATATGTGCAATTTGAATAGACAGTGTCAATGACAAAAGGTTCCATTTTGGCTGGAACTTTCCTTTGGCCTTCTGATAAGTTATGATTTGTCTTCTTACTGAAATGACCAAATTGCCTTTTTTAAAAGTTCTCTACTTGACCTTTTTATTAAAAGTTTTAGAAATTTGAGCTTGATAGAGTTCAATGCTCTATTGTGCTTCAAGATACTTGTCTTCAAGAGCTTCTAACTCTAGAAGTTTTTTGTCGATGTTTTTCTTTCTGTGTCATTTTAGTTGCTAATGCAACTCATAATGATGAAATTTGGATCTCCAAAAGATATACTGCTTCGGACCCTATACAAGGAGAATAGTGTAGCATTCGTAGGTGTTTTGATGGTTGTCCGATGCACCCAGAGGCATTCTCCAAGCTTTTCATCCCACTCACATTGGTTGGATGAAACGAACTTCTTATGGTGCTTCACAATTGTTCTGTTGAAGGCTTCTGCTAAATCATTAGTTTCAGGATAGTATGAAGATGAACCTATACTCTCAATACGGTACTTATTGCAAAACCTAGAGAATGACTGACTCACGAATTATGATTCGTTATCATGAACAATTCTCCTAGGTATCCCAAAGTAGTATATGATATGATATTTGACAAATTTGATCATATCTGATGTCTTTTCTTTGGTTAGGGGAATGACTTCAGTCCATTTTAAGAAGTAGTCTGTTATAGCCAATATGAACCTATGACCCTTTGTTAACGGTGGAGAAATCAATCTGATAATGTCCATTCCCCACATTTCAAAGGGCCATGATGTACCTATTGGATGGAGATATTCTAGTAACTGATATATGAAGTCAGCGTGTATTTGATAGACTTCACATTTTCTGGCACAAGCAACCATATCTATCATCATCTTAGAACAATAATATCCTATTCTTTGAAGTCTATCCTAAAGTTTCTGTCCTAATTGATGTGCTCCGCAAATGTCACTATGAGTTTTTTCGAGTGCTTCGTGGGCTTCTTTCTTAGAAAGGTAGCAAAGCAGAATTCCGTTATAAGATTTTCTGTATAATGTCTGAATTTCGGCATTATAGTAGAATCGAACAGCCTTTCTTCGAATCATTGCTACTTCTTTAGTATCTTCTGGCAATATTCCATAAAGAACATAATCGATATAAGGTAATTGCCAATCTCTTGGCTCGAGATCAGATTCAACAATGTGTATCTCATGTGCCTCTTGTTTATTGCCTAAATTTAACTTCACTTTGAGTTTATTTTTTGGGCAAAATAATTTTTTGCTTCACACTATTATGATTTTGCTGAAATTTTTAGGTAACACTAAAGTGGCTGCCAAAGCAAATGAATCTGTATAGCTATTCATATGGCGTGACAGGTGACTGATGTATAAGCCACTAAAGTTGTCAATCGTTTTAGTGAATTGGTAATAGGGCAAGAGATCTTCACTTTTAACTTCATATTCTCCCTTGAGTGTATTGATGATAAGCTGAGAATCTTTATATGCCTCTAAATATTTCACCCCAATTGCTTGTCTATTTTAAAGCCAATTATCAAGGTGTTATATTTAGCGACGTTGTTAGAGCATGATTCCGTTAATGAATAAGCTTGAGAGTTGATATGGTTTCGGGGAGAGGCAAAGACAACTCTCACTCCTACTAGTATCTTTTCTTTGGATCTCATTTTAGAGGCAAAGACCTTTTATGTGGTAGCATTTGCTTCAGCAGTCTCCTGTGGGGTGCCATCTTCTGAAGCTACACTTCCTTCAACTAATTCGTTAATGATGTTTTCGTATAGTTTCGTAGATACTGGAATTGGGCACTCAGCTAAGAAGTCAGCTATACCTTGATTCTTAATTGATTTTTGTGGGATAAAGTGCATGTTGTATTGCAATAGCAAGATAGCCCAATTAGATAGTCTTGAATTTAATGATCATACTTTGGTCATTAGTATTCTTAATGGGTTGACTCTCGATATAACATAGATGGTTTGTCCTATGAGATAGTGTCGCATTTTCTGTACTGCAAACAATAATATTAGGCATTCTTTTTATACTAGCTTATATTAATGTTAAAGGTATTTCTGAAAACCATTCTGCTCAAATAATAGATGGCTTTTTCATGTTCCAGTTCATTCTTTTAGACTAACAAGGCACCCAAAGAATGGTTCATGGCTCTCACATATAATAGGAATGGAAGGTATTTCTGAAATTGGAGCTACAAAGACTAGTGGCTTTGTGAGGTATTCCTTGATTTCTTTAAAAGCCCGTTGATAAGCATCATCCCTGACAAATGATATCCCTTTCTTCATCAGTCGCCTGAATGGTTAACATCTCTTAGACAAGTTTGATATGAACATGCTATGTATGCCAACATTTCCTGTCGTCCTCTCAATTCTTTGAAATTCTAGATGGTTGCATTTCTTGGATTGCTTTAAACTTGTCTGGATCAAGAAGAATTCCTTAAGAAGTGACTAAAAATCCAAGAAATTTTCACTGGGAATCCCCAAAAAAGGCTTAGTTGGACTCATCTTAAGTTAGCGTTTCCACATAAGATCGAATGCAACTCTCAAATCCTGAAGATAATTATCTTTGTTCTTTTTTTTGATAGCTAAATCATCCACATAGCATTCTACGGTCTTTCGAAGATGCTCTTGAAATATGGTGCTCATGGCGCGTTGATATGTGGCACCAACATTCTTTATACCAAAGGGCATAACTGTGTAACAGTACACCCCAGTGGTGTTCGAAAAGGATGTATGTTTCTCATCATTGAGATACATTTTGATTTGATTGTATTTTGAAAATCCATCCATAAATGACATCCTTTCAAAGCCACAGGTATTGTCAATCATGACATCTGTGATAGGCAATGGGAATTTGATTTTTGGACATGCTTCGTTCAGGTCTCTGAAATCAATGCAGACTCTGATTTTCCCGTTCTTTTTAGTCACAGGGTCTATATTTGCAACCCAATCAGGATGTTGATCTTCATGAATTTAGCCTGATTCAATTTACTTTTTAATTTCAACTTCAATGACTTCCATTATTTTGGAACAGAACCTTCGTTGTTATTGTTTATGGGTTTCACGTTTGGTCAGATATTCAACCTATGCATCGTCACTTTTGAATCTAATCCTGGCATGTCTTCATAATTATAGGCAAAAACATCGATGTATTCTCTAATAAGAGTAATTAACTCTTCTTTTTCTTTAGAAGATAAATTTTTACTTATAAATATGAGTTTAGAATTAGTTTCATTACCTATATTTATTTAGATCACTTTATCTTCTATTGGAGGTTTACACTATTCAAATTGAACTTTTCATTTCATATTTGGATGTTTTACTCAAGAATCATCTTTAATTGGTGGTAACTCTTCATCTTCCTCTTTTTGGTCTGTAGAGACCATGTTAATAGAGGCTTCATGAAAAACTGCAACTAGACTTAGATATAAATCCCAGCATAATGATTCAGATGAATGACTGTTGAATTTCTTCAAAATGTGCTTTCGAAAGAATTTCAGGAGTGGTAATGTATCCTAATCCCCTGCCAGTTTTATCATAATAATTTGGCATTTTTCCTTTTGGAACAAAAGGTTGACGCATAGTTCTTCTTTTTTTTCCAAAGTTCAATCTCTTATCATCGGCTAGGTTATATCCCATCTTTTTCATTATTTTATGAGTATTTTTATTATAATGGAAGAACTCGAGTTTTTTTGTTCTTCTTCTGAATCTAAATATTTTTTTATTATTGTTTGCTTTTCCAAATAATATAGGTCTTTAATCTTTATATTTGGGAGGAAAAGATCGCTTCACTCGCATCACCATTGTCATCACTTTGCATATTAAAGGATGAATGAGTGGGTGCTTTAAATAATGCTAATGAATATATTTTATCTAGTTGATCACTAACCGCATCAGTACTAGTACTTGAAGGTTCAAAATCAACACCAAAAGAATAAGTAATCTCTAAATTTTCATTAATAATCCACTTGCCATCAAGATTGGCGGTGTTAATTACATCGAGACCTTCAAGGCTTATTACAATTGGTTATATATCCCAATCTTCATTATCTTCGAATCTTGAATCTTCGAATCCTGATTCGGTGTCGGTGTCGGAGTCGGTGTCATTGCCACTATTTGACTCCTCTGGAACAGGTTGCTCAGCTGCTTCATAAGTATCTTGATACAGTAACATATCTGTAAAGTAATTTTCAACTCCTTTAAAAGGTTGCTTTTCTGCCACAAAGTCTTCGCATTTTTTCTTTGTCTACATATTTCATACACTGGTAAAGTGTGGAAGGGATAATAAGATTAAGATGGATCCATGACCTTCCAAGCAGCAAGTTATAAAACATGTCAGCATCAATTATATAGCATGTGACTTCCGTCTTTAAATTACCATTCTGGCATTTTAATTTTACTTTGTCCAAGGGATTACAACTATTACTGTTGAATCCAAAATGGTTATGTTTGTTGATGCCAATATGTCGTTGGGAACCCCAAGATATCGCAATACCCTTCTTGGCATTATGCTCAAAGCAGATCCAGGACTTGAATTCAGTCAATCTCCATCAACCCTATGTAACCTTTATAGTATAAAGGCCAGTGATGCTTGTTGTTTTTCACTTGCGTATTTTTTGGAGAGAAGGTTATGCAAGGCTTGGTGGCATGTTGCGCAAATTTCTTCTTCCTCGTCACTTAAGGGATCTGCGCCAGGAATACCTAAGAATCTTGCAAAGCTTCCCTTAAGTTCTGTGGTTTGCTTTGACAAACTTAAGAGCTCATACAAAGTGATTCTTACAGGGATGTTAGCCAATTGTACCAACACATCAAACCAGAAAGGCTTTTTGGAGCTTTTCATTAGTTCTTTTCCTTTATTTTTAAGAGCTTCAAGAAATTTAAGCTTTTTTTGTTCTTCTTCGGAAGCTGGGTTTCAACCATCTGATCATAATTTTTCAAGTAACTTGTCCTGACCAAGTTCAGATGATTGTTGTTGTTGGTCTTTATTGACTGCCATTGATTCTTTGAGCCAATGTTTAAAATAACGATAACGTTAACGTAACGTTTTTTTTTTGTTAGGTTATGTAGCAAATAACGTAACGCATAACGTAGGTTACGCAATTTTCTAATTATTTAATTAAAATAAATATAAAACTGTATTTAATAATTTTCATAAATAAGTAAATAAATCTAAAAAACATATAAAATACTGTAAAATCAATATAAAGGCGTAGAAAAATTATAAAATGTCATAGATAGCAAATATCATACATGACAATAATTTTTTTAGTCATACACAACAAAATATTATTTTTCTTTAACATGAAGATAAACTCATGTGATCATCTAATCAATAATAAGAAGATCATCTTCCTCCAAAATGTAATTTGCATCTTCCGGATCGATATCATCCCCCGTCTCATCAAAACTATCATCAATTGCTTTTCCTTTGCCCGAAGAAGATGCTACACAAGAGATATACAAATTAAGAAGTTATTAGATACTCAAATCATGATAGTATTCATTTAAGAATATTAAAATATAAAAATTTAATAACTTACAGGAATCGACTTTTCGTTTCTTTGTTGGGGTTTCAGTTTCATCTTGCTTGTCTCCCTTATCCACAATGGATGGAATAATATTTTGATTGCTATTAATTGCAGTGATTTCTAAGAAATCATTAATTCTTGGAGCTGAATCGTCATCAATAGGCGCATCTAGCAATCCATGATCTTCTGGGAGACAAGGCTCTTCACTCTCAACTAGCCATTCATCCTCTGGTGTCGCCTCATCAATCAAAATTGGATCCAAATTCATTCTCTTCCTCCGAATATTTCTCTCTCTAAGCTTAATATTGTACATGACGTACACAAGAGAATGTAGGCGTTCTTGCTCCAAGCGACATCTTTTTTTTGAATGCACCTTTAACAAAATTGTGAATTGTTATATAAGCATGATGATAAATAAAGTGCTTAAAAAATATTATATTAAGTTTTTAAAATTCAGAATATTATATTAAGTTTTTAAAATTCATACTTGTTCAAAAGTGCTCCAATTGCGTTCACATCCAGAAGCACTAGTCGTAAGAGAGAGGATTCGAATTGCAAATTTTTGGAGTGTTGGAACATCCTCTCCAAATCTTTCCCACCAGGCAGCTAGAATAGATAATTAATTTTGGTGTTAAAAAATACAAAAAAAACTTTATGATATTTCTACCAATAGAATCCTAAGAATGGAAACAATGAATTAAGATATACCAGGACTTCGGGCATTCATAGTTATTTGAGCTAGCAGGGACCTAAATTCTCCAAGTTTCTATTTATATTGATCCAGCTCCACATCAGCTTGTGCATACTCATTGAGATCGGGGATCATTCGTTGCATGCATTCACGAAGATCTCTTCTAATCTCAGGAACATTGGAGAATGTATCACTGTAGAAGCATTTAGGATTTAGAAAGTAGGCCGCTGCATGGAGGGGCCTATGCAACATGCCTGTCCATCTCTTATCAATCAAATTCCAGTATGGCATGTACTTCCTCTTACTGCCCCCACAGACTTCGGCAATTTTCTCTTTGCAACTGTCGAGATACTCATATAGAAAAGGCATGGAAGGCCTCACATCTGAATCCACCTCTCGCAGCACATAGACCAGTGGAAGTGTGGTGCTAAAGCAAAAGAGAACTCGGCCCCAGAAGCTTCTGCTAGATAGCACTGCTCTTCTTGCCTTTACTGCATTTGGTTTCTTTGCCCAAGCACTCTTCGTGAAATCATCAGAAGCAAACATCTTTCTTAATGGCTGCCTTAATTTATAGAGTCTTTGTAGAGTTAAAAATGACGTAGCAAATCGGGTGATGGTTGGCCTTAGCAGTTCCTTACCCTTTGTGTAGGTCCGCATCAAACTCAAAACCCAGCCTGATTATATATGAATTGTATGATCCCATTTGCTGTTTCAAGAGTCTCCTTATGGATCTTCATCTTGCCAATATCCTCCAGCATCAAATCAATACAATGAGCCGCACAAGGAGTCCAGTAAAGTCGTTTTCGTGAATCCATAAGTTTTGTGCCGGCATTGACATAAGAAGCGTGATTGTCCGTAATCACTTGTACAACATTATTCTCTCCTATCTCCTCAACTACCTTATCAAGACACTCCCATAAGTAATCTCCTGTCTTGAACTGAGCCGATGCATCAATGGACTTATAAAAGAAAGTCCCCTCTGGTGAATTCACTAAGAAATTTATTAAACTTCTGCTCTTCCTGTCAGTCCACCCATCTGACATCAATGTGCAACCGTATTTCTCCCAAGCCGCCATATGCCTCTCCTTAATCTTGTCAATATTCTCAACCTCGGCCTTAAGAACCCGCGTCCTTATCTCGTATGGAGATGGTTGCTCAAGCCAAATCCAAAATTCCCAACTGCTTCGATCATCTCCTTCCAATATGGACTATTCAAGATGTTGAATGATAGCCCATTTGCATAAATGCATCTGCCTATTTTTCTGACATAGTCCTCTCTTTCTTCCTTTTTTAAAGCTGTCTCTAACGTAGATTGGCGAGCTTCAAGATTAATAAATTTATTCATTGCTCCAAGAGTTCGAGGTTGAGTGTTGCTACCGGCAGCGCTTTCAAGCTCTTCACTCACCATTTCAGTTTCTGATTCTCCCATTCTCCCAATTTCCCGACTTAGTGATGCTTTCTTCTTCTTTTCTACCTCAGTAGCCTTCAAAGCATCTTTACATGTTTTCTTTACATCTGGCGGGACTCGTTCACACATTTTCACTCAATGTCTCGTCCCAGCCAAATGATGCTTAAGCCGAGTGATTCCTGCAGTTATGTGGTGATTACAGAATTTGCAATAAAAGTAATTGGGGGGCTCCCCTTCCTTGTGAATCCCCCATTCTCTGGCCAGATCCATATTCTTTGCCATGATTCTTCGTACGGATTGTCAAATTTTAATCTACAAAAATAATATACTTCTTCTAAATTAAATTTTTTAATTCAGTGCGGATTATCAAAAGATTCAACAATTGCATCTAATTACTTCCACACATTACTTCTACAAAAGCAATTAAATGTATTCAACTCCCTACACAAGTTAATCATTTTTTTCTATTAAGTATTTCTGTTTTAATTCAGTTTTTATTCTTAAATAAACTAAAAATCAAATTTCACATTTCTTTTTAATTCAGTTTTTAAAAATCCCTTCCACAGTTTTTTTAATTCAGTTTTTAAAAAACAAATTTCACAATTTTTATTCAAATCCCTTCCACAGTCCACACAGTTTTTTTAATTCAGTTTTTAATTCAGTTTTTAATTATTTTTTTTAGATTCAACAATTACATCCAATCACATCCTTTCCCATCCTTTCTTAACTGAATCAAAATAAATTTCACCCATGTTCAACAGTGAACAGAAATTGGAGAAAAAAAAAATTTCACCCATGTTTAAGGATAACACAGTGCAATATCAAACTCATCCATTCTAAATAATGTCAATAGTTTAAATTTAACAATTAACACACTCCAATATATATTTCCCGAAAATAATTTCATGGGACAGTTAAAAAAAATAGGGAAAAAATGAGGAGAAAAAAAATTGGCCACACTAATTTACTCATGAATTTTGTAAAACAATAATTAAATCATGAATTTCTTCTAACATCCATGGAATCAACTTGTAAATTGAAAAAATGGAATTTTGAACTAGGGTTTAGGAAAGCCGCAGGGGACTCGGGACTCACCGGAGCTCGGGAATGACG
Organism: Dracaena cambodiana; assembly: GCA_036321105.1. NCBI lineage: Eukaryota > Viridiplantae > Streptophyta > Magnoliopsida > Asparagales > Asparagaceae > Dracaena > Dracaena cambodiana. Next base: position 33,594,347 of record JAYEPQ010000012.1, on the reverse strand, counting down.
GAGAGCCGCAGGGGATCTCGGAGAAGAGAAAAATTGACGTGCTTCGCCGGAAAGATCGCCGGAGGTGGAGCCGGAGGTGGAGCCGGAGGTCGTTAGGGCGGTGGGTTGCTTCGACGAGGGCCGCTGGGAGATGCTGTCGATGATCGAGCCTCGGAGTTGCTGCGAATGATCGGGAGGATGATCGGCGTTGGAGGTCGGGAAGGCCGCCGGAGGAGAGTCGCGGATTCGGATTAGGGAGAAAATCTCGAAGGGGAAAAGGAAATTAGGGTTTTTTTTTTCGCGATTTAACTGCGCTGAATCGTTTATATAGGTTTTTAAGTATGTAAATAACGTACGTTACGTTAGGTTATGAAATAACGTAACGTAACGTACGTTATTTACAAAAAAACCTACGCTCCGAGGGAACACGTTATTTTCCGCGGTTACGGAGCGCAACTGCTCCCGTTACGCTCCGTAACGCGTTAAAACGCGTTACGGAGCGCTTTTTTTTCTACATTGCTTTGAGCTCCTCTTTTGAATCTGTAAGAGGACGAACTATTGTCTCATCTTCAGGGACTACAGTTATAGTGTTAGAGGTGCATGCCTTCCCCTAAGATTTCTTTTTGGACAAACATGAGGTCCACTATTTATCCTTGAAAATCTGGATGTACTCATGTTATCTCCCATTTCAGTGTCTTGAAGGGAGATAATCTTTTCTTTTATTTTTCAGCATTCCGGATGCAGTGGTGGATGCAGATTGGACAAAATCTACTGTTTAGCGTTGATTTTGTGCAGACTAGGAGTAATCAACGATGATCAAGGGATCAATATTGACCGAGATGATCGATAGTCGATGGTTGGTTGATCGTATGATAATGAAGTACGGTGTGGTACTTCATATTGATGGATAAGCTTACTTCGTAACATGATAAAGCACATGATAATATATAATCATCTATCTTTAGAGTTGGTCATAGTTTTTGAATCAAGATGGAGTATGGTGTATCAATCACTTTTCTGTGATGCACAACATAATAAGTGATTGTGAGTACTTAGGAGTTCTAGGTGTTTTGACCAAGGTGGAGCATGGTGTAGTGATTATGAGTGCTTAGTGAAGAGCGTGGTGTAGTAATCATGATTGTTCAAGCGAGTACAGTTTAGTGATCATGAGTGCTCAAAAGAGAGCATAGTTTAGTGATCATAAGTGCTCAAGTATAGAGATGGTGATGACTATACAAGTTGTTCCCAGTCGGTGGAGCATGGTAATCGTGTGGTGGATATCTGAGAAGTGGATGATGAGAACAACAGAGTTTCTCCAATATGCATGGTTCATCGGATATGAGCCAAAGTGGAGATTGTTGGGTTTGTGTCTCGTATCCGTTGAGTATCCAGATGTGATCAAAGATCACAAGGAGTTCCAGTTGGACTTAGGCTAGAAGACCTGAGTTTTAATTGGATTGGAATACAAATTAGATGATGATAGTGCTATTCTAATAGGATTAGGATAGAAATACTATATATATCTCTTGTAAATGATACGAGAGACGTGAGAAATTTGCTGAGAGATATACCTATGTTATTATGAGAGATGTGAGAGCTAGAGAGATACTTAGATCTTTTCTTGTAACATATTTTTTCCATAGTGGATATTTCTCTCATTGTTCCTGTGGACGTAGGTCGAACTTGGTCAGCCGAATCACGTTAATTCTTGTGTTCTTCTTGTGTTGTGTTGTTTCCTTCATTTATGCAATCTCGATGGGGATTCGATCCCTAACAATTGGTATCAAAGCCTGGTTCAGATCAGATTTTACTTAGATCGATGTTGATTTTGAGTGGGAGTTATGACGGAAAATTGGAAGGGAAAAATTAAAAAATTTGATGAGACAAACTTCCAATGGTGGAAGTTGCAGATGGAAGATTATTTTTATCAAAAGAATTTATATCAAATACTATTTGGAGAAAAGCTAGAAAAGATGAGTGATGAGGAGACCACTTCAGGTTATATTCAACACCTCCAAAGAGAAGACCACTTCAGGTTTGATGTCAGCATTAGCTAAATTTTATGAGAAGTCGTCTGCTTCAAATAGATTATTTCTAATGAAAAAATTGTTTAACTTAAGAATACCTTTTGATAGTTCAGTTGTTAATTATTTGAAAGAATTGAACACATTATGGGCACAACTTGAATCTTTAGAGTTTGTCTTTGCTGATGATATTAAAGCCTTGATGTTTATGTGTTCGTTACCTGATAGTTGGCATAATGTTGTTATAACCATTAACAATGCTTCCAACAGTGCTCTTAAATTTGATGATGTTGTGAATACAATCATGAATGATGAATTGATGAAAAAGAGAATGAGTGAGAGCATAGTTTTTACAAGTACTGCTATGTATGTTGATAATGACTAAAGGAAGGAAAGGGGTAAAAGTTTAATTAGGGAGTCGAAGAAAAGAGGGAGATTAAAATCTAAAAGAAAGTTCAAGAAAAAATTAGTGTGTTGGAAATGTAAGACAGAAGGTCATATGAAGAAGAATTGTTCAAATAAAGACAAGGAGTGAGCTAATGTGGTGAATCCAAATAAGAAGTATGATGACTTGTGCTTGTTTGCTCATACAAAATCAAGGTCAGACTTGTAGTTTGTAGTTTGTAAATCCAAGTAAAGAGTTTCTCCAATATGCATGGCTCATCGGATACGAGCCAAGGCGGAGATTGTTGGGTTTGTATCTCGCATCCGTTGAGTATCCAGATGTGATCAAGGATCACAAGAAGTTCCAGTTGGACTTGGGTTAGAAGACCTGAGTTCTAATTAGATTGGAATACCGATGGTGATAGTGCTATTCTAACATGATTAGGATAGAAACACTATATATATCTCTTGTAAGTGATACGAGAGGCGTGAGCAATTTGCTGAGAGATATAATTCTGTTATTATAAGAGATGTAAGAGGTAAAAAGATACTTGGATCTTTTCTTGTAACATATTTTTCTCATTGTGGATACTTCTCTCATTATTTCCATGGATGTAAGTCGAACTTGGTCGACCGAATCACGTTAATTCTTGTGTTCTTCTTGTGTTGTGCTGTTTCCTTCGTCTATGCAATCTCGATGGGAGATTCAATCCCCAACAATTCTCATTGTTGTGTCTGATTTTTCTAATTCAGAACCTCTTTCCACCCAGTGTACAACCATATCTGTTTCATCTTGAAACCACTTCCTCGTTTACAGCCTCCTCCACCTAGTCCTCCCACACTAGTCTTACATCATCCTCGAATGAACCCATGCTCCTCCCCCAGATGTGTGTGATTATGTTTGCGTCTAAGTGACATCTCTGACTTACATCATCCTCGAATGAACCCATGCTCCTCCCCCAGATGTGTGTGATTATGTTTGCGTCCAAGTGACATCTCTGAAACCATTGTTGCCTTCGTTATCCAGTCCATTAAATGATACTATCTTTTTTGTAATTTTCTATCTTACCATTGTTACTCATCACAGCACCACTTCTTTATTGCTACTGTTAGCTAGATATTGAGCCAACCTCCTATACCAAAGTAGCGATGCAATCCGGATTGGCTGTCTTGAATGATAACGACACTTGGTTTCTCTCTTCTCTTCCTCCAGACAACAAGTCTATTGATTGACATTGAGTTTATAAAATCAAGCAACAGTTCGATGGTACTATTGAGCATCACATACCTCATTTGGTTGCAAAAGATTATACACAATCGGAAGGTTTCGATTATCATGACACTTTTTCTCCTTTTACTAAAATGATTAGTGGTCGTTGTTTATTAGCCTTGTTCACTGCCCAAAATTGGTCTCTTCACTAACTTGACATCCATAAAGCTTTTCTTCATAGTGATCTTCATGAAAAAATTGTATGTCTCCACCTCCAGTTCTTCAACGATAGGGGTAGAAACTAGTATGTTGCCTCAATAAGTCATTATATGGTTTAAAGTAAGCCTCCCCTTTAATTGATTGTCAAATTCTCTATAGCCATCCAAATAGCTAGATTTATTCG